>JAJOZX010003114.1:2500-539316 GCA_023014485.1 Bathynomus jamesi
GAGTCGGGAGTTGGTCATTTTTACCGACTCCCGACTCCCCACCTCTGGATATTACTCCCCAACATCAAGTAGTCTGACTTGGGATTGGCGTAGCCAATGTGCATCACCTTGCATTTACCCAAGTTAAATAGCATTTGCCATTTTTTGGACCACTCTCCTATCCTACCTAGGTCCGCACGCAGTTGCTTGATCCCCTCCAGCGTCCCAACATCGGCCCCAAGCTTGGTGTCATCAGTGAATTTGGCAATCCAACTGAGGATGCTACCATCTATATCATTTATGTAAATGATAAACAGCAGTAGCCCCAAAACGGAACCCTGAGGAACCCCACTAGTGATCAAGGCCTTCTGCCACCTATTCTTCAGCCAGTTTTCAATCCACCTACCTACTTTCCCACCGATACCCAGCGTGCGCACTTTTGCCATTAGCCAGCAGTGAGGTACCTTATCAAAGGCTTTCTGAAAGTAGAGATAAAGTATATCAATTGCCCTACTCTTATCATACTCACTCAACATGATGTGGAAAAACTCAAGCAAATTGGCGAGACACGACCTATGCTGTCTAAACCCATGTTGGAAGTCCCCAAGCAGCTTGTAGGAATCCAAATGGTCAACAATCCTATCCACTATTATCCCCTCTAATAATTTACCTACAACTGAAGTGAGACTAATGGGATGATAGTTCCCTGGACTTTCATGATCCCCTTTCTTAAAGATAGGGGTCACGTTGGCTTCCCTCCAGTCACCAGGCACCTGGCCCATCTCCAATGATTTGTTGAAGACTGTAGCCAGGTTGGGAGCTACCTGGTCACGCACCTCCTGCAACACTCTGGGGAGAAACTGGTCTGGCCCAGGAGCCTTAAACGCGCTCAGTTTGTCTATTCTATCAGCAATGACTGTCGCGGTACATCAAACACTATCCAGGCCAGCACCTTCGTGCCTGACACCTGGCTCAGGGATGATGCGGGTGTCCTCCCTGGTGAACACTCCCACAAAGTACTCATTAAGCACATTGGCAATGTCCACATCAGAGGTCCACAGAATGCCACTTTGGTCCTTTAACGGACCTATCATACTTCTAATGGGCTTTCTACTATTAACTAACTGAAGGACTCCTTAGGGTTCCCCTTGCAGAGGCTTGCCACCCGTAGTTCTTCGTTATGTTTCGCTAGCCTAACCTTCGCCTTCACTTCCCTACACAGGCAGACATGTGCTTCAGTGTTCTCATGGGAACAATTGGCCTTCACCCTCCTACACACTACTTTCCTATTTCAGATAGCTGAAGTGATGTCACGATTGAACCACTTAGGCTGCGTTGAAGCAGGGTGACTGGTTTTGAGGGTATGGCAGCAGACTGCAGCACCATAAACTCGTCGCGGAATGCACTCACTCCACACTCCCTCAACATCACCGCCAACCTCTAACCCCATCTTACCTACGCTATCCCAGAGGCTAACGAAGTCTGCCCACCAGAGATCGAGCTTACTGCCTCTCGAGTTACTATGCTTCACCCGAGGGACGCGCACACAGAACCTAATCAGACCATGATCACTCCCGCCCAATGATGAGGTTGTCTTCGGTCATGAATACTAAGTCTAGAACGCTTTCACCTAGTGTAGGCTCATTGACCCACTGAGTGAGGAAGTTCTCATCAGCAAGTCAACTAGCCTCCTCCCTTCAGCATCAGCAGTCCTGTCTTCCCACTTTATGCCATGACAGTTGAAGTCTCCTAAAAGTACACACACCCTATTCCCTAGCAGGCTACTGAGTTCGGTGTACAGGGCTGTATCCTCCTCGAGGAGATACGAAGGTCTGTACACCAAGATTAACCTATAGTTCATCCCTCCCACATTCAGATTGACGCCAAGCAGCTCCCATTCCGACAGGAACTGGCAGTCAACCAGACTCAATGTGTCCCTCACGTATATTAGTACCCCGCCCCAGCACCAGCCTTAGGATATTTCGGGCCCTGTGCAGAGTATACTGTATGGGCCCACCATGACAAGTCAAATTGTTTTTCATTGCTAATCATTTTATTTTAGTAGATTGTTAACAAGTAAAACAAGTAAAATTTAACTATACAAGTGCACCTGTAACAGAATACCAACAGACCAACAGGTCCAACAGCCTTTACTATTACTACTACTTATTACTTTATCATCATCAAATATTTAAACTATCATAAGAGGTTTCAACCAGCGCCGGCCTTAGGATATTTAATTAGGAATAGGATAATTCAATTTAATTAGGATATTCAACAAAAGTAAATACACAAAATAAAGTTTGTAAATATACAAAAAAGAAAATAACTTAATCAACTACAAATGAATATTTGGCAATTGTAATATAAGAATACTAAAACATAAAAGAATTAACTAGATAAAATAAACAAACCAATTGCAGGTATATATAAGTAACAAAAATCTTTTCATTAAAATCTATCTACTGTTTTAAATGACTGAGAAGAAAAGAAAAATCAAGCTAATACACAAATATATATTACACAATATTACACAAATAAATTACATTAATTTACACCAATTTTGGCACTCTGACGTCGATGGTAAATTTCTGTGAAATTTTTGGGCCCCCCTAAGTTGTGGGCCCTGTGCGACCGCACGGTTCGCACACCCATAAGGCCGGCACTGCCCCTCCCCATGGGTGCGGTCTTTGCAAAACATTCTATACCTGGGAATTTCAAACTCCCCAATGTAATCCCTACAATCAGTATAAATCCAGGACTTGGTTATAGCAACGATATCCTGGTATTCTGATGCTAAGAGCGCCCGTAGCTCACAAAACTTATTCCTAATCAACCTAGCATTAAAAAGCATTGCACGGAGGGAGCCTTCCCTATTCTGACTGCCCCCTAGCATGACCCATTTCCCCAACAGCCAGGGTTGTAGAACCCCTCACCAACAAGGGGGCAACTTCCACAGGAGCCTGAGCCCCCTCCAATGTGGAAGGAGGGTCACCCACCTGTACCTGGACACACCCTTCAGTTGAAGGTACGTCCACCACTGGCTCAACATCATCTCTCCCCAGGCTTGACCTCACCATTCTGTAAAGGTGTCGAGAGAGAGAGAGAGAGAGAGAGAGAGAGAGAGAGAAATTTGGATATATTCAATTTATATAGGAACATCAAAAAAGAACAGCTGAGGATATATATATATAGTATAGAAATAAAAATTGTGGGAGGAGCACACACATTTGTACGGAAAACTAACAATTTTAGCCCTTTGACCAAAATTCAACATAAGTTCAAATTTTTTATAGTTATTGTCTGAATTATACATAGGTCACAAAAGAATAAAGAAATGAGAATATAAATTAGAAACAAAAATTAGATAAAAAAATTACAAAATGATGCCTAAATGATATATAGGTTAGGGATGTGCCGGATATCTGGTTGCTCTCCGGTATCCAGCACTTTTTCAACTATCCAGTATCCAGCCAGATATCCGGTATTTACTTAAGTATTTAATTTTTTGTTCACAATAATTTTGCTTTCTATTTGTTAGTTGAAAAAAATAGTTCTTAAAGTTTGTAAGCAGTATGAGCATCATTTGTTGACCAAAGAGCTATTAGTAACGAATGTGAGTGTGACATACACTAAATTATCATACAGGTAGTAAGGAAAAGTTTAAACATAAATCAAAAAGATTAATTTTATTAACACTTCCATTTATACTTGAAAAATAAATTCAGCCAAAGAGCTAATAGTAACAAAATGTGATATTACTAGATGATCACACAAATAGTTAGAAAAGAAAAATAATTGTTTAAATCAAAATGAAGACTTCGTTATATGCCATTGCTACTTTCCATTTAAACTCAACAAAATTCATGAAACTTTATTTATTCTTGCTCTGTGTATTTGAGATTTTTCATTATAAAAAGAAGCCTTTCAGCATTTGATGGCAGCAGTCAATTCCTATTATCTGCATAGACTCGCCCAGCTGCACTAAACCTTTCAGAGGCTACAGAACTGGGAGGTGCACAGAGGTATTTCAGGACCATTGGTTTCAATGAGGCCAAATGGGGCAAGTTCATACACCACCAGTCCAATGGATTGTCTGTTCGATTTATTGCAGGCATAGATATATATTTTTCTAATTCTAAAGCATATAAACTTTTTCTGGATTTTATTATTTTAGGACTTGTAAAAGTACTCTCCTATGGAGTGGCTGACATCCATGGTCTCATCAGCGCCCCTGCTACTGTCTCCCTCATCATATGCTTGCTTTTGTTTGTACTGGTCAAAACAAGATGACACAGATGTTTTGCTCTATTATTGAACAATGCTACTGCTGGCTAGTTTACTTACCTATTAGCCATATGAAAGAATATATAGTATATGCTTATGTTTCAAAATGAGTCGTATTAAAAATTATTTACCGGGTATCCGGCATTTTAAAACTACCAAATATCCAGTCCAGCTATCCAGTAAAATTGCTATCCAGCACATCCCTAATATAGGTCACAAACAAAAACAAAAATAAACCCACAGATAAAAGCATAAAAATTGTAAGCAGAGCATACAAATTCAAGCTCAATTGGAAAGTTTAGTCAATTTAACAGATGCCAAAATGATATATATGTCACAAAGAAATAAAATAAAGAAATAAAATAAAGAAATAAACCTAAAAAATAAATTTAAAAAATAAATTAAAAAAATAAATTAAAAAATAAATTAAAAAATAAATTAAAAAATAAACTGCAAGAGAAGCATCCAAATTTATAAGGGAAAAAAATACCAAAGGTTTTTAGAGTGACCTGGATGACTTCCTCCTTCAGTTAAATGATCAAGTCCCCTCCATTAAGTTTACTTTAGAAGTGGAACGAGACAACTCGATCCCATTTTTGGATATGTGTATACATAGGGATAGCCCAGGTTTTAAGTTTAGTATCTATTGGAAAAAACAATTTGTCCTATGTACACTTTTATCCTGGAAAGGCCACCCCTATTAAGGCAGCCATATTTTCCTCAATGTTTCTCCATGCTCTTAGGATTGCCAGTCCGGAATACATCGATGCTGAATTAGAAAATATCAATGGTATTGGAAGTGAGCTGTGTTACCCATCTGCATTCATGAAATCTTGTTTTAATAAGGCTCAATGAACCTTCTATTGTGTGAATAATAACACTCGCACCTTGTCAAAGAATATTTTAGTCCTTCCATTTTTCCCGGGCTTCTTAGGCATTGCTAATGTAGGCTTCTTAGGCATTGCTAATGTAGGCTACTTAAACTTTTGGATATCAGTGTAGCTTTTTCATAATATTATGAAAAATATCATAGTAAAAAAATAGCCCTACCAATAATTTAGGCATTATCTATAAAATTGGATGCAAACAATGTGATTCCTTTTACATAGATCAGACAGGAAAGGATTTGCAAACGTGTGTAAAACCATCAATATTCCGTTAGAACAGGACAGTTGTCCAGTGCTCTTTTTGTCCATTTGTCAGAATTATCCCATTGTATTGATTGGAATAATGCTTCAGTTTTGTTTCACTCAAGAATATTTCTATTAACAATGTTGCTAGAGTCTGCTATAATTCAACTTACAAATAACCAGTGTTGGGCACTAAAGCGTTAATCCGATAACAGTTAATTAACGAAGTTAACTTTTTTTAATGGACTATTAACGGAAGTTAATTTCCATTTATCATTATCGGACCAGTTAACTTCCGATAACTCGATATTTAGTCTGTTAAAGTCCGTCAACACGTTCACTGCGAGGAGTCATTCACGGAAGATCACCGCTCCGCGAATGAATTCAAACTGCCATAACTTCAGTCTGCCAATTCCGTCCTCTGCCGCAGTGGAATGGCTCTTCTCTCTCGGCAAGGACATCCTGAGGCCCAAGAGGTCAAGACTGGCAGTTGGGCCTAACTTTGAGAAGTTGGTCTTTCTGAAGGGCAACCAGCACATTGTGTCATAGTCTTTAATAAATGTGCCTAAAATTTAATTTTACCTTTCAGTTCCTGCCATAATAATTCTCTGGTAAATTAAAATTTAGTTAATGGTTAGTTGTTACAAGGGTTTCAAAACATGTAATCAGTGAGTACATTTTTTATTAAAAATAAAAGTTAAGCAAAAAAGTTGTAAAACTTGATAAAAAATAGTTAAATACCTATTTATTGTTGGATTTTGCATAAATAAACATTTTCTATGGGTTTTAAAGCTTTTTTCCTTGATTTTTTTTAAATGTTAGTAAAGAAATAGTTAACTGATTATCGTTAACTTCCATTAACTTTGTAGTAAAGTTATCGGATTATCGTTATCAGAGTTAAAAATTGGGGTTAACGGATTATCATTATCGGTTAACTTTTTGGTTAACGGTGCCCACCACTGCAAATAACTAACATGAGTAAAGGTGTTTCAACTCGATCCCATTGCTCTGAATTCCTTCAGAATGGATTTAAACAAGGGCAGGTTGCTAAACCTTTGGTAAAAAAAAATTTATTTTTCAATTTATTGCTGTATACATACGTATGTGATATATAAACACACACACACGTATGTGTATATATAAACACACACGTATGTGTATATATAAACACACACACACGTATGTGTATATATAAACACACACACACGTATGTGTATATATAAACACACACACACGTATGTGTATATATATAAACACACACACACGTATGTGTATATATATAAACACACACACACGTATGTGTATATATAAACACACACACATGTATGTGTATATATAAACACACACACGTATGTGTATATATAAACACACACACACACACATATGTGTATATATAAACACACACACACACGTATGTGTATATATAAACACACAAACACACACGTATGTGTATATATAAACACACACACACACGTATGTGTATATATAAACACACACACACGTATGTGTATATATAAACACACACACACACGTATGTGTATATATAACACACACACACACACACGTATGTGTATATATAAACACACACACACACACGTATGTGTATATATAAACACACACACACACACGTATGTGTATATAAACACACACACACACACGTATGTGTATATATAAACACACACACACACACGTATGTATATATAAACACACACACACACGTATGTGTATATATAAACACACACACACACGTATGTGTATATATAAACACACACACGTATGTAGATATAACAACACACACACACACGTATGTGTATATATAAACACACACACACACGTATGTGTATATAAACACACACACACACACGTATGTGTATATATAAACACACACACACGTATGTGTATATATAAACACACACACACACGTATGTGTATATATAAACACACACACACACACACGTATGTGTATATATAAACACACACACACACACACGTATGTGTATATATAAACACACACACACACGTATGTATATATAAACACACACACACACACGTATGTGTATATATAAACACACACACACACACGTATGTGTATATATAAACACACACACACACGTATGTGTATATATAAACACACACACACACACGTATGTGTATATATAAACACACACACACACACGTATGTGTATATATAAACACACACACACACACGTATGTGTATATATAAACACACACACACACACGTATGTGTATATATAAACACACACACACACACGTATGTGTATATATAAACACACACACACACGTATGTGTATATATAAACACACACACACCACGTATGTGTATATATAAACACACACACACACACGTATGTGTATATATAAACACACACACACACACGTATGTGTATATATAAACACACACACACACACGTATGTGTATATATAAACACACACACACACACGTATGTGTATATATAAACACACACACACACGTATGTGTATATAAAACACACACACACACGTATGTGTATATATAAACACACACACACGTATGTGTATATATAAACACACACACACGTATGTGTATATATAACACACACACACACGTATGTGTATATATAAACACACACACACGTATGTGTATATATAAACACACACACACGTATGTGTATATAAAACACACACACACGTATGTGTATATATATAAACACACACACGTGTGTGTATATATAAACACACACACACGTGTGTATATATAACACACACACACGTATGTGTATATAAACACACACACACGTATGTGTATATATAAACACACACACACGTATGTGTATATATAAACACACACACGTATGTGTATATACACACACACACACACACGTATGTGTATATATACACACACACACACGTATGTGTATATACACACACACGTATGTGTATATATACACACACACACACGTATGTGTATATATACACACACACACACGTATGTGTATATATACACACACACACACGTATGTGTATATATACACACACACACGTATGTGTATATATATATACACACACACACGTATGTGTATATATACACACACACACGTATTGTATATATACACACACACACGTATGTGTATATACACACACACACGTATGTGTATATATACACACACACAAGTATGTGTATATATACACACACACAAGTATGTGTATATATACACACACACAAGTATGTGTATATATACACACACACATGTATGTGTATACACACACACACATGTATGTGTATACACACACACACATGTATGTGTATACACACACACACATGTATGTGTATACACACACACACATGTATGTGTATATACACACACACACATGTATGTGTATATACACACACATGTATGTGTATATACACACACACACATGTATGTGTATATACACACACACACATGTATGTGTATATACACACACACATGTATGTGTATATATACACACACATGTATGTGTATATACACACACACACGTATGTGTATATACACACACACACGTATGTGTATATACACACACACACACACGTATGTGTATATACACACACACATGTATGTGTATATACACACGTATGTGTATATACACACACACACGTATGTGTATATACACACACACATGTATGTGTATATACACACACGTATGTGTATATACACACACACATGTATGTGTATATACACACACGTTTGTGTATATACACACACATGTATGTGTATATACACACACACACATGTATGTGTATATACACACACGTATACACACACATGTATGTGTATATACACACACATGTATGTACACACATGTATATACACACACATGTATGTATATACACACATGTATGTGTGTATACACACACGTATGTGTATATACACACGTATGTGTATATACACACACACACGTGTGTATATACATATGTGTATGTACACACACACATGTGTATGTATACACACAAACATGTGTATGTATACACACACACACACGTGTATGTGTATACACACGTGTATGTGTATACACACACGTGTATGTGTATACACACACGTGTTGTATACACACCCACACACGTGTATGTATACACACCCACACATGTGTATGTATACACACCCACACATGTGTATGTATACACACCCACACATGTGTATGTATACACACCCACACATGTGTATGTACACACATGCACACACACACATGTGTATGCACACACATCCACACATGTGTATGCACACACATCCACACGTGTATGCACACACACCCACACATGTGTATGTATACACACCCACACATGTGTATGTATACACACCCACACGTGTATGTATACACACCCACACATGTGTATGTATACACACCCACACGTGTGTATGTATACACACACACACGTGTGTATGTATACACACACACGTGTGTATACACACACACACATATGTGTTAGGGTGTGACAGTTGCCCCAACTTTGTCCTACAATGCTGTTCAAAATTTTGGTGTTGCATATTGACATAAAAAATACCCACGTGCAATGTTTTGAAGATTCATGCATATTCGAGTGAGCACCAGCAATTTGAAAAATAGCGATTTTGCTTATGGGTCATTCTCTGTCAGATCAACCAAAAAAAATTGAAATTAACACCCTCATCTCTCATATTTTGCTGAAATTTGGTTTATAGGGAGTTTGTGAGCCCTGAATCCATTTCTGAAATTATAAGGTCAATCCGACCAACGGTTCAAGAGATATGACCTGGGCAATTTGAGGTCACTCGCGAGGTTACTAACATTTGGCGAGCCATAACTTGGGTAATAATTGTCATAATATATAAAAGTATATTATTTAGAATCAGAAAAACGACAAGGAATCCAAATATGCAAGTTTTAGAACTCTAGGTTGAAAAATAAAAAAGTTACACTGTAACCAAAATTTGAGGTCACGATTTGACCTCTGGGGTATCAAATGAGAATTTTTTTTTTAAATGTAAAAAATGAAGGCATAGGCATTGGCTATTAGAATCAGCAAAAAAAAGTTTGTTTATGTTAGTATTTTTCATGTAACTAACATATAAGTGAACACCATATTCATAAGTTGTGCGTCAATTCTACCTATTTTTTCACACAAGCTCATAATTTGACCTATAGAAATTAAAATTACATTTTTTATAGATATAAAAAACAAAGTCAGAGTTCTTGACTAATAGAAACAATCATAAAAAGTTTGTTTATGTTGGTACTTTTCATGTAACTAACTTATAAGTGAACACCATATTTATAAATTGCTTGTCATTTCAAGGAATTTTTATATCTTAGCTATCAATTTGACCTCAAGCTCCAAGAATTTAATAAAAATTGTATTTCACTGCTAATCTACACTGGCAATAATAGTTATAATAGTGAAAGGGGAAGACTAAGCTCACATGTAGCCTCCTAAACAAACCTGTTGAAACATGTTGCTACTTGTCTAAGTGCAGAATCAACACAGATAGTTGCAAAATTCCTTGTCTACAGGTTAGTACAGTTCCAGCCAGCACTGTGGGTGGCTGGTGGGTATGGTGTTTTAATGAGCCTCAGAGACTATCAAGGCCTAAAATATTAAGTGTGTACAGCTATATATTTTCTAAAAATATATATACCTAATTGTAAATCCTATATCTTTACAGATCAAAATACAATGGTTCGGCACTTGAAATACTGCCAGGACCCTATTAAAAACACAAGAAACGCATAACAATCAATCTTAGAAAAGTGACTGATGTACTTGTTGAAAAATGTGCTGGAAGAGTGAAAAAAGACTCATTGTTGTGTGTGAACTGCTGGACACTGAAAATGAAAAACCCCACTACTGTATACTTAGTACCACTGAAAACAATGAGTCTGAGCAGGATTCAAATGAATCATCTACTATCAGTGGCTTGAGTAAATCTCTTCAATTCAAGATCTGGACAATGACAGTGATTGCTTGATAAAGGAAAATCCTTCAACTTCAGTTGAACCAGTTCTAGCATTTCTGGACCAAACACCAGTTAAAAAAAGTAAGTAATAAATTAATATAAAACTTATACTTTACTACAAGGTCTGTTTGATCTACTATATAGCCAATTATATAGCATTTAAGGTACTATAATTAATATTTAATTATAATATTCAGGTGTGTGAAACCTTTTTTTCTGTTCTTTTCAGAAGGGCTGTCATTAAGCCAGAAAAAGCGCAAGGCTCGTGGTAAGCTATCATCTGCTCAGAAACACCTGAAGGAGAGGCTAGAACTCAGTTATGGTGTTCAAATTACCGAGGAGGTAAGTGATACTTCAAAACCTGAAACTAAATCTGAAAAACATCTAGACAAATTAATGAATGAATTGAAACAGTCATTCCTGGAGAGCAAATGTCACCATCACAAACTACAAATATTGACACTCTCACCATACACAATTGAACAAACAGCTAGTTTCTTTCAAACTACAACATACATGGTGAAAAGAAGCCATCACTTAAATCAGAACATGGAATCCTTCCGAAGATTCCACTAATGAGCAAAGGAAAAGTGATATCTGAAGAACAAAACATATAGTTAGAAGATTCTATGAGTCAGAAGAGGTTAGTCGTATGTGTCCTGGCCAAAAGGATTGCGTGAAAGTTATCAGTGCTGAAGGTGCAATGAAGGTGCAAAAACGATTGGTCCTCGGGAATTTAAGAGAGATGTTTGAACTATATAAAAATGAAAAGAATCCCAAATAGGATTTTCCACATTTGCAAAATTACGGCCATCATATTGTGTGCTTGCCGGTAGTGGTGGGACTCATTCTGTCTGTGTCTGCACATACCATCAAAATCCAAAATTGCAGCTGGCTGCATTGGGAGAAAGAGGTCTTTCATACAAGGATCTTATGGATTACAGTGTCTGCAGTACAGAAAGAGAGACTTGCATGATGCAACTTTGCAATGATTGCCCAAGAGAAGAGGGTGCCTGGATTTTCTTGAGTTACTTGACAGTGTGAAATCAGCTCCAAATGAAATATCTTACAAGCAATGGGTGACTGTTGACCGTTGTACAATGGTTGATAAGGTGGAGCCACTTCATGAATGCTTATCATCCCTAAGCATGAAAATATCCCGCCATGGTTCGTCATCACTTTGTTGCTCAGCAACAATCACAGTACTTCAAGCAGTTGAAAGAAACACTACCACTCAGAGCGAGGTAGTTATAGTAGGTGATTTCTCTGAGAATTATTCTTCATTGTCCAGGATGCTGCCCAAGGGTTTCACTGGGACAATTCACAGTGTACAGTTCCCTTTTGTCATCTATTATAGATCATCTGCAGACCAGGAACTTAGCCATTTTAGTGTCTGTTTCTTATCTGCATCACTAAAAACAACACTATAATGGTTACTCATTCATATTGAAGCTTATGACATATGTTAAATTCAGATGCCCACAATTGAAGAAGGTGCACTATTTCTCAGAGATGTGTGGCCAATATAAGAACAGATACAACTTCACAATCTCTGTTACCATGAAGAGGATTTTGGTCTGTCTTGTGAATGGCACTTCTTTGCTACATCCCATGGCAAAAATGCATGTGATGGGATTGGAGGAACAGTGAAAAGAGCTACTGCTCGTGCCAGTTTGCAGAGAACTACAGAGGCAAATTCTTACACCAGAACACATGTTTCAGTTTTGTTTAGAAAACTTGAGCAAGAAGATAAATTTTTTCTTTGTAACTACAGCTGATTGAAAGATGCAGAAGAACGGTTGGAACATCGATTTCAAGGATAGTAGGGCTATTCCTGGAACTCAGAAATATCATAGATTTGTTCCCCTAAACAAGGAAGAACTGATGGTGTATCCCATTTCAAGTGGCATTGGAGAAAGAAAGAATAAGGAAAAGTCATTTTACTAATGAACCTGCAATGCTTGGTAACCTAAAATGTGTCAAACCAGGAGAGTATGTTGGCTGCATTTATGACATGCAAGTTTGGTATGGAATTGTGGAGGAATATTGTGAAGAGTTTGATGATTTCACTGTGAACTTTCTACATCCCTCTGGGTCATCAGGATCAAGTGCATATTATTATCCATCAAACAAGGATTCATGTGCAGTGCCAGGACATCATATATTAACTGTAATGAGTTGTCCTACCCTAAGAGGAGGCAGCAGAATTCAATACATTTTTCCACAAAAAGAAATTGATGAGAGCATCGAGCATGCAAAAATTGTATTAGGCTAGCACATGAATCCTCTAAGTAGGTCTTCCCCTTTCACTATTATAACTATTATTGCCAGTGTAGATTAGCAGTGAAATACAATTTTACATTTTTTGCCTTTGTTTTTATATCTATAAAAAAATGTAATTTTAATTTCTATAGGTCAAATTATGAGCTTAAGTATGAAAAAATAGGTAGAATTGACGCACAACTTATGAATATGGTGTTCACTATATGTTAGTTACATGAAAAATACTAACAAACAAACTTTTTTTTGCTGATTCTAATAGCCAATGCCTATGCCTTCACTTTTTACATTTAAAAAAAAAATTCTCATTTGATACCCCAGAGGTCAAATCGTGACCTCAAATTTTGGTTACAGTGTAACTTTTTTATTTTTCAACCTAGAGTTCTAAAACTTGCATATTTGGATTCCTTGTCATTTTCTGATTCTAAATATATATACTTTCATATAATTGTGACCATTATTACCCAAGTTATGGGTCGCCAAATGTTAGTGACCTCGCAAGTGACCTCAAATTTCCCGAGATCATATCTCTTGAACCCTTGGTCGGATTGACCTTATAATTTCAGAAATGGATTCAGGGCCCACAAACTCCCTATAAACCAAATTTCAGCAAAATCTGAGAGATGAGGGTGTTAGGCACTGGTTGATCTGACAGAGAATGACCCTTATACGGCATACGCGCCTATATATGAGATTACACAACCATCATAAGGGATATTAACACAAATCATTTGCCTGTCTTAATTAAAAGCTGTTATCACTAACACAAAAAAGTTAATCATTCTTATTCTCTCATGATACATTAAGGGGTTTTATCATATATTCACAAGGTATTATTTCTCTAGAGCAAGAAACAATGATTTCTGTTCGGAAACAGATGATCGTTTGCGCTGATTAGGAACGCGGAGTCTGTCATTTTCAACTACTTGAAGGACTTCCTGAAAGCGCTCCTCATCCCTGGCAACATTAAGAAAGTCATGGCAAAGTTTTACACCACGCTCTGCAGCCTCATTGACGACCTGAAGCTTGTCCACAACCTGTTTCATGTTCAGGTAGTCGTCATGATCCGCCCATTCACTGGCTGGACTGTGGAGAAACTGATAGGGCATGCCTAAAATGGTGAAGAACCGGCTTGAGTCAGGCACAATTAGGTCCACCAGGGCAGTGCCACTTTCTGGGACAGGGGGAAGATATGGCTTTCCATAGCCCCCATGATTGAGCCCCACTCTCTTAGTAACTTCAGTGCCTTCATGGCAAAGAAGGGCCTTCCTCATCTCCTCTTTTGTCCTTTCTTGTACTTGGGACGAGAACAAAGCCAGTGGGGCCAACTCCTCAGTTAGGTACCAAGTGTGTCTACCGAGTGCCACACGTGCTTTGTCAACTATTGTGGCGTCATATGGGGCAAATTCAGCCAAGGTTTCGACCAAATTCAAGTCATTCAGTGGCGCACTTGCTGGAACGGGGCAAACAATCCACCATGGGACATAAACAGCGACTTTGAACACAGCAACCGTTCTAACTTGCTGATTTGACTTTTAGTCACAACCTCGGCTTTGGGAAACTGCTCTTTGATCTGGCCTGACAAAAGAACAATCTTGAGGGTATAGAGCAGTTTAGCCATCCACCTTGCTTTGTGAAGTGCGCCGGAGTAGACCATTGTGAAGTTCACTGGCTCGGATCCTTTAGTTACAAGCAGCAGACAAAGCTCTACCAGCTCCTTGTAGTCGCCACGTGTAAATGGTTGGGCTAGAGATTCACGGAAGAAGTCAGCCATCTCCTGCTGGCGCTCCTCAAACACTCCAGGCATTGCGGGGTAGTAGTATTTCTTTTTTCATTGTACGCCAGTTGAGAGAAATCGTTCTTGAACCTAGAAATGCAATTATTGGGATTATTGTATTTCGTACTAATCTATAATATTGTTTTAGGGGTATTAAGATTGATATGATCGATCATTTGCTTGGTGTTAGTATATCTTATAAGTCTAATAAAAGAAATTCCACTAAATTTGTTCATTAGATAATAATATTCCTTGTTATTTTGTAAAGCTTATGACTCACCTCTGGAAAACCATTATGTTTGGACTTGAAGAGCCCTCCACTTTCAAGCAATCCCAGCAAACACCTAGGATGACTTCGCCCACATGCCTGCGACAGGCGCACCAGAATACGGCACGCTCTAATTCCTTTTGGAGGAGACGCAAGCAGCTGTTTTTTGTCCTGAAAAAAAATGTAATTGTAGTTTAAGGCCACCATTTCAGGCACGTGCTTTTTGCAGATTTCTGTTAAATCATTCACTGTATTTTGGTATTAATGTCGTGATAAATACACGCTGATGTTTGAAATAGGTTTACCTGTATTGGATGAAGTTGTGTCGAAAACCATACCAACGACATTCTGTTCACACTCCCAATCGACCAGAAGTTGTTTGGTTGCTGTTGATATCAAGTCTCCTTGAACCAGGCCAGCTTTTTTAGTCAAATGCGGAAGAGGTGGGACTCCAAGAAGCTTTGTGCCATTGACACCAGACACAAGAATGGGCAGGTGGTCATCAGTGCCTTTGGAATCCAGCGTGTCCATAAGTTTACCATCCCAGTGCACCAGTACTTTTTCTGATGGATGCCATTCATCCATGATTTTTAAACTTATTTCTGACACGATGGAAGCTCGGTATCGGTGGGCCGTCCTTGCATTTAGACTCAGCTTTGATGTATCTCCACCACATGCAGATACAAGGGAGTACACAATTGCACTCAGCTGGGTCGGCGAGATGTTGTTTCGAACACTGCATGAAACAAGTTCTGCTGACTTCAGAATATCATGGGGCACAAAAATTGAAACTCCCTCTTTCACTGTTCTCCCTCGATGTTTTCTCTTTGGTTCAGCAGTGCTGGCCTCATCAATGTCATCATCCTCATCAGAGCTAATAGGTGACCAATATCAGCCTGTACATTCTCAGCATGATCACATTGCTCTCTCTCTTGTCGCTTCTCTTCTCGCATCTGCCTTTCTGGTCGCTTCTCTGAACCTTTTCTGTGAGTACTTTGTTTACCCCAGAGTAGGTAGCTACTCTGTCACTTAGCATGCTTTTCATAAAGAGTATGTCAGTATCGATGGCATCTTGTTCGGCCTGAGTTTTCCCCTTTTTCGCAGCTGCCATGTCTTTCAACACTGTGTTCTTATAAAATTTCATCGTCAGGCTCAATTCTGATTTAAACTTCATAATTCCAGGATCATCAGCCCGTCTTCTATCCTCATTCTTTTCATAAGCATCATGTAGTCTTTGTCATAGTAAGTTTTAATCACTTGGCCAATATTGTTCCTGCCTGTAATGGTCGGGACATTCGCCTTATGGTAATGCAAAAGCACATTGTCAATGGTGGCAGATAAAGCCTGGTCCCAATGCATATCCTGAAGGTTTGCTAACAGACATAGTAAGACCTGCCTATTAGTTGGCAGTTTGCAGCCCTTTATTTCCTTTTCTTCTTCTCGGGGTACGGTGCCCAATAACATTCTGACATACTCATCATCTTGCCGTGTATCCATGATTAAATTCTCTATTCACAACATCAAATCACTGTCAAGGGAAAAGAAAGAGCATCATTAAAATTAAATGCAATAAAATAATACGTGGAAAATTTGTGGGTCAGCGTTCCAGACCCGGAAATGAAAATCTGATAAAATGTGCTATTTTCACACTTATTTATGAAGTTCATAAGCTGAAATAGCAATACTTGCTGGTACGACGGTGCTAGCTCAAACATGCACCGATCTCCAAGAAAATTTACATGGGTGTTTCCTAGATAAATACACAACACTAAAACTTTGAACAGCATTGTAGGACCATGTTTTGATTTTTCGAGGGCAACGGTCACACCCTAATATGTGTGTGTGTTTGTGTGTGTATATACCAGGGCTGTGGAGTTGGTGATAAAATTTGCCAACTCCAACTCCGACTCCAAACATTTTAACATTCGGACTCCGACGGAATGTTAAGGCCAAATTGATTATGATTAGCTTTATTAGGCCAATGGAGATTCATAAACAAGGCATTTCATCACCACCACATGACTCATCAGGTTACTTAGTGGCTGTAACTATGCCTTTATGGCTTTTTTTCTTTTTATTCAAAAATTACAATAAATCCCAAAATACAAACTGATTGAAACTTAAACAAAATAAGATTATTATTGGTTTAGCAAATTAATAAGATGTTTTTGTATTATTATAAACAACCGTAACAAAATATACTAACCTAAACTGAATTTGTTCTTAAAAAAAGGATCGCTTCCATTAAATCTTCTTTCAGTGATGCTCTTAAGTCAGAGCGGATGATTTTAAGGGCTGAAAATAAGCGTTCTACACTAATTTGAGTAGGTGGCAAGGCCGTAGCAGTCATAGAAGCATCTTGGACAATTTTGGGGTATTTAGCAATTACTTCTTTCACAGTCAACTTTGATGAACGATCAATCTTTTCCACCTCCTCCAATGATTTATAGAAATTGATTGAATTTATCCAATGCACTCTGGGGGTGTTCCTCCTGTTCCAATTCCAATCGCCTTCGCTTTGATCGTTCTTGTCTGTCCAGATGTTTTTCAAAATCTAATTCTTCATCAGAGCCTGAATTTGATGACAACGACAAAATCGTATGACTGCCATGAAGTGGCCCAACTACTGCCTCGGATTCATCATGAACATAATCTCATAGACCTTCAATATGTATGGCTACATCACATAAGGCAGCTTTGGCTCTGATTTGCTACGCTTCTGTTAATGTCACTCTGTACATGGCATCAACATATATAGCAGCCAAAAGAATATTGTCTAGCAGAAGCTTTTCTCTCTGTATCATCGAATTCCTTATATCATCGGCTAGTATGCCACCAGTTTGAGAAAGACGGAAAATAAGCGTCTTCCACTCCTTATAGAATATAAGCCAAGAGTCAAATCATCTGATTGCAATTTTTTTGTCACGTTATAAGGATGGTGAAGTAAGCCCTAGAGTTGTTTTACCTGATCCCACTGAGCCTCAGTCATGATGACATCCAGGGAGGCCATGTCGCTAAGGAAAGGTTTTATTTCAAGAATCCGTTGAATCATCATGTATGTGCTGCCCCACTGAGTCGCTTGGTCCAAAATTGCTCCTTTGCCAGCTCGTCACTTCAAAATAGAGTCTAGTTTTGGCGTTCTAGCTGCCACAGCAACTTTTCGTATTCTTCCAATGAGATTAGCTGCATGTTGTCCTTTCAAGCCATCGCGTATTGCCAACTGCAGTGTGTGGACACTGCAGCGCATATGATGGATTTTGGATATTCTTGCTGCAGTATCCACAAATGAATCTAATGTATCGTGACTATCATGATCATCAACCACCATTACTTGTTCATTATCTTCAGAATAATCATCACTGTCTTCTGAATCTTCCACAACTTCTTTTTTGTTAAATTTTTCAAGTGTTTTCACCATGTTGGAAGCATTGTCCGTTACAATTGACAATACCTGGTCCTTTCTGATGTTAAAATCATTTAATACATCCATTAGTAGTTTTTCAAGATAATCACTGGTATTCTGTGCTTTAGTATCTCTTACTGCTAATGTCCGCATGACTACTTTTTTATCATCAATAAAGCGAATATTAATTGCAAAATAGTTTACTCTATGGCGAGTACAGGAATCCATCTTTAAGAACAGGATTCGTCCTCGAAGACATTCTTTTAGTGCATGCTTCTGCTTTTGCAATTCTTCCATTATCATATTACGAATTTGCCACGTTCTAATGAATGCCAAGTATATTTGCCATTTCCCCATTCAGATTAGCAAGGCCGGGGTTGAAAAAATGTTAGAGGGAGAGAATTCTTTACAACCATTTCAATTATGCATGCTTTAAATTTGTCTGCTGTCATAGTCACTGACTTTTTCACTCATAAAATATTTTGTGACAGTAGTTTGACGAGAACTTGTGCTTGAATTGTCATCAGCCTTCCAAATTGAAATCTAAAAGTCTGAAAAAGATTTAGGGTTGCTAGTACAAAATTTTTAAATTTCTTTATTATTAATTATGTTAATTAATTAATTATAATCCTTATTAATTATAAGCAACTATATTTATATATATATTATTTATATATTATATATTAAAACATTAGGTTAAATCTATTTTATTCATAAAATTGAGCTAGGTCTAGGCCTAGGCTGCTATGGTTATAGTTGAAGGATTTGCACCGACTCCGACTCCATCCAACTATGCACTTCCGACTCCGACTCTACTCAAAATTGACCGACTCCACGACTCCAACTCCACAGCCCTGGTATATACACACACACACATGTATGTGTATATATACATATATACACAATATATATATATCTGTGTACATGTGTACATATATGTATTTCTTATATATATATATATATATATATACACACACAAACTCAGAATGGTTCCCTGAGAACATTATATGTTAAACACAGACCATGCATGGAACAAGGAACTCTTCTGGGAAAATTAAATCCACTATAGTCCGAATAAGTAATGGTAAATGACAAATACCATAGTTTTTTCTTTTTCATGATTTTAGCCCGACGTGGGCAACGGGTCTCTCGCAAAGAGATCCCATAAATATAGCTTCCCTCACCAGCTATCTGCAAAGCAGACAGGATCCAGCTTTGGGACATGGATCTAGGCTTGCTTTAAACCCTAGATCCATGTCCCAAAGCTGGATCCTGTCTGCTTTGCAGATAGCTGGTGAGGGAAGCTATATTTATGGGATCTCTTTGCGAGAGACCCGTTGCCCACGTCGGGCTAAAATCATGAAAAAGAAAAAACTATGGTATTTGTCATTTACCATTACTTATTCGGACTATAGTGGATTTAATTTTCCCAGAAGAGTTCCTTGTTCCATGCACAGTCTGTGTTTAACATATAATGTTCTCAGGGAACCATTCTGAGTTTGTGTATACTAAACGGACGTGTTTCGTGCCTTGAAAAGTGGACACTCAATGTCCCGGTTGAGGTTTAAGTTTTGGTTTTTTTGGCTAAAAATACAATAGTTACCCCCTTTTTCTTTGATTTATTCAAGACGACGTGAATGCAATGAGTCTTTTACTTATATAGAGGTTCTGAATGTAGGGATCTAGGCTTGCTTTAAACCCTAGATCCATGTCCCAAAGCTGGATCCTGTCTGCTTTGCAGATAGCTGGTGAGGGAAGCTATATTTATGGGATCTCTTTGCGAGAGACCCGTTGCCCACGTCGGGCTAAAATCATGAAAAAGAAAAAACTATGGTATTTGTCATTTACCATTACTTATTCGGACTATAGTGGATTTAATTTTCCCAGAAGAGTTCCTTGTTCCATGCACGGTCTGTGTTTAACATATATATATATATATTATTTCTTATATTTTTTATATATCAATGAGGCATCATTTGTAATTTTTTCCAATTTATATTTATTTGTATTTTTTTATTCTTTTGTGACCTATGTATGATTCAAACAATAACTATAAAAACCTTTGGTAATTTTTTCCCTTATAAATTTGGATGCTTCTCTTACAATTTATTTTCAATTTATTTTTTAGGTTTATTTCTTTATTTTATTTCTTTGTGACATATATATCATTTTAGCATCATCTATTAAATTGACTAAACTTTCCAATTGAGCTTGAATTTGTATGCTCTACTTACAATTTTTATGCTTTTATCTGTGGGTTTATTTCTTTGTTTATTTTGTTTGTGACCTATATATCATTTAGGCATTTTGTAATTTTTTTATCTATTTTTGTTTCCAATTTATATTTATTTTCATTTCTTTATTCTTTTGTGACCTATGTATAATTCAGACAATAACTATAAAAAAATTGGTTGTAAACAAGCCATCTGAACTTATGTTGAATTCTGGGCAAAGGGCTAAATTGTTAGTTTTCCATACAAATGTGTTTGCTCCTCCCACAATTTTTATTTCTACACTTACTATATAATTTTTTTTTTTGGTAACCTATAGACTTGAACTCTCTTTTCACTCCAGTGTTCCTGAGGATGTCATTAGACGAAAGCGCTTGAGCACCACTTTGTGTTTCTTTTCCCTTCATGCTTTTATTCATCATAAATATTTTTCAAGTGTCACTTTCGTGAAATAATTTTCATTTAACATTATATATATATATTATACGGTAATATATATATATATATATATATATATATACTGTATATAATATATATATATATATACTTATATATATAATATATATATATATATATATATACTGTATATATATATAGCTCTCTGTGTGTATGTTCTGAAGAAGTGGCTAAAACTTAGTGAAAAAACACTGATATAAACAAACCACAAATACAGTTACATGCAAAATTAAGATGCAAGTGATCTCAGCAAATTGCAGATTGTCACACATCTACTAGCTGTACATTAACTTTAAATCTTTGGAACCTGTGGATCATTCTTCAATACCAATACAGTACTAATTTTAAACATCATATGATTATCTCATCTCAAGAAGTTTTACATGGATCTAGAGGATCTTAGTCGCTGCTTGTCTACTACTTACTGGTATATATACAGTACCTTACAATAGTTTTGCAGACCTGAAGGATCAGGTTGTCTACGAGTATGTAGAAGAATTACGGCATTTGGAAGAGTGAGGTCCATGGTGTAATGGTTATCGCGTCTGACCGGCAATCGGAAGATCCCGGGTTCGATTCCCAGGTGGTTACCTCATTTTTTCATTTGTTCCGTTCTCTCTCTCGTCTTGCGCGGAATATCTCCTATACAAGCGTCGTTCTTTACGTTATTTATACTGCGTGTTCTTTGCAGTTGAATGTATATTATATATATATATATATATATATATACAGTGCCGCGAAAAGTATCCGATCACTCAAGAAAATACAATATTTTCCCTTAATATTCAGACACGTAATTCACTTTCTATTTGTTCTAGCGACATCTGGTAACTTTGAGGTTGCTCGCTGATATGAGAGCTATCCACGCATTCTCAAATTAGTGTCTGGTAGCCTTCGTTGCGGGTGGCTGTGTCTCAAATTTGTCAGATTTCACTGTTTGTGTAAATTTCTTGATATTTTTTTTTTTTACAGAAAGTGGTGTAAATAAAATTTATATATGTGTGCTAAAAACAACTTAAGAGTGATTGTCGAGGTGCTATGTTGCTTTGCATGCATGTGGGAAATCACAGAGACAGATAGCTAAGGAATTAAACATATCCCAAAGTACCGTTAATTTATGGGTTTCACGGGCTAAGAACAATGGTGGCCTAACCACGCCAGTCCCTAAAAAATGATCTGGCAGACCGAGAAAAACAAATTCGCGAACAGACAAACTTATGAAACGTTTAGTATTGAAAAACCCAACAATAACTGCGAAAGAAATAAAATTTAATATGAATAATTTGTTATCTGGTGTTTCTGAATGAACTATCCAGGAGCGGCTCCAAAAAGAACTCGGATTACCATCTCGCCATGCTGCTAAGAAACCGTTCATTAATGAAAAAATGCGTAAAAAACGTGTCGCATTTGTAAAAAATACATTCATTGGACTGTTGATGACTGGAAGAAGGTTTTATTTAGCGATGAGTCGACATTTTTGACATTCAGAGTTGTCCAAAAAAGGTTCACCGGCCTATTGGCTCAAATAGGATGGACCCTAAATACACCCTAAAGACAATGAAACACCCTCCAAGTGTGATGGTTTGGGGTTGTTTCGGTTACTATGGGCGTGGAAACTTATATTTTCTTCCGAAGAACACAACTATGAATGGTGCACGGTATTTAGCAATGCTACAGGATAAACTTCTAATGGCAATGGCAATCCAAAGGACAAAAACATACATGCATGATGGTGCACCATGTCACAGGCCAAAATAGTGACAAAATGGATTACTGACAATAAATTTGATATTTTGGATTGGCCTGGTAATAGTCCAGATCTCAATCCGATAGAAAATCTGTGGCTAATAATAAAAAATAAGGTTGAATGCCACGACACTGGCTCAGTCGAAAAATTACAAGAGGCCATCAAAAAGGTATGGTGCAAGGAAATATCAGTGGAAGTTTGTCAAAACTGATTAAATCCATGCCAAAACATCTAGAACAAGTCATCCAAACCAAAGGACAGATGACAAAATACTAATATAAGGTTAGTATACATTTAAACATTGTTTTTTATGTAAAAAATACAAATTTCAAGGGTGATCGGATACTTTTCGCGGGCACTGTATATATATATATATATATATATATATATATATATATATATATATATAACCTGAATAATACAAGCTCTACAATTAAGAGAAAAGGAGTAAGTGGGACTGTAAAGGGTTAATACAGTATTTGGCTGGACACATGGGCTAACAAGAAATGAGAGGTTGTGTTTCACTAGCACTATTTTTCATGCTCTTTACGATGGTACTAATCATTTTTTGTGGAAATGCAAGATTATAGAAAAAATTACAAGTAACATTTTTATAGTGAATATTTCCTGTTTTGGCTATAATGTACTTTTTTTCAGAAAATATTTTTCCTGATTGGATTATTTTTTCACTACTCTGCGACTTAATTAGTTGGTTGGTTTCTGTTCTGTCTATTTTTTTTTTTAATTGGATTCAGTTTGGTCGTGTTTGTGATAGAATTATGACATGCTGTTCGTGTGGTTTCTGACTGAGAAGTTGATTCGTCATGTGCCCTAGATGAAGAGAAAGCATTGGATGTTTTTATGAATTATGGCGTTATTCTCTCATCCTTAACTTGCCCAAAATGTGACAGTGAGTGCCTAATATGAAAAGATCAGAAGTTAGGCCAACTGAATATGCCCAGTTAGGCCAACTGAATATGCCCAGTTAGGCCAACTGAATATGCCCAGTTAGGCCAACTGAATATGCCCAGTTAGGCCAACTGAATATGCCCAGTTAGGCCAACTGAATATGCCCAGTTAGGCCAACTGAATATACCCAGTTAGGCCAACTGAATATACCCAGTTAGGCCAACTGAATATACCCAGTTAGGCCAACTGAATATACCCAGTTAGGCCAACTGAATATGCCCAGTTAGGCCAACTGAATATGCCCAGTTAGGCCAACTGAATATGCCCAGTTAGGCCAACTGAATATACCCAGTTAGGCCAACTGAATACCCAGTTAGGCCAACTGAATATACCCAGTTAGGCCAACTGAATATACCCAGTTAGGCCAACTGAATATACCCAGTTAGGCCAACTGAATATACCCAGTTAGGCCAACTGAATATACCCAGTTAGGCCAACTGAATATACCCAGTTAGGCCAACTGAATATACCCAGTTAGGCCAACTGAATATACCCAGTTAGGCCAACTGAATATACCCAGTTAGGCCAACTGAATATACCCAGTTAGGCCAACTGAATATACCCAGTTAGGCCAACTGAATATACCCAGTTAGGCCAACTGAATATACCCAGTTAGGCCAACTGAAGGTTATTATTTGTTTTTTGACCCAGTCACACCCAGCTATAACAGCAATATATATTGAATAACCAATCAAAACTGAATAAGAAAAAATATCTTGTGCAAATTTGTATAAAATGTACTTTTTTATAAAAAAAAATATTTTCTACTTTCTAATATGTACGTATATAAATTTCAGTTAATTTGTTTATTTTGGCTACCTTTTTTGGAGATTTTCATTCAACTATAGGTTACTTTGTTTATTTTTGGCTACTTTTACTTGATTTTGCCTACTACTTTTTGTTACTCGTTAGCTTGGTGATTTTCGTTCTAGAACCATGATAAGTCAATTTTGTGAACTTGATTTTGAAGACCTAATCCACCTTGTTGGCCTCAATGAAGATAAAAGTTTAGATGTTTTTTCGAATCACAGCCTAATTCCAACATCCGTGATTTGCCCTAAATGTAATACTGCCTGTATTTTAAGACAAGACTCAAAGATGTTTAGGTACCATAAAAAAAATCTAAAAAATAAGCGTGAGTGTGGATTTACTGTTTCTATCTTTAAGGGCAAGTGGAACATTGCAACTTTTAGGTGAATAAAAACCTCCACTTCATCCCCCAAGACCACACCATCCACACACAAAACATTGAACGCTTGTGGAAGGATGTGAAATTGTGGGTTTTACGTGCTAGGAACAGACATCCTCATTACTAGAAATATTTTGCACAATACTTGTTCCTGGCAGAACATCCTGATGATTCTACAGTTCTGCATCACTTCCTTACTGCAATTGCAGAACTATATCCTCCAAAATAAGGTGACTGGTTATGTTAGGTTGTTACGATAGGTTAGGTTAGGTTGTGTTGTGTTGTGTTTAGCACAAATGCAAACTTTTCTGGTTGATTTTGGAGGTGTTTTGCACGAATCTGCCATCCATTTCCTGTGCAAATGCATAGTTTTTGAGATAATGATATCTTGAAAACTATGCATTTGCACAGGAAATGGATGGCAGATTTGTGCAGAACACCTGAAAATTGACCAGAAAAGTTTGCTCTCATTATAGAGAGAGACTGGGTCAAAAAACGAATAATTACCAAACTGAATGCCCAGTTAGGTCAACTGTACACCCTTGATGATTGGTTAAGTAATGATATTTTCATTAGTTTAAACGAAAATGACATGGCCTGAAGTTGAAATAAAAAATACATTTTTCTAGTGTATTTTGGTGTGCTCTGTGGTTAGGTTAGGTTAGGTTAGGTAATTTAGTTAGGTTAGCTAGTTTTTTATCAGAATTACATTTTCCTGGTGTAGTTTTCTCTGCCTTGTTGGAATTTGACACACATTTCTTGTGCAAATGAGTAGACACTCCGTATTTCAGAATGGAAAAAAAATAGTTTCTATTCATTTGCACAAGAAATGGGTATCAGATTCGAACAAAGCAGAGAAAACTACACTAGAAAAATTTAATTTTGATAAAAAATGTAGCCTCTGTGTCCAGCCAAATATTTACCCTGTAAAGACTGTATAGAGTATTTGAATGTAATGTAATATCGTTTTAATACTTTTAATAATAACAATAATAAAGTTATAATTTCCGACGCTAAAATATACGAATACAAACATCTGTAAATACACCAATCCCAATAGCCCTCCCTACACCCTAACCTTGCCTAGGCTGTCAGGTATACCGGTAGTCGTTTAAGCTAGGCTCCCCTACAAGTGCTGCAGGCGTTGCCTAACAACAGACGCAAGTCCGGCTCCCTAAACCTATGAAAATACTAAGAAATTGACTTCATTATTATTAATTTAGCATAATTTGTGATAAAACTGATCATTGTTCCATTTACTTACGACAAGTATAAGACATCTTCTAAACCTATGCCTATTCTCCTGGACTAAAGATAAAGTGACTCATTTGTTTAAATTCGTCACTGAAGAGCCTAGCCTTGGCTATTTTCTCTTTCAGCAGACATTGGTCAACAACTCGACACGGTGAGGCTACAATCAGCTGCTCTTAAGACTTGAATTTTTAACTCAACTCAGCAAACATTGAAACTGTTGTGGAAATAAACTCTGTGTATTAGAGTGGGTTTTAATTATCACATTTTGACCTTCACGTAGAAAAAAGAAGTTTTTTGCATTTAGTCCAGTTTTTATTTCCATCAACACAATATATATATATATATACTGTACAGGGTGGGCGGAAAGTAGCTCCCTATTTTAGATTGGTAAAAAAATACGTATATTATTCATTTATTTCAGAAAAAATAATATGAAAAGGTAGGCATACATGGTAGGTTTTCTCTAAAATTCAATGTGGGCTCCAACTCTTTCCACCAGCTTCTGGAGCCGCCCAGGAATGGCGTCCACTGACTTTAGCAGGAACTCCGGTGGGATGGAGGACATGACTTCCCGAATTCGGTCCTCCAGTTCTTCCAATGTCCTCGGTTTGGTGCGGTAGACTTCTTCCTTTACCCACCCACAAAGAAAGAAGTCGCACGGTTACCGCTGAAAAACGGCAGAATCGGTTCAGTGTAACGTGTGGTGTGGTATGACCTCAGATCAGGTTGTGGGCCCGTTCCTTCTGCGCAACACCATGAATGCTGAGCGGTACCTTGCTACATATGTTGCGAAACGAGGTCTGGCCGGTTGTCAGCACATGGGAGAACATCGACGATCTGATATTTATGCAAGATGGCGCCCCTCCGCACTTCGCTCTTGTTGTCCGTGAGTGGCTGGATGCCCACTTCCCTGGGCGTTGGATGGGTCGTCGTGGTCCACATCAATGGCCAGCCAGGAGCCCCGACTTGACACCGTGCGACTTCTTTCTTTGGGGGTGGGTAAAGGAAGAAGTCTACCGCACCAAACCGAGGACATTGGAAGAACTGGAGGACCGAATTCGGGAAGTCATGTCCTCCATCCCGCCGGAGTTCCTGCTAAAGTCAGTGGACGCCATTCCTGGGCGGCTCCAGAAGCTGGTGGAAAGAGTTGGAGCCCACATTGAATTTTAGAGAAAACCTACATGTATGCCTACCTTTTCATATTATTTCTTCTGAAATAAATGGATAATATACGTATTTTTTTACCAATCCAAAATAGGGAGCTACTTTCCGCCCACCCTGTATATAAGCAAACAACCACAAGGAAAAGGAAACACAAAGTCCGAGCGCTTTCGTGATATATTCACATTATCAAGGAGGAACCTCCTTGATAATGTGAATTATCACGAATATATCACGAAAGCGCTCGGACTTTGTGTTTCCTTTTCCTTGTGGTTGTTTGCTTATTAATAAGGTCACGTGTTATTTTGTGATTCTAGTGCATATGCTATATATATATATATATATATATATATATATATATATATATATATACACTATATATAATATATACAGGGTGGGCCGTAAGTTTCCATACATAGGAAAAATAAACATTTTTTTATGGACAACCATTTTTATTTATATAATATGCTCTACATGGTTGCTATTGTTTTGAAAACACATTTCAATACGTGTTCCCCACTGTTGATGAACACGCATTAGCACAGTTGACGTTATGCTTGTAATGGCGTTGGTGATACGTTCCTTTAGATGATTTATGTCTCGTATCTTTTCCTGATACACCATGGCCTTCAAGTGCCCCCAAAGATAGAAATCAAGGGGGGTGAGATCTGGGGATCTGGGAGGCCACTCCACAGGACCACGCCGACCAATCCAAGCATCCGGAAACTACTGCTGATCCAAATACCGACGCACGTGAAGACCATAATGAGGTGGAGCTCATCTTGCTGGAAGTAAACTGGGAAGTTACCTTCCTCGTTTAGCAGGGATGGGAAAATCTCTTCTTGCAACATGTTAAGATACCTTTCGGCATTAAGATTTCCACTGACAAAAATTGGTCCAATAATTCTGTCACCCCATATCCCGGCCCACACCATCACTTTACCGGCACCTTGCATCTTCGTCGGACTCAGCCAGTTAGGGTTAGCATTACTCCAATAACGTATGTTTTGCCGATTAACCTCTCCATTGACGTAAAAATTTGTTTTATCAGTAACATAAAAACAAACGTTTAATTTTTCCTATGTATGGAAACTTACGGCCCACCCTGTATATATATATATATATATATATATATATAGTGTTGATGGAAATAAAAACTGGGCTTTATTTCCATCAACACAATATATATATATATTAGTGGTGGACCGGATATCCGCATCCGCATAATTTTTAACATCCACATCAGCACTTCTGACTGCGGATGTTATGCGGATATTACCTCTAATAAATTATGCAATTTACAATTAAATTAGCTTATAAAGTAGCTTATAAGGCTCAGTTATGCACATTTCATGTAAAGTATTAATTATTAATGAACAAAGAAATATATAAACCTCAAAATATAAATACCTGGTAACACAGAAAATTGAATGAAACTTGTTTCATTGAATTTTCTCTGGCTGAAACTCTTGAGAAAGTTATTATTTTTATCACAATGAAAATATTAATATTAATTTTAATTCTTATGCATTGCCTGCTATAATAGTAATATCACGAAATTTGAAAAATTGTGTCATATATTCATAATTCTATATTATATTGATAAATTAACAATATCCGCATCCGCGGATATTGGAATTAAAGATCCGCATCCGCAGATGTTGAAAAACTGACATCCGGTCCACCACTGATATATATATATATATATATATATATATATATATTATATATATATATTTTTTTTTTGTATTGGGGCGTTTACCGCCATTTCCCGCTATATGGTAGCGGATATCATGGCGAGGCGGAATACGAGAAAGAGAAACGGAGACGGAGAAAAGGCACTAGAAAAGGGAGAACAGCGGACTACAGGTGAGAAGCCACCTAAAGCTCAGATAGGATGCGAGATTGGGAGAGGAAGAGGAAAAGACGGTCAAGCGAGAAGAGAGGGCTCTCAGCGAGCATAAGGCGTAAACGTTCGGGGAGGGGGAAATCAGAAAGGAACGGAAAAGCGCGACGACGTACTGACGACAGGGTGGGGCATTCCACAAGGATGTGAGAGACGGTGAGGGGCGACTGGCAGGAGGCGCAACGAGGAGCCCTGCCGGAACATAAGATAGCCGTGCGTGAGGCGCGTATGGCCGTTGCGAAGCCGCGCAAGGACGACCTCTTTGTGTCTGGAGCGGTGGAAAGAGGACACCCAATATGACAGACGGGGGCGGATGGACCAGAGTTTATTTCCGGTGGCATCGTCCCAGGACTGTTGCCACATGCGATCGTAAAAGGAACGAAAGACCTGCACATAGTCTGAGAAGGGGAGCAGGCGGGGGAGGGGAGGCAGCGAGGCGGCGGACCGGGCTAAGCGGTCCGCCGCCTCATTACCGGAAACACCAACATGGGCGGGAACCCAGCAGAAGGTGACCCGGATCCGGTGAATGGTGTGCAGGACATGGTACTCCTGTTGAATAAGGCGTACGAGGGGGTCCGGGGAGTCATAGCGCTCAAGCGCCTGAAGGGCGCTCAGCGAGTCCGAAAAAATGGTACAGGAGGACCGCGAACAACCCGATACCAGACGGAGGGCTTCCAGAAGGGCAAAGAGCTCCGCGGAAAAGATGGAGGCCTGAACCGGCAGGGGGATACCCCGGGAGGTAGGTGACAATGACGGAGAGAAGACGGCGGCCGCGACACCTGCAGGGGAGCGCGAGCCGTCGGTGTAGAAGGGAACGTCGTCCGAATGGACGGGAAGATGGGCCAGAAAAGAAGACCGGAGGACGGCAGGAAGAGACTCCTTACGCAGGCCACGGAGCGCCTGGCAACGGCAGATAGGGGTGGTCCGCCAGATCGAAGGAGAACGGCAGAATAGAGGGTGGGGGGATCCCCAGGGACGAGAAAATCTCGGCCAGAGAGGCAGCGAAATGCCACGTGTCAGGCCGGGTAGCGCCTGGGAGATCGCGGAGAAGAGTAGGGACTTCGGGAGGCGGCAGATGCGAAGGTAACACTTCGCCATGAGAAGGCCCCGGCGAAGGGGCAGGGGGGGGTGTCCACAGTCCACCTGAAGACTAGCGACAGGGGACGAGCGGAAGGCACCCGACGCCAGGCGAAGGCCACGGTGGAGAAGAGGATCCAGCATACGGAGTGCCGGAGAGGAGGCGGAACTGTAGACCACACAGCCGTAGTCGACACGGGATTGCACCAGGGAGGTGTACAGGCGCAGCAGAGTACGCCTGTCCGCCCCCAGGTCGTGTGGGACAGATGACCCAAAAGGGAGAGGGTGCGGCGAGATGTTTGCCGCAACCGCCTAAGGTGTGGAACCCAACCGAAAAATCCGTCGAGGGTCATACCCAGGAATCTAACGGATGGGACGAGGGGAAGAGGAGTGCCAGCAAGGGTAAGAGCGAAGGTATGCGACAGACGGAGGCGCCGAGGACGGAAAAGCATACTGGAAGACTTAGAGGGTGAGAAAGCATAGCCAACCGAGGACGCCCAGCGAACCACCGCATTGATGGCTAGCTGGAGCCGACGTTCAGCCAAAGACGGGAGGCGGCCAGAGCAATAGATAGCCAGGTCATCGGCATAGAGTGAGCTACGAACGGATGTAGGCAGGACCGTAGCGACTGTGTTCATCACGAGTGAGAAACACAAGACGCTAAGGACACTACCCTGAGGGACACCCTCCTCCAACGGAAAGCGGTCAGAGAGGGCAGAACCGATGCGGACGCGGAAAGAACGGGCGGACAAGAAGTTATAAATAAAGGAAGGGAGAAAGCCTACGAAACCCAGAGAGCGTAAGCAGTCGAAGACCGCGCTCCGCCGGGTAGTATCGTAGGCCTTCTGGAGGTCGAAAAAGACGGCGAGTACAAATTGACGCCGGGAGAAAGCCTCCTGCACGTCATGGCTAAGGAGAAGGAGGGGGTCGGTGGTAGACCGGAAGCGCCGGAAACCAGCCTGGGTAGCAGGGTACTGGTCACTCGCCTCCAAGGTAAAGGACAGCCGCGAGGCGACCATCGCCTCCATCACCTTGCAGGCACAGCATGTTAGGGAAATGGGGCGATAGTTCGACGGGAGTGAGGGGTCTTTATCGGGCTTCGGGATGGGGACGACGATGGACTCACGCCATCGGTCCGGAAATGAACCCTCCAACCAAATCCGGTTATAGAGGTCCAGTAGAAAGCTGAGAGCAGAGGGGTGGAGATGCAGTAAAAGGTCATAGGGGATATTATCGGGGCCGGGGGCGGAGGAGCGTCGGGGGCGGAGGGCCTCCCGAAGCTCTGTCATGTGGAAGAGGTGATTATAGGGGTCATTCCTATGAGGTGGAAATTCCGGTGGGTCGCGGCGGGAGTGGGGGAATCGGAACTGGAGATGGCTGCAAAGTGCGCGCGAGTGCGTTCGCGACGGCCTCCGGATCGGACACGAACTCGTCGTCCCCGACCCGAAGCACCGGGGGTCGAGGGGGGACACGGGTCCCCTCAAAGCTACGCACCTTGCGCCAAACAGTCAAGGGGGCAGTCGAGGAGGAGATCCCGGACACGTAACTCCGCCAGGAGGTACGCCGGGCCAGTTTCAGGACCCGACGGGCCACTGCCTTCAGGCGCTGAAATTCTATCTTGTGCTCCAGCTGGCGGGTCCGGTAGAAGCGGCGGCCGGCACGGCGCCGCTCCTGAACGGCATGGGAGCACTCTGGGGTCCACCATGGGACGCTTCGCGGTCTGGGGGAGCCAGAGGTACGGGGGATGCAACTGGCGGCAGCCGAGAGGATCTTACTCTCGAGGAAGGCGAGGGCCTCATTGACGGAGGGAAAGGCAGGAATTGATGGCGAGATCGCCGTGCCCCTCGCGTATGAGGCCCAGTCTGCTCGGGCGAACAGCCAGCGCGGGCGGACAGAGGTGGGGGGGAGGAGACGGGTCGGGGTAAGACACACTGGGAAATGGTCACTGCCGGAAGAATCCGGCAGGACCTCCCAGGTGAACTCCGTCACGATTTCGAGGGAAACCAGGGAAAGGTCGATACAGGTGAAACTGTCATGGGCCGAGTGAAGGCAGGTTGGGGAGCCATCGTTCAGAAAGGTGAACTCGAGCTCGTCCATAAGGGAGAGAAGGGTCCCGGAGAGAAAGGTGGAGCAAACGTCCCCCCAGGCCGGGTCCCGACTGTTGAGGTCCCCGAGAATCAGAAAAGGGCGGGGAAGCTGGAGAATTAGGTCACGGAGAGAATCGGGTGGAGGGCGTACGTTAGGGGAGAGGTAAAGAGAGCAGACCGTGAGCTGGCGCCCCAAGAAAAGGCGCACGGCCACAGCTTGCAGGACTGTACGGAGCGGGAGGGGGCGGAAAGGGACGGAGCGGTGCACGAAGACCGCGGCGCCCCCCCTCCCCGCCCCATCGAGAGGCGGGGAAGGGAGCCCGCAGTAACCGGACACTCGAAGGGAGGGAACGGGATCCCAGAATCGTCTCCTGAAGGCAGAAACACGCGCGACACCTGGAGGCCAGGAGAGAGAAGAGACTCTCGAGGCCTACCAGGAGCCCGCGGATGTTCCACTGCAGGAGCGAGGTATAGGGAGGGGTAGGAAGGTCAGCGTAAAGGATGATTATGTGTGTGGGTGGGCCGATCGGGCGGCCCGAGATTAAAGAGGGAATCGGAAAGCCCCGGAGTTCAGTGAGGGACGCCGAACGAGGGCGAAGGCGAGGGTCCCCCCGACGAGGGGGCGATGTGGAACCAGACGCCGGCAAGTCCTCCAGAGGAGGAGTCTCCCGGACGTCCGGGGGAGCGATGCAGAGAAGGGGATGTGAGAGGTATCCAGAATGCCCCTCCCTTCACCGGAGGTGCGGGGGAGGCAGGACTACGAGGGGAGTGGAAAATAATACCTCACCCAGAGGCATTGGCAGGTCGAGGAGAGAGATGGGGCGGGTCAAACGCGGGGGCGTGCACGTCCCACCCACGCCGACCAGGCGGGCGAGTTCCCCTCCAGTGGGTCCATCGACCGGGCCGGAGAGGGGTGTATCTCAGCCCCCACCACGAGGGCCGACGGGACCCCAGGGGGAGCGTGCATAACGGTTGCGCAGTGGGGACGGTGAGGACACCGGGGCGGTAGGGCGAAGGGGGCGTTTGTGTTTAGGAGAGGAAGGTGATGCGAGGCTTATGGCGTCGAACCTTTCGGGTCACCACTGGCGCGGCGCTTGCGGCCCTATCCCTCCGTCGCGCGGCCCGCGTGGGTGACGACGGGTCACGATCCGGAATGGGGGTGGCCGAAGGCGCCGGTGGAGAGGGCGTAGAAGGGGCAGGGGGGGTTGCCGACGAAGCATCGGCGTTCGCGGAGGGAGCACGTGGGGACGCGCTGGTAGTACGGGGAGCCGCGGTAGGAGTCCGCTGGGCGGCAGAGGATGGACTGGGAGTAGCGGACACGGCGGGTGGAGGCGCGTTGGGAACCGCCGGTGAGGACGGGGTCCGGGAACGGAGAGCCTCGGCGTACGAGGCACCACGCCGGGCCTCGCCGCCACGCAACCGCTCCCGCGCCTCCCGAGCGCTGAGAAACTCTGATGAACAGAGGGCCCGAACCTCCCTTTCAAAGAGGAAGGACGGGCAAGAGCGGGATGAAGCAGGGTGTGGTCCATGGCAGTTGGTGCAGGAAGGCGGAGCAGTACATGGCAAGGGGTGGGGAGGGCCGCCGCAGCGGACACACAACGGGGCCGGCTGACGGCAGGAGCTGCTCACGTGGCCAAACCTATTACACTGAAAACAGCGCGTAGGATCTGGCACGTATGGTCGTACTGAGAATTCGCACGCTCGTCTCTCACCAAAGCCCCAGAATACCGAAACGGGGGGCACCAGTGAGTCGAAAGTGAGGAGCAGGCGAGGAGAAGGGGCAGTTGGGGACCGCGATCTGTCGGGAAAGCGGTACACCCTCACAACACCCTGGGAGGCGAGGTCAATCTGGAGGTCTTCCACCGGGATGGGTAGAAGACGAGCAGCGTAAATTGTGCCCTGGCACTGATTGAGGCGGGGGTGGGGAGTCACCGTGATCCCGCAGCCCAGGACATCGGGGATAGCGAGCAGAGAGGAGGTTTCGGCAGAGGAACGCGACCTTATCAAAATGGAGCCATCCCTCTGAGGCCGAAGGTCAAAACGCGCCGTCCCCGTCTTCCCATGGATCGCTCGAAAGAGACGTTCGTGGTTAGTGGGGAGGGGCTTGGAGGAGGAGGGGCGGAGGACGAGGAACTTGTCCATCGTCCTAAGGCCGAGTGAAGCCGTCTGGCCAAACACCACCGGAACTTCGAGGGGCGAGAAGACGAGAAAGGCGGACGGCGACGTCGGGACCCACGTCCCCCAGGGGCCGAGGGGGCCGGGGGCGATGAGGCCCGACCGGAGTGGGAGGCGACCGGGGCCGCGGGCCTCCCACCTGAGGGCGAAAAAGCAGGTGGGTCCCTATCGGGACGTGGAATATGGGGGGATCCAGGGGTCGGGGGGTCCACTGCAGGTCCATCCGCTACTGGCGGGGGTCGGGCAGCGGCGCCACGAGCCTGGGGAAGAGAGGGAGAGGAGGCGTCGGCAAGAAGAGCAGACGGGGTGGGCGAGGGCTGCCGACTGCCCTTACCAGACCCACGGTCCAAAGAGGTAGTCAGAGGGAGGTCAGATGCACAAGCCGGGTCGTCAACGAGGTCCATTAGAGTTGTAAGTGTTTCCATAGAAAATTTTTATTGTAGTTTCGCGCCCGGGGCCGCGGGGAACCGATTACCCGGGGCCCAAGGGGACCAAGCGCACGCCGGCGGGGGGGGTGCCTCGTCCCATGCAGGTACCCCCGTTTCAAAAGGGGCCCTTGCAGCGTCGAGAGTTCCCCCCCGCCGGCAGCAAAGACCAAGGCCCCCCAGGGTCCCAGGCCTGGGCACCCTACCAGCCAACTTAGTCCGGCCCCGGCCATGGGGGCGAGACCCCCAGCGACCAGCCCCGGCAGCCCACGGGGCGCGCGAAGTGAACAGAGAAAGCAGAAAAAACAGAGGGGGCAAGGAAGAGGGTAAAGAGGGGAAGACAGGAAAGAGGGGGCTGTAGAATAGCAGGGTATGCTAAAAGTCCACTTCGCAACCGGGCGGGGACCCGGCAGGGCCCCCAGCCGCGGCTGACCCCCCTCGCCACATGTAGGCAGGAGCCCGCGGGCGATCCACCCCAGAAAGACCGCCCGCGGGGAGGGGGATATATATATATATATATATATATATAGAGAGAGAGAGAGAGAGAGAGAGAGAGAGAGGGTGTTGATGGAAATAAAAACTGGGCTGTTTGCTTAGTTGAGTTAAAAATTCAAGTATATATATGGATGTGAACTCAGAATGGTTCCCTGAGGTTTTTTATGATACACATAGCAGGGGCGGATCCAGGAATTTAAGCAGAGGGGGGTCCAGTCTTGGTGGGGCTCGTTACTGATATGTCCTCGCCTTTGGCCGAGGACGCGCAGCGAAGCGAGCGCCATGGGGGGTGCCCGAGGGGGTTCTCCCCCCTCGGTAGGAAATTTTCATATTTGAAGATAGCTTTAGATGGATTTGAAGTATATTCCCGTTATCAAAATCCTGCTTGTTCACACACCCAGGCCAGGTCTGAAATGTCTCAGGATCGGACATAAACTTTTTTTTCTTTATTCTTTTAAGGAAATTAATTTTGTGGCAACCGGGATACATGTACCTTAAGCCATTTTAAGTCTTCAGGTCTTATTTTTCATATATAGGAGCAAACAAATGCCGCGCGCCAAAACCTCATAATCGAAAAATCGTTGGTCACCGTGAGCAGGGGGGGGGGGGGTGGGGGGTCCGGACCCCCTCGACCCCCCCCTGGATCCGCACCTGACATAGACCGTGCATGGAACAAGGAACTCTTCTAGGATAATTAAATCCACTATAGTCCGAATAAGTAATGGTAAATGACAAATACCATAGTTTTTCTTTTTCATGATGCTAGCCCGACGTGGGCAACGGGTCACTCGCAAAGAGGTCCCAAGAATATAGCTTCCCTCACCAGCTATCTGCAAAGCAGATAGGATCCAGCTTTGGGCCAGGATCTCAATTCTGCCAGTTGAGGTTTAAGTTTTGGTTTTTGGCTAAAAATATAATAGTTACCCCTTTTTCTTTGATGTATTCAATCTGACGTGAAGGCAGCGAGTTTTTTGCTTATATTGAGGTTCTAAATGTAGCTGGGCTAAACTTTCCAATTGAGCTTGAATTTGTATGCTCTACTTACAATTTTTATGCTTTTATCTGTGGGTTTATTTCTTTGTTTATTTTGTTTGTGACCTATATATCATTTAGGCATTTTGTAATTTTTTTATCTATTTTTGTTTCCAATTTATATTTATTTTCATTTCTTTATTCTTTTGTGACCTATGTATAATTCAGACAATAACTATAAAAAAATTGGTTGTAAACAAGCCATCTGAACTTATGTTGAATTCTGGGCAAAGGGCTAAAATTGTTAGTTTTCCATACAAATGTGTTTGCTCCTCCCACAATTTTTATTTCTACACTTACTATATATAATTTTTTTTTTTGGTAACCTATAGACTTGAACTCTCTTTTCACTCCAGTGTTCCTGAGGATGTCATTAGACGAAAGCGCTTGAGCACCACTTTGTGTTTCTTTTCCCTTCATACTTTTATTCATCATAAATATTTTTCAAGTGTCACTTTCGTGAAATAATTTTCATTTAACATTATATATATATATATACGGTATATATATATATATATATATATATATATATATATATATTGTATATATATATAGCTCTCTGTGTGTATGTTCTGAAGAAGTGGCTAAAAACTTAGTGAAAAAACACTGATATAAACAAACCACAAATACAGTTACATGCAAAATTAAGATGCAAGTGATCTCAGCAAATTGCAGATTGTCACACATCTACTAGCTGTACATTAACTTTAAATCTTTGGAACCTGTGGATCATTCTTCAATACCAATACAGTACTAATTTTAAACATCATATGATTATCTCATCTCAAGAAGTTTTACATGGATCTAGAGGATCTTAGTCGCTGCTTGTCTACTACTTACTGGTATATATACAGTACCTTACAATAGTTTTGCAGACCTGAAGGATCAGGTTGTCTACTTTCCCATGACTATATATATATATATATACAGTGCCCGCGAAAAGTATCCGATCACTCAAGAAAATACAATATTTTCCCTTAATATTCAGAGACACGTAATTCACTTTCTATTTGTTCTAGCGACATCTGGTAACTTTGAGGTTGCTCGCTGATATGAGAGCTATCCAACGCATTCTCAAATTAGTGTTCTGGTAGCCTTCGTTGCGGGTGGCTGTGTCTCAAATTTGTCAGATTTCACTGTTTGTGTAAATTTCTTGATATTTTTTTTTTTTTTACAGAAAGTGGTGTAAATAAAATTTATATATGTGTGCTAAAAAACAACTTAAGAGTGATTGTCGAGGTGCTATTGTTGCTTTGCATGCATGTGGGAAATCACAGAGACAGATAGCTAAGGAATTAAACATATCCCAAAGTACCGTTAATTTATGGGTTTCACGGGCTAAGAACAATGGTGGCCTAACCACGCCAGTCCCTAAAAAATGATCTGGCAGACCGAGAAAAACAAATTCGCGAACAGACAAACTTATGAAACGTTTAGTATTGAAAACCCAACAATAACTGCGAAAGAAATAAAATTTAATATGAATAATTTGTTATCTGGTGTTTCTGAATGAACTATCCAGGAGCGGCTCCAAAAAGAACTCGGATTACCATCTCGCCATGCTGCTAAGAAACCGTTCATTAATGAAAAAATGCGTAAAAAACGTGTCGCATTTTGTAAAAAATACATTCATTGGACTGTTGATGACTGGAAGAAGGTTTTATTTAGCGATGAGTCGACATTTTTGACATTCAGAAGTTGTCCAAAAAAGGTTCGCCGGCCTATTGGCTCAAATAGGATGGACCCTAAATACACCCTAAAGACAATGAAACACCCTCCAAGTGTGATGGTTTGGGGTTGTTTCGGTTACTATGGGCGTGGAAACTTATATTTTCTTCCGAAGAACACAACTATGAATGGTGCACGGTATTTAGCAATGCTACAGGATAAACTTCTAATGGCAATGGCAATCCAAAGGACAAAAACATACATGCATGATGGTGCACCATGTCACAGGGCCAAAATAGTGACAAAATGGATTACTGACAATAAATTTGATATTTTGGATTGGCCTGGTAATAGTCCAGATCTCAATCCGATAGAAAATCTGTGGCTAATAATAAAAAATAAGGTTGAATGCCACGACACTGGCTCAGTCGAAAAATTACAAAGGCCATCAAAAAGGTATGGTGCAAGGAAATATCAGTGGAAGTTTGTCAAAACTTGATTAAATCCATGCCAAAACATCTAGAACAAGTCATCCAAACCAAAGGACAGATGACAAAATACTAATATAAGGTTAGTATACATTTAAACATTGTTTTTTATGTAAAAAATACAAATTTCAAGGGTGATCGGATACTTTTCGCAGGCACTGTATATATATATATATATATATATATATATATATATATATATATATATATATATATATATATAACCTGAATAATACAAGCTCTACAATTAAGAGAAAGGAGTAAGTGGGACTGTAAAGGGTTAATACAGTATTTGGCTGGACACATGGGCTAACAAGAAATGAGAGGTTGTGTTTCACTAGCACTATTTTTCATGCTCTTTACGATGGTACTAATCATTTTTTGTGGAAATGCAAGATTATAGAAAAAATTACAAGTAACATTTTTATAGTGAATATTTCCTGTTTTGGCTATAATGTACTTTTTTTCAGAAAATATTTTTCCTGATTGGATTATTTTTTCACTACTCTGCGACTTAATTAGTTGGTTGGTTTCTGTTCTGTCTATTTTTTTTTTTTAATTGGATTCAGTTTGGTCGTGTTTGTGATAGAATTATGGCGTGCTGTTCGTGTGGTTTCTGACTGAGAAGTTGATTCGTCATGTGCCCTAGATGAAGAGAAAGCATTGGATGTTTTTATGAATTATGGCGTTATTCTCTCACCCTTAACTTGCCCAAAATGTGACAGTGAGTGCCTAATATGAAAAGATCAGAAGTTAGGCCAACTGAATATGCCCAGTTAGGCCAACTGAATATGCCCAGTTAGGCCAACTGAATATGCCCAGTTAGGCCAACTGAATATGCCCAGTTAGGCCAACTGAATATGCCCAGTTAGGCCAACTGAATATGCCCAGTTAGGCCAACTGAATATGCCCAGTTAGGCCAACTGAATATGCCCAGTTAGGCCAACTGAATATGCCCAGTTAGGCCAACTGAATATGCCCAGTTAGGCCAACTGAATATGCCCAGTTAGGCCAACTGAATATGCCCAGTTAGGCCAACTGAATATGCCCAGTTAGGCCAACTGAATATGCCCAGTTAGGCCAACTGAATATGCCCAGTTAGGCCAACTGAATATGCCCAGTTAGGCCAACTGAATATGCCCAGTTAGGCCAACTGAATATGCCCAGTTAGGCCAACTGAATATACCCAGTTAGGCCAACTGAATATACCCAGTTAGGCCAACTGAATATACCCAGTTAGGCCAACTGAATATACCCAGTTAGGCCAACTGAATATACCCAGTTAGGCCAACTGAATATACCCAGTTAGGCCAACTGAATATACCCAGTTAGGCCAACTGAATATACCCAGTTAGGCCAACTGAATATACCCAGTTAGGCCAACTGAATATACCCAGTTAGGCCAACTGAATATACCCAGTTAGGCCAACTGAATATACCCAGTTAGGCCAACTGAATATACCCAGTTAGGCCAACTGAAGGTTATTATTTGTTTTTTGACCCAGTCACACCCAGCTATAACAGCAATATATATTGAATAACCAATCAAAACTGAATAAGAAAAAATATCTTGTGCAAATTTGTATAAAATGTACTTTTTTATAAAAAAAAATATTTTCTACTTTCTAATATGTACGTATATAAATTTCAGTTAATTTGTTTATTTTGGCTACCTTTTTTGGAGATTTTCATTCAACTATAGGTTACTTTGTTTATTTTTGGCTACTTTTACTTGATTTTGCCTACTACTTTTTGTTACTCGTTAGCTTGGTGATTTTCGTTCTAGAACCATGATAAGTCAATTTTGTGAACTTGATTTTGAAGACCTAATCCACCTTGTTGGCCTCAATGAAGATAAAAGTTTAGATGTTTTTTCGAATCACAGCCTAATTCCAACATCCGTGATTTGCCCTAAATGTAATACTGCCTGTATTTTAAGACAAGACTCAAAGATGTTTAGGTACCATAAAAAAAATCTAAAAAAAAGCGTGAGTGTGGATTTACTGTTTCTATCTTTAAGGGCAAGTGGAACATTGCAACTTTTAGGTGAATAAAAACCTCCACTTCATCCCCCAAGACCACACCATCCACACACAAAACATTGAACGCTTGTGGAAGGATGTGAAATTGTGGGTTTTACGTGCTAGGAACAGACATCCTCATTACTAGAAATATTTTGCACGATACTTGTTCCTGGCAGAACATCCTGATGATTCTACAGTTCTGCATCACTTCCTTACTGCAATTGCAGAACTATATCCTCCAAAATAAGGTGACTGGTTATGTTAGGTTGTTACGATAGGTTAGGTTAGGTTGTGTTGTGTTGTGTTGTGTTTAGCACAAATGCAAACTTTTCTGGTTGATTTTGGAGGTGTTTTGCACGAATATGCCATCCATTTCCTGTGCAAATGCATAGTTTTTGAGATAACGATATCTTGAAAACTATGCATTTGCACAGGAAATGGATGGCAGATTTGTGCAGAACACCTGAAAATTGACCAGAAAAGTTTGCTCTCATTATAGAGAGAGACTGGGTCAAAAAACGAATAATTACCAAACTGAATGCCCAGTTAGGTCAACTGTACACCCTTGATGATTGGTTAAGTAATGATATTTTCATTAGTTTAAACGAAAATGACATGGCCTGAAGTTGAAATAAAAAATACATTTTTCTAGTGTATTTTGGTGTGCTCTGTGGTTAGGTTAGGTTAGGTAATTTAGTTAGGTTAGCTAGTTTTTTATCAGAATTACATTTTCCTGGTGTAGTTTTCTCTGCCTTGTTGGAATTTGACACACATTTCTTGTGCAAATGAGTAGACACTCCGTATTTCAGAAAGGAAAAAAAATAGTTTCTATTCATTTGCACAAGAAATGGGTATCAGATTCGAACAAAGCAGAGAAAACTACACTAGAAAACTTTAATTTTGATAAAAAATGTAGCCTCTGTGTCCAGCCAAATATTTACCCTGTAAAGACTGTATAGAGTATTTGAATGTAATGTAATATCGTTTTAATACTTTTAATAATAACAATAATAAAGTTATAATTTCCGACGCTAAAATATACGAATACAAACATCTGTAAATACACCAATCCCAATAGCCCTCCCTACACCCTAACCTTGCCTAGGCTGTCAGGTATACCGGTAGTCGTTTAAGCTAGGCTCCCCTACAAGTGCTGCAGGCGTTGCCTAACAACAGACGCAAGTCCGGCTCCCTAAACCTATGAAAATACTAAGAAATTGACTTCATTATTATTAATTTAGCATAATTTGTGATAAAACTGATCATTGTTCCATTTACTTACGACAAGTATAAGACATCTTCTAAACCTATGCCTATTCTCCTGGACTAAAGATAAAGTGACTCATTTGTTTAAATTCGTCCTGAAGAGCCTAGCCTTGGCTATTTTCTCTTTCAGCAGACATTGGTCAACAACTCGACACGGTGAGGCTACAATCAGCTGCTCTTAAGACTTGAATTTTTAACTCAACTCAGCAAACATTGAAACTGTTGTGGAAATAAACTCTGTGTATTAGAGTGGGTTTTACTAATCACATTTTGACCTTCACGTAGAAAAAAGTGAAGTTTTTTGCATTTAGTCCAGTTTTTATTTCCATCAACACAATATATATATATATATACTGTACAGGGTGGGCGGAAAGTAGCTCCCTATTTTGGATTGGTAAAAAAATACGTATATTATTCATTTATTTCAGAAAAAATAATATGAAAAGGTAGGCATACATGGTAGGTTTTCTCTAAAATTCAATGTGGGCTCCAACTCTTTCCACCAGCTTCTGGAGCCGCCCAGGAATGGCGTCCACTGACTTTAGCAGGAACTCCGGTGGGATGGAGGACATGACTTCCCGAATTCGGTCCTCCAGTTCTTCCAATGTCCTCGGTTTGGTGCGGTAGACTTCTTCCTTTACCCACCCACAAAGAAAGAAGTCGCACGGTTACCGCTGAAAAACGGCAGAATCGGTTCAGTGTAACGGTGTGGTGTGGTATGACCTCAGATCAGGTTGTGGGCCCGTTCCTTCTGCGCAACACCATGAATGCTGAGCGGTACCTTGCTACATATGTTGCGAAACGAGGTCTGGCCGGTTGTCAGCACATGGGAGAACATCGACGATCTGATATTTATGCAAGATGGCGCCCCTCCGCACTTCGCTCTTGTTGTCCGTGAGTGGCTGGATGCCCACTTCCCTGGGCGTTGGATGGGTCGTCGTGGTCCACATCAATGGCCAGCCAGGAGCCCCGACTTGACACCGTGCGACTTCTTTCTTTGGGGGTGGGTAAAGGAAGAAGTCTACCGCACCAAACCGAGGACATTGGAAGAACTGGAGGACCGAATTCGGGAAGTCATGTCCTCCATCCCGCCGGAGTTCCTGCTAAAGTCAGTGGACGCCATTCCTGGGCGGCTCCAGAAGCTGGTGGAAAGAGTTGGAGCCCACATTGAATTTTAGAGAAAACCTACCATGTATGCCTACCTTTTCATATTATTTCTTCTGAAATAAATGGATAATATACGTATTTTTTTACCAATCCAAAATAGGGAGCTACTTTCCGCCCACCCTGTATATATAAGCAAACAACCACAAGGAAAAGGAAACACAAAGTCCGAGCGCTTTCGTGATATATTCACATTATCAAGGAGGAACCTCCTTGATAATGTGAATTATCACGAATATATCACGAAAGCGCTCGGACTTTGTGTTTCCTTTTCCTTGTGGTTGTTTGCTTATTAATAAGGTCACGTGTTATTTTGTGATTCTAGTGCATATATATATATATATATATATATATATATATATACACATATATATATATATACAGGGTGGGCCGTAAGTTTCCATACATAGGAAAAATAAACATTTTTTTATGGACAACCATTTTTATTTATATAATATGCTCTACATGGTTGCTATTGTTTTGAAAACACATTTCAATACGTGTTCCCCACTGTTGATGAACACGCATTAGCACAGTTGACGTTATGCTTGTAATGGCGTTGGTGATACGTTCCTTTAGATGATTTATGTCTCGTATCTTTTCCTGATACACCATGGCCTTCAAGTGCCCCCAAAGATAGAAATCAAGGGGGGTGAGATCTGGGGATCTGGGAGGCCACTCCACAGGACCACGCCGACCAATCCAAGCATCCGGAAACTACTGCTGATCCAAATACCGACGCACGTGAAGACCATAATGAGGTGGAGCTCCATCTTGCTGGAAGTAAACTGGGAAGTTACCTTCCTCGTTTAGCAGGGATGGGAAAATCTCTTCTTGCAACATGTTAAGATACCTTTCGGCATTAAGATTTCCACTGACAAAAATTGGTCCAATAATTCTGTCACCCCATATCCCGGCCCACACCATCACTTTACCGGCACCTTGCATCTTCGTCGGACTCAGCCAGTTAGGGTTAGCATTACTCCAATAACGTATGTTTTGCCGATTAACCTCTCCATTGACGTAAAAATTTGTTTTATCAGTAACATAAAAACAAACGTTTAATTTTTCCTATGTATGGAAACTTACGGCCCACCCTGTATATATATATATATATATATATATATATATATATATAGTGTTGATGGAAATAAAAACTGGGCTTTATTTCCATCAACACAATATATATATATAATTAGTGGTGGACCGGATATCCGCATCCGCATAATTTTTAACATCCGCATCAGCACTTCTGACTGCGGATGTTATGCGGATATTACCTCTAATAAATTATGCAATTTACAATTAAATTAGCTTATAAAGTAGCTTATAAGGCCCAGTTATGCACATTTCATGTAAAGTATTAATTATTAATGAACAAAGAAATATATAAACCTCAAAATATAAATACCTGGTAACACAGAAAATTGAATGAAACTTGTTTCATTGAATTTTCTCTGGCTGAAACTCTTGAGAAAGTTATTATTTTTATCACAATGAAAATATTAATATTAATTTTAATTCTTATGCATTGCCTGCTATAATAGTAATATCACGAAATTTGAAAAATTGTGTCATATATTCATAATTCTATATTATATTGATAAATTAACAATATCCGCATCCGCGGATATTGGAATTAAAGATCCGCATCCGCAGATGTTGAAAAACTGACATCCGGTCCACCACTGATATATATATAGAGAGAGAGAGAGAGAGAGAGAGAGAGAGAGAGGGTGTTGATGGAAATAAAAACTGGGCTGTTTGCTTAGTTGAGTTAAAAATTCAAGTATATATATGGATGTGAACTCAGAATGGTTCCCTGAGGTTTTTTATGATACACATAGCAGGGGCGGATCCAGGAATTTAAGCAGAGGGGGGTCCAGTCTTGGTGGGGCTCGTTACTGATATGTCCTCGGCCTTTGGCCGAGGACGCGCGAGCGAAGCGAGCGCCATGGGGGGTGCCCGAGGGGGGTCTCCCCCCCTCGGTAGGAAATTTTCATATTTGAAGATAGCTTTAGATGGATTTGAAGTATATTCCCGTTATCAAAATCCTGCTTGTTCACACACCCAGGCCAGGTCTGAAATGTCTCAGGATCGGACATAAACTTTTTTTTCTTTATTCTTTTAAGGAAATTAATTTTGTGGCAACCGGGATACATGTACCTTAAGCCATTTTAAGTCTTCAGGTCTTATTTTTCATATATAGGAGCAAACAAACGCCGCGCGCCAAAACCTCATAATCGAAAAATCGTTGGTCACCGTGAGCAGGGGGGGGGGGGGGGTCCGGACCCCCTCGACCCCCCCCTGGATCCGCACCTGACATAGACCGTGCATGGAACAAGGAACTCTTCTAGGATAATTAAATCCACTATAGTCCGAATAAGTAATGGTAAATGACAAATACCATAGTTTTTCTTTTTCATGATGCTAGCCCGACGTGGGCAACGGGTCACTCGCAAAGAGGTCCCAAGAATATAGCTTCCCTCACCAGCTATCTGCAAAGCAGATAGGATCCAGCTTTGGGCCAGGATCTCAATTCTGCCAGTTGAGGTTTAAGTTTTGGTTTTTGGCTAAAAATATAATAGTTACCCCTTTTTCTTTGATGTATTCAATCTGACGTGAAGGCAGCGAGTTTTTTGCTTATATTGAGGTTCTAAATGTAGCTGGGCTAGGCTGCTTTAAACCCTAGATCCTGTCCCAAAGCTGGATCCTATCTGCTTTGCAGATAGCTGATGAGGGAAGCTATATTTTTGGGACCTCTTTGCGAGTGACTCGTTGCCCACGTCGGGCTAGCATCATGAAAAAGAAAAACTATGGTATTTGTCATTAAGCATTACTTATTCGGACTATAGTGGATTTAATTATCCTGAAGAGTTCCTTGTTCCATGCACGGTCTGTGTGTATCATATATATATATATATATATATGATACACACAGACCGTGCATGGAACAAGGAACTCTTCTAGGATAATTAAATCCACTATAGTCCGAATAAGTAATGCTTAATGACAAATACCATAGTTTTTCTATTTCATGATGCTAGCCCGACGTGGGCAACGAGTCACTCGCAAAGAGGTCCCAAAAATATAGCTTCCCTCATCAGCTATCTGCAAAGCAGATAGGATCGATATATATATATATATATATATATATATATATATATATATATATACTTTCTAATCCTCTGACCATACAGTTTTCTCTTAGGCTTTGCCAAGTATGGAGGTTGATGTAAACATTGGGTATTTACCTATTGAGGTAATTTAATTTAATTTTAATTTTTGTAGTGATGAAATTTTAATGATTTTAATTTTGTATTGATGCAATTTTCATTTTGTTTTAAGGTTTTAATTTTAATGGTTTTAATATTGTATTGATGTAATTTTCACTTTTTATTTTTGTTTTAAGGTTTTAAGACTTAATTCACTGATGATGACAAAAGATTTGTCGAAACGTCTGAAGTACAAAAAATAAATGAAAATGTCGCCGTTGTGTTGTTCCTTCTGTTCATCTGTAAGCTCCGTTTCCCTAAGGAGAAGTCAATAGCTTTGATATATATATATATATATATATATATATATATATATATATATATATATATATATATATATATATATGATAAACCTTAAGAATGACGTTGAAAACTCATATTTATTTCAAATAAATTAAATAAATAAATTTTAAAAAATGGTTGTGGTTAAGTTACGTTGAAATAAGACATGAGTCCAAAAATAATGTATTTAATTAATAATTAACTAGATATTGATCACGAATAGTATTCAAAATATGCCCAAACCTAACCTAACCTAACCACAACCATTTTTTAAATTTAAAATAAATATGTTTTAGATGTCATTCTTAAGTCTACCTTTCAACCTTTCAAATGTTCCGTGCGATGATTCCTCATTTCATGAAAGTCAAACTTGTTGCCTCTCATATATATATATATATATATAATCAGAGGGCAATTAAAAATAGAGAGATGACCAATTATATACGACTACATACAGCATATAAGATGTACATTAGAATCCAGTTCCCGACACAACTACGTATGATATATGTTACGCCCAAACATCGAAATCGCTCAGTGAGCGAAAAAAACAGCGAAAAAAACAGCTTCATGGCCATTCTCAAACAACCACAACGCGTTGTGGACGATTTGAAACGACCACACACCGACCTAAAACCCGTACTCATAACGCTTGGCATAGATTCTCCCGTTATGCTCGGTTAGGTTTGCAATATCAAATTAATGCGTACGGAGGTAAGGCCAATGTTTTCCCAAAAAGACAACCTTGGTTTTCTACTGAAGATACGTCTGTACAATTAGGTCATTTGATTGTTGGCAATACCTCTGGTGGTGAAAAATATAGTAATGTTTCTCCTACTTTTTATTTTAAGACTACTTATTATATTAGTTTGAAACAATATTTGGGTTTGTAATAAATTTTAAAAAGTGCACTTAGCTTTTTTATCTTTTACATTAGTCCTTTTGGCTCCGGCTACCCAGGCAAGGTGGGTACATTTACTCAATATTATCACCTGTATAATTTAAGTCTCGGGGGTACCGGGGCGGAGTCCTCGTAGTGCTCCTCTCTCCCCATTTTTTTGCCTCTAAAAATTTTCGGTAAGAAAATATGATAGCGTCAGCGGTTGTTTACATCATTGAAAGAGTTTTACGTCATTAATTAGTTTAATCGGAATACATCGATAAATATACGTCGTGTTTATAACATTTCAATATACGTCGTGTTTAAATAGAGTTTGATGAAAGACATCGGTGTGTGGTCGTTTCAAATCGTCCACAACACTTTGTGGTTGTTTGAGAACGGCCATGAAGCGAAAAAATATCTAACATCGGTGTGTGGTCACTTAGGTACATCCACAACGCGTTGTGGCTGGTTTTTTCGCTCACTGAGCGATTTCGATGTTTGGGCGTAACATTAATACTATAAACACCCAGGAATGTCTGTCAGTCTGTCACGCTCGAAAAGAGAAGAAGATTCTTGATATATATGGGCGATATTTGTATTTTAATGCATTAGAAAAAGGCGTAATGAATTCTACTTTTAATTATAATTTTAAAAAGTGTAAAAAATATTTGCTTTTGCGTTCAGCTTTGAGCCGAAATTTAATCTGCGGCTAAGTTCAAAAATTTACCAAATGAGTTCTTTTTATGCACTTTCATACTGGTGCTGCAACCATTACAGAATAAACATTGTATCAAGATTTGTGAAGCTTAAGATTTTTATGGCTGCATTCTTTTCTATAGTTTTATTGACTGAATAATTGACTCCCCGGTAACTGGGGGGGCCTGCGGCTCCCCAATTACTGAGGCCAAAGGCCCCAGCACCACGGGCGTAGCTAAATGGGTCCGTAGGGCCCACTTTAGCTAGTATATAATAATAAGATATGGAAATGCGATTGTGGAAGGAAATAAAAGTGTAGAAAATCACGAAATATAGTTAGCTGATAAATAATAAAACGATAAAGTTTAGGTACAAAGACAATTAGTAAAATCACAGCAGTCGAAAGAAAATGAAAATCAAACAGTTAAAATCGAACTTGAGTGAGAACAACATTATTCTGTCTCGAATTAATCTATACTATAATAAGAGAGCTGTCCGTCTGTCTGTCCGTCTGTCTATCCGTCCGTCACACTTTCAGAAATTGTTAAAATAAAAATTCAGAAATTGTAAAAAAAATTCAGAAATTGTATTACGGGCGGCAATGTGAAGCTCAAGATTTTCATGACTGTGTTCTTTTCTGTAGTTTAGCAATGGGGGAAGGGTGGGGGTGGGGGTAATGGGGGATGGGTGGGGTAATGGGGAGGGGTGGGGGTAATGGGGGAGGGGGTTAGCCCCCAAGTTGCATGAATGGGGGTGATGAGGTTTTGGGAGATACCAGATTCAGAAATGTTGACACAATGTGAAGCTCAAAATTTTCACGGCTGGGTTCTTTTTTTGTAGTTTAGCCTGTCTAACCGTCAGCGAAGCGGCGGGAACTGTACTAGTCTATATTATAATAAGAGAGCTGTCCGTCTGTCTGTCCGTCCGTCCGTCACACTTTCAGAAATTGTGAGAAAAAATTGTGAGAAAAAAATTCAGAAATTGTAAAAAAAATTCAGAAATTGTATTACGGGCGGCAATGTGAAGCTCAAGATTTTCATGACTGTGTTCTTTTCTGTAGTTTAGCAATGGGGAAGGGTGGGGGTGGGGGGAAAGGTGGGGGTGGGGGGAAGGGTGGGGGTGGGGGTAATGGGGGATGGGTGGTAATGGGGGAGGGGGTTAGCCCCCAAGTTGTATGAATGGGGGTGAGGAGGTTTTGGGAGATACCAGATTCAGAAATGTTGACACAATGTGAAGCTCAAAATTTTCACGGCTGGGTTCTTTTTTTGTAGTTTAGCCTGTCTAACCGTCAGCGAAGCGACGGGAACTGTACTAGTAATAATAATAAAGAGATAATAACTGTAGAGCCAATAAGCAATAAATTCAGAATTCGTTTTCGGCTTTATTCAGCTTAAAACAACATGAAAAGACATTAACATCTGTAAAGAACAAAAACAATAATATAAATATCATATATACATTACAATGGCAAGTACACAAAAACAATAGGTAGGTATACAAATAAATACCACATTTCAAATATGAAACAGGTATACAAATAAACACCACATTTTTCCCCTCTGAAACGAAAATAACGTAGAAATAGAACATAAATGAGTCGTAACACAGTACGTGGCAACATACTGTACAGTACATGATTGCGTGAGTCGCAGTGTAATACATTCTGATGCAACAGAAGAAGAGAGAGTTATAGGTTAAGAGGGGAGACTGGTTTTCGAATTCTGGAGGATCTTCTAGGTAAGTTTTGCTAACTGGTCTCAGGTACCAAATGTTCATTCGGGAATGTTTCAGTTGATTCCGTTTCTCCCGACGATCCTGGACTCTTCTCAGCGGAGTGTGTAGGCGGAGTCCCTGCTTGAGCGTCGTCATCCTTGTGAGTGATATTCGCGGGTTTCGGCAGGATGATTCGTTCGGGTTTCCACGAGGGGCGAGATCTTTAGTAGATACCGTGTCAGTTCTCCCGTTGGGGTAACGTCAGAGCTGGGCAGTATTTAAATACATTTGTATTTAAATACGTATTTAAATACATTTGTGTATTTAGAACTGTATTTATAAATACATTGTTTTTCATGTATTTAAATATAGTATTTAAATACTTTAATGAGTATTTAAATACAATGTATTTAAATACTCAAATATAAAAATGTAAATACTTTTACTGGTTTAATACACGTTCTGTACTAGCACAGTACGACGCGTCGACAGTGTAGTACAGCATGGTTCATGTTTCAACGTGTCAGTTCAATCAGTTGTGTGCCACTCTTAGTCGAAAGTGGTTGATTTCTTTATCGTGTGCGTGTCATGGCTTCAACAAGCAAATCCGGTGAATCAAACAGTGATATCTCTGCAGATAACAATTTAGTGCACCCTCTGTTTGATGGAAAATACTTTAAATTAAATCTAAAGACGGTAATAGGTAAAGTGCACCTGCTTGCTGTGTAAACACGAAGTCTCTGCTGCAAGCAATGCTACAACGAATCTGTACACTCATCTGAAGGTAAGTGTTTTTTTAGACATCAAAAAATATCTTGAAATTGACCGAATAATCGTACAAAACGGCTCTGCCTTAAGTGGGCCTGTGTAACTAACTCGTTGCAATCAATCCAATTTGCGATGGAAAATTCATTGATGAAAAAGCTTTTAAAATCGTCTGATCTATCGAGTGGTGTATTTATTTCGAAATTCACCGTGTCCCCTAAAGTAGAAATTTATCAAAACATGAATTAGTGAATGCATATGTTAAAATTTGTATGTATTTAAAATGTATTTACAAATGTATTTAAATACAATTGATGTATTTTGTATTTAGTATCTAAATACATTCGTAAAATGTATTTAGTATTTAGTATTTAAATACATTTCTCCCATGTATTTAGTATTTAGTATTTAAATACATTCAATGTATTTATTGCCCAGCTCTGGGTAACGTACATATGCGTAATGAGGATTTGCCTCAATCAACTCAACTTGCTCAACGAGAGGGTCGAATTTTGAATTACGGACGTGGCGTTTGGCTAGCACCACTCCGGGAGTCGAGAGCCAGAATGGAAGGGAAGGTCCAGTTGATGTTCTTCTCGAGTATGAGAACAGCCTTTTGTGTGGAGTTTCATTCGTTGAGGTGCAGAGTAGGGATCTGATGGAGTGTAATGCTTCCGGTAATACGGACTCCCAGTGTGCCTTTCCCAGCCCCTTTCTTTCCAGAGCAATAACGACGGTGTTCCAGATGATCCCATTATATCGTTCGCATTGGGCGTTCCCTTCGGGGTGGTACGGTGTAGTGCGGCTTGTTAATATTCCGAGATTAGTTAGGAATGCCTTAACTTCAGCTGACACAAGCTCCGCGGTCCGAGTGCACATACGCGGGCATTCCGAAGATAAAGAATAGATTCGTGAGGCACTTGATCACGGTGGCAGCACTCGCATTGCGGCAGGGATATGCGAATGGGAAGCGAGAGTATTCGTCGATTATTGTTAAAATATATGAGTTAGATCCAGAGCTTGTCGGTAGAGAGCCTTTGAAGTCGATATTAATCCTCTCAAATGGGGATGTCGCTTCTATTAGTTTTGACTCAGGTGGCTTGTAAAATTGAAATTTGCATTTCAGACAAGTCGAGCAATTCGCAGTGACGCGACGAACCTCGTCTACAGAATATGGTAAATTCTTGGAGGGGATAAAATGGAGCATTCTGCGGACACCGGGGTGGATGAGAGAATCGTATAGATGCTCCAAGGACTGGTGGAATGTAGCTGCGCAATGGGCTCTCGAAAGAGCGTCGTCTGGTAGGTTTTCTCGTCCCGGTCTGAATTTGATAGTATATGAAAGCGGAGAAAGTTCCATCTTCCAGCGAGGGATTTTGTCGTTTCTGATTCGGTTGGCGGACCTGTTGTTGAGCATGAAGGAGACGCTGCGCTGGTCGGTCATCAAAATGAAATGGCGAGTTAGGAAATGTTTCCATTTCCGGATGGATTCTATGATCGCGTATGCCTCTTTCTCCACTATGTGATGTCTCTTTTCGGCGTTGTTCAGGGAACGAGAGAAAAAGGCTACTGGACGTCCTGCTTAGGTTAAAATAACTGAGATCGCCTCGTTAGATGCATCCGTTTCGATGGTGAACGGAATATCGTCTCATATGGCGTCGACCATGGCTTTAGAGATGTCCTCTTTCAGTAGTGCTATGGCGTCGCAACATTCGGTAGGCAACGGAAAGTCCGTAACTCCGATGAGTGGCCTGACTTTGTCTGAGTAGCCAGGTATCCATTTAGCATAATATGCGAAGAGGCCTACCAGGCGCTGAAGCGACTTCTTATTGTGTGGTATTGGGAGCTCACGCAGAGGAAGGAGACGTTCCGGGTCCAAACGTAACTTTTCTTGTGATATGGAGTATCCCATTTATCGATGTTAGACTGAGTTTGCTTTTGTTCTTGTTGAGAGTAAAGCCGACGTGGTCGGCGACCTCCCAAAACCGTTTAAAATTTCCGTCTTGCTCTTGCTTGTTGGCTCCGCATATGGTCAAATCGTCAAGATAGGCGTACGCGCCCTTTAGATTATGCGACGATATGAGGTCATTCATCGCGCGTTGGAACGCAGCGACTCCGTTAGTGACGCCCATCGGGATACGTTTGAATTGGTAGAGTTTACCTGCTACTTGAAAGGCAGTATATGGTCTATCTGATGGGTCGATTGCTACCTGCTAATAGGTGTTAGATAAGTCGATGACGCTAAAGACCCTGTATTTACCGACTTCATTAACCAGTTCATCAATACGTGGTAGTGGGTAGGCGTCTACAGTAGCTGCGTGAAGCGGTTAATAGTCCGAGAGAAATCAATGACCATTCTCCTCTTCTTGGATTCATTTGACGATGTAATCACCACCTGCGCGCGCCAAGGAGAGCGACTTGGTTCTATGACGTCTTCCTCTATGAGCTGTTTATCTCCGTTTCGACAAACTTTTCATTGGTCCGGCTGAAACGCCGTGTTTTGGTGGCGATGGGACGACAGTCGGGAGTCAAGTTGATGAACAGTTTCGGAGTGGAGACAGCGATTTGCGCGAGACCACAAATAGTTAACGCGGGTTCTGTTCCTCCGAGGTTTACATTGACGCATTCGTGTAACTTGAGGAATGGCAATCCAAGGATTAAGTCTGTGCACAAGTCAGGGATGATAGAGAACGCGATTGCCTCATACTTCCGCTGCTCGATGGCAACGTTAGCGACACAGTAGCCCTTGGTTTGAGTAGCTAGTGTAGAAGCCGCCATCGAAACGGTGATTGATTTGTTACGCGCATGCAAGTTGAGCAGTGAAGCTATTCTTTGATGTATAAAATTGTCCGAGCTGCCAGTATCAATTAGTGCTCTGACAGGATGTCCGTTGATTTCAGCGAGCGTGACCGACGGCGAATTTGTGGTCGCTGCAGAGTAACTGGCAGCTAGTGTTACTGATGAAGACATAATAGAAGGCGTCGCGCGGGGGAAAGCTTTCGAGCGGCAGACCTTAACCCAGTGACCAAGTTTCCCACATTTCCGGCATGTAGCTTCTCTGGCGGGACAGGATGAGCGGGAATGACGTTACAATCCGCAGAAGAAACACAGCCGGTTTGCTCATTCACCATCATCTCGAATTGCTGCGGCCGTCTCTCCTGGTTCATGGTCGTAAAGCGGTTCGTGGTTGCTGTCGTCGGTGTCGATGCTACTATGAGTGGCCGCGACAGATATGGGATTGTATGATTCGGAGTTTAGTTTTGCCTGTTCTAGCGTTCTAGCTTGCTGGACTGCGTCATTTAGAGTCAACGTCTTGTTTTCCAGCAGCCTAGTACGGATGTCGTTAGAGCGTATTCCCCTGATGAACGAATCAAGAATTGTTAGAAAATCTAGAAGAGGAAGAGCCATTGTTGTCCCAAGGCGATATAATGACTAAGCTGATTGATGCAGCATTGCTTGTATATATTAAGTTAAGGTGTATATACAGTATATATATATCCATCTCATAATTGTAAGGTTAGTGAAAAGTTCACTTAATTTAGAGCTAGCATTTTTGGGCTCTTGTGGCATCATTGTTTGGGCACTCTTGTGGCATCATTTTTTTGGGGCATCGCGCGTCCTTCCTACTCGTTTGTTGAATGCGGCACTTACAGGGCGTGGTCTTATAGAGAGCTCTCTTGCAATTCAGTTTGGTTGTTTAGATACAAGATTGTTGCATCGTGCAATGGTGCAGGTTGTGTTGTTGCAAGGTTTAGAAAGAAGACCATAAAAAGTGCCTCTTTTGTTTTTTATCTTAATTTTATGCAACTGAGGCCTAAGGTAGGCCCACATCGAGTCAGCAACCCTGAGGTAGGATCTAATAGGACCTCCAAGTCCGTAAGTTTTTAGTCTAGCTTAACTTGGGCTATAGGTTGAACTGGCCCTTCAGAGCTTGGCCGTTCACGGCTCAGCTGGGATTCTGAACCCAATAAAATAAAAAATAACATGGTCCTTCGAAACTGGATTCTAGCCCAAGACTAAGTCAGTGACTATTTTCCGGCAAAGTTCTGATTGTGAAAATTGTAGCCTAAGTTAGCCTGGACGGGTTGAGCATAATTGAGTTAAGGTCCCAGGGGTAGAAAGTTTGGTCGCCCAATTGCGAAACTTGGCCGCTCGTCTGTCGTTGTTTTGGGCCTACATTTTTACCGGTTTGGTTAATTTTAGTTTGTTATTCGTAGGCGAAGGTTGCAGACTTCAGTGCGCCAGTTACTTGGGTGGAAAATTTGATATTCCATACTGGTGGTTGGTCAGTACCCCAACCAAGCAATTCAGTTTATTTGAAAAAAGCAAAATTTGAGTTTGATCAGTTTGGTTAAGTATTTTTGCCAATTCAGCTTATTTGGCATTGAGCTCAATTGTTGTTTTCATTAAAGATGAGTGCAGCTGAATTGAACAAGTTTAAGAAAAGGAGAAACACATACAAAGGTCTAATTACAAAGGTCATTGCCACTATAGATTCTGCCATAGAGCAAGAGGATTTAAGCTGAGTGACTGCCCAGCTTTCCATATTAGAAACTAAAAAGGTTGCTCTAAGCGAAGTAAATATTAAAATTGAGGCTCTTATAGAAGAGGATGAAATAGAAAATAACATAATTTACTTTAAAGAGATTATTGATGATATAATTAAAGTATGTCACAGAGCAAAAGAGTTTAGCAGCTCCGTACAGTTAGAGACCAGGTCTAATAATGAAACACAACCCTCAACAAATGGTGTTTGTGAAGTTAAGGTTAACAGATCTGCAGTTCAATTACCGAGGCTTATACTCAAAACATTTTCTGGGAGTATTCAGGAATGTCAAGGATGGGCAGACAGTTTTCAATCAGCAGTTCATTCTAGTCAAGTGTTAAGTGCGATGGAGAAATGTAATTATTTGCAGTCCCTCTTGGAAGGGGAGGCAGCAAAGACAATAGCAGGATTAGCATTAACAGAAGCTAATTATAATGTGGCTTGGGATATATTAAAGAAACGGTTTGGTAGGCCAGAGATCTTAATTAAAAGCCACCTCCGCGAACTTTTAGCTATACCTCCTGTTAATAATCCCAATAGTGTCAAGGAGTTTGAAGTTAGAACTAGGTCCCTGGACAACTTGGGTATAGGAATGGAAAGGTATGGTATAATGTTGGTCACTATACTCGAGTCTAAATTGCCTAGCTCAATTTTGCTTGAATTAAGTAGGGGATACTCTACAGGACATGTGTACATCCCCCTTCAGCGGATGTTGAGTCTTTTAGGCACAGAATTAGCAAGACGAGAGGGAATTGAGTTTGCACAGTGGGATGTTAAACAAGAGGACAAAGGCAGGCACAGCACCAAAGTTTCTACAAAAAAGGAATAGCCCAGGTACAGTGTCAGCTCTACATGCATCCTCTGAGAATAAATTAAAGGGAATCAAGGAATGCATATTTTGCGAAGGCAACCACAAGACATATAAATGTGAGGTGGCTGAGGCTTTACCTTTTGAGGAGAGAAAGGACAGGGTAACTAAGTCCACAGCATGTTTTAAATGTTTTTTGAAAGGTCACAGAGCAAGGTTTTGTAAGTTGAAAATTTTGTGCAAAAAATGTCATGGCCGGCATCAGCCATTATTATGTGAAAACACTCCTAGTAGGCCTACCCCAGAAGTAGAGACATCAGTGGCACATGCCACTGCTATGAAAGGGAGTAAAAGTAAAAAGGGATTATTGCAAACAGCTGCAGCATTATTAATTGGGAATGATGGAGAAGCTACTGTAAGAGTGTTGTTTGATAGTGGCAGCCAGTGTAGCTTTATTAAGACCAGAATTTCCAGAAAATTGAAGTTTAAAGAACTTAAGAGGGAAAATTTAAGAATTTCTCGGTTTGGGGGTTCCGTTCAAAACCGAACCAAAGTTAAGAAGGTAGAAGTTCTGGTTAAGGGGTTGTTACCACAAGGTCCCACTATGAAGGTCCAAGCTGTAAAGATTGAGTAACTTTGTGCTCCAGTCACTACTTGTTTAGATGTGACATGTGTCCAAGAATTGCAAGTTTAAGGAATTAATTTGGGCAATAATAAGTTTGAAGGAACAGAAGATATTAGTCTTTTGAGTGGAGCTGACTATTATTGGGACTTCATTACTGGTAATATTGTCCGCACATCTCGAGGTCCGGTAGCTATTGAAAGTAAGCTAGGCTGGATGCTACATGGTAGCTATTGCAATGAAATGGAGGTTAAAGCTCTTTTTGTTAAGATTGAGGAGAACAGCCATGGTTTGGAAAGGCATTTGAAAGCCTATTGGGAACTTGAATCCATTGGCATAAAGGACAAATAACAGGAGAAGCAGGCGAGTACAGTGAACAGTGATGTTTTAGAGCAATTTGAAAAAGGGATTGGGTTTAGAGATGGTTGCTATGAAGTTGGCCTCCCTTGGAAGGATTCTTGCAAACCCAGTTCAAACCTTCAACTAGCTAATAGGAGGTTGGAGACTTCATTGCACAGGCTAAGAAAAAATGAGGAGTTGTTAAATGAATACAATGAGGCTATCCTAAGCCATGTAAAGGAGGGCTATGCTGAAAGGGTGCAAGGTGAGCTGGTGAGCCAGGAGGCACATTATCTGCCACACCATGCAGTGGTACGGCGAGACAAAACTACCACCAAACTGAGGGTAGTTTTTGATGGCTCAGCCAAGGACAAAGGTGGTGTGTCCTTGAATGACTGTTTGGATGCTGGGCCAAATTTAAGTGCAGGTTTATTTTCCTTGTTACTGAGATTCAGGTTTGGTAGAGTAGCACTGATTGCAGATGTGAAGCAAGCCTTTTTGCGAATAAAGTTAAAACCAGAGGACAGAGATACAGTAAGGTATCTGTAGGTGGATACGAAAGACTTGTTGGAAAATGAACCTAAGGTTCAAGCATATAGAATGAAGTCAGTGTTGTTTGGCCTCAGCTCTAGTCCATTTCTGTTGGCAGCTACTATGCAGTACCATTTTAAGAAATATTCTGAAGTCTATCCTAACACTATTGAACACATAAGGAAAAATTTTTATGTTGATGATTTGCTGTGTTCCGTGGATAATACAGAAATGGCTAAACAGATATTCATGGAGGCTAGAGCTATAATGAGGGAGGCTGGCATGGAGCTTAGAAAATGGCAGACCAATCATTCTCAATTACAAGAGTTTATGAATCAGTCCTCTGTAGGACCTGATGCAGCAGAAAGTATTGAGGATTCTGGTATTAAGGAGTTGTGGGCAATAGACACAAAGGTGCTAGGCATTGTTTGGCAGCAAGGAGAGGATTTGTTTACCTTCAATGGGAAATCTTTAGTAGAGCTGGCTGAGAATGAGACAAGGTGGACAAAAGGTACAGCTCTTAGTTTGACTTCGAAGGTCTTTGATGCTCTTGGATTCCTGGCTCCATTTGTGATAAAGTAAAAAATTTGGTTTCAGAGCCTCTGGGAAATTGGACTTGGTTGGGATCAAGAGTTACCTGATCATATGGTGGTAAGGTGGAAATATTGGTTCAAAGAATTGGCACATCTTGGAGACATTGAAATCCCAAGATGGTACTTTGGAGAGTTGAACAATAGCCCAGACAATTTGGAGCTGCACATCTTTTGTGATGCAAGTGAGGAAGCCTATGCAACTTATATTTATATAAGAGACACATTCAAAGAGGAAGTAAGTTGCAGGTTGGTTGCTGCAAAGAGCAGAGTAGCACCTTTGAAAAAGCTTTCTATTCCAAGGGTGGAATTGATGGGTGCAATTATTGCTAGTCGGCTTGCAGTTATAGTGCAAAAGTCTTTGGCCCTTTATGAAATTCCAAGCTATTATTGGACAGACTCCACTATAGTTTGGCACTGGTTAAGAAGCCAGGCAAGGAAATGGAAACCATTTGTTGCCAATAGGGTGGAGGAAATTCAAGCACACACAGATTCCAAGCAATGGAAGCATTGTCCAGGCACCCAAAACCCAGCTGATTTACCAACACGAGGAATTTCGGTGAAAGATTTTGCACAGTCAAATTTGTGGTGGAATGGGCCAGAGTGGCTAAAACTTGGAAGTGAAAACTGGCCGTCTAATCAGCCTATTGTAGGAGAATGCCAGGCTCAAGAAGAATGGGTGAGTGAGATGAGAAAATGCACTGTGAACAGTTGTCAAGTTATGCAGCAGAACGCCATATTGAGGCTTGAGGACATTAGCAGTCTGAAAAGGTTGTTAAGAGTGACAGCATGGGTATATAGATTTACAAACAACATTAAGGGAGAAACAAGAAGGGAAGGAATTCTGAACAGTAAGGAGATTCAGCAAGCCAGGCAATACTGGGTGGTATATGTGCAGAAGGAAAAATTTGGTGAAGAGAGGGAATTGCTCACCAGCCGTCCATTACAGGTTCTACCAACACATTCTGCTAAGAATGGAAACAAGGAAACAAGGTAAAATTATTACACTACTCAAACCAAACAAAAATCCAACAGAACCAGCTTCCTATAGACCCATTACTTTACTATGCACACCTTTCAAAGTAACAGAAAGACTAATCTTACAAATCACCAACCCACACATTCCACTATCGCCTACTCAACATGGATTCAGATCTCACCACTCAACCACGACATTACTCACTAACCTCACGCAGCACATCATGGATGGCATCAACTCCAGACGACCAGCTCAACGTACACTATTAACAACAATAGACATTAGTAAAGCATTTTATGCTATCCCACGCTTCTCTCTCATAAACAAAATACTCAACACAAACATGCACAATAACACTAAAAGGTGGCTGAGCAACTATCTTTCAGGAAGATACTCACATGTCACATTTAATGGCAAGTCATCCAAAAACAAGCTTTTTCCGAACGGGGTCCCTCAAGGCTCTGTTCTCTCACCAACACTCTTCAACTTATACATGCATGACATTCCAACACCCATAGATAACAAGCTTACCTTATCATCATATGCAGATGACATCACTCTAACATCCACCCACAACAACATCGACACCGCTACAAATAACCTACAAACATACATAAACAGTATACAAGACTGGCTCACACACAATAGACTCAAAGTAGCGCCCACAAAATCAACCATCACCTTGCTTACAAGCAACACAAAAGAACACCAGGTAATTCCACAGCTTACACTAAACAACATCAATATTCCACACACTCACAGGACCAAAATACTTGGGGTCACATACAACACATCATTATCTTTTGCAAACCACATTCAGGACATTAAAAACAAATGTACGTCAAGACTTAACACGCTTAGGGTACTAACCGGCACAAACTTTGGACACCAGCAGGAAACAACATCACTCATATACAAACAATATATTCGCTCAGTTATGGACTATGCTAGCCCATGCTGGGCACCCATTATCTCAAACACACACATAAACACCTTACAGACAATACAAAACAACGCACTTCGTATCATTACAGGATGCACTCAAACAACATCAATAGAACACCTGCACATAGAAACAAAAATACTGAAAGTTAGGGAACATTTAGACATGAGGGGAACACAATTCATGGCAGCAGCGACAACTAACCCACAACACCTTTGCCACTACATGTACAATCATGCACCAACACCTCGCACCATTAAGGTAATACCAGAGAGACATTATAATCAAATACTCCATTCCATACCACGCACCACAGACATCACACAGTACAGAAAACACATACACACACACCTAACCCACAAAGCACTGACACGACTCGGTTCGAATGCGGTCCTAGGTGCGAAGCCGCCACCCATTAACAGGTCAGAGATCAGCCTGAGCAGATCGGATCGAGTTAACTTAGCACGATTCCGATGTGGACATCACCCCAACTTATGGACATATAAACACAGACTAGACAACTTCATAGACGACACCTGCCACCTGTGCCAGGACACACCACAAACAATTGAACACATTATGACAGACTGTACCGCTCTAGCACAACAACGAACACACCACAATATCACTAGTGCGCTGAACCTCTGGTCCACTCCGGAGAGGGCGATCGGTTACCTGCGTGCCGCCGGCTTGCTCGATCAGGGTGGGCTGATCGGCTAAACAACAACAACAACACATTCTGCTCTCAAGGGTTTGGATGTGTTTTTGGATCAGGATTTATTGAGAGTAGGAGGTAGACTACAGTTTTCTGGGCTTCCAGAGGAGAAAAGATCCAATTTTGCTACCTTCTGGGGGGCACTTTGTGGAACTTTTGATCCCGGATACTCATCATACGTTGTTACATGCTGGAGTTAGAGAAGTGATAATAGAGATCAGACAACAGTTTTGGATTCCCAAAATTAGACAAGTATTAAAAAAGGTCTTGCATAAATGTGTGCAGGGCCGGATTTAGGAGTGGGCAAAGTGGGCAGCTGCCCACGGGCCTCCACATCTTGGGGGCCTCCACATATTGACAAGCCATTATCAAAATAGAAAAAACCCGAAACTAGAAAAACCCGATAGATGATCAACAAAAAAACACGCGCCTCCAATACCACTGTAGTACATAAACTTTTACCAATTACTATTTGTTGTGTACTGATTATTATTTTGTTTTTATTACTCTTTTAGGCCTACTCTCACTATAATGGAATACCCGAGTAACCCGAGGCTTTCATTTTTTGCAGAAATGAGTGGAATGGACAGACACAAGAGTGCACGATGTTTTGAAAGTGTATGTATGTTAATTATATTATGAATCTTATGGATGACTTCAATTATGTCTTCCCCTAAGGTAGGGGGGCCTCCACATGGAGGCTGCCCAGGGCCTCCACACGTCTAAATCCGGCTCTGAATGTGTGGTTTGCAAGCGTTGGAGTGCAAAGCCTTATCATGAGAAGGTGGCTCCACTTCCAAGAGAACGGTGTTTCTATACTGCCCCATTTGATGTAGTGGGAGTAGACTTCGCAGGTCCAGTCTATGTGTATGAGCAAGGGGAGTCTAACAAAGGTTATATATGTCTTTTCACATGTGCTACCACCAGAGCGATCCATTTGGAGTTGGTAAGCAACTTAAGCAGTGATGTATTTCTTTTGGCCTTTAAAAGGTTTGTGAACAGAAGGGGTCTCCCAAATAAAATCATATCGAATAATGCAAAAACCTTCAAAAGGGCTGCAAAGGAACTCCAAGAAGTTTGGTCCTTGCTAAAAGAGGAGGGATTCCAATCCTACTTTTCATACCATGGGGTACAGTGGGAGTTTATTGTTGAGAGAGCACCATGGTGGGGAGGATTTTGGGAAAGGCTAGTGAGAAGTGTAAAGTGTCCATTAAAGAAACTTTTAGCTAATGCTCATTTGAGCAAAGAAGAATTCTGCACTGTTTTGTGTGAAGTAGAAGCAATGGTGAACAGTAGGCCTATAACCTTTGTTTATAACAGTATGCAGGATTCAGAGCCATTGACACCAAATCATTTTCTTTGTGGTAAACGATTAACATCAAGCCCCAGTTTGCCAGAAGACTTACAGCCTATCCAGAGCACTCAAGGAGAGTTAACCAGAAGGTTCAAGTACCTTGAAGAGCTACAAGATCAGTTATGGAAGAGGTGACAGATAGAATACTTGCCAGAACTCAATTATTACCCATCAGGCAATGTAAAGGGCTCCAATGCAAGTTGTATCAAGGTGGGAGAAGTGGTAATGATTGGGGATGAAAGACCAAGGCAATGCTGGAAGCTTGGCATAATTGAAGAGTTGTTTGTTGGCAAAGACAATTTAGTTAGGTCTGCACTGGTAAAGACTTCAGGAGGAAAATTAAAGAGACCTATACAAAAACTCTATGTTTTAGAAATCAGCAAAAACACGGATAGTCAAGATGAAACATTTGAGTTACAGTCTCATTGTAGTGCCTTGCACCACAGGATTATCTTTTATTAGTGAAAATTGCCGCAAGTTGGCACAAGTGAAATATTTTAAATCTAAATAAATAAATACAAATTAAATGTTCAGTAATTAATTTTAATTCTTAAGCATTCAGTGTATAGTAATTTAGTTAAAAATTAAAGTGCAATCATTAAAGAAGTTTAAAGCAAATATAAAAATATACTTTGTGCCTTTTAAACAATGTAAATTTTGGGGGGCATGGTGTGACTAGACGTGAGTTTGCTTTTAAGGATTATTTTGGCTTGTTGGTAAAATTGTGAAATAAAAACAAACTTATTTGCAACGACAACACAAGGGACGCCAAGTTTCCACATTTTATATAGAATTTAAAAAGCACGGCGCCAGCAAGCAAAATTTCTTCGTGGTATGTTTCTTATTTATAATGTTTATTTTTTTACTATTGCATATCTGTATGCAATACCGCATACTGCAGACATTAACAAGTCTTATACTGTTTGTGATTAGTACTGAAAGATTCATACTATAAATAGTACTGTAAGATTCATACAATAAATTACCTTAGGCTAAGTTAGGTTTATCTAGGCAAAAGCCAAATTGTAAATTACTCTAGCCTAGCTGAGGCCTACCGTAGCCTTTGTTTTAGATGATTAACCTCAGCCTACTATATTGAAGAGGCATAGGCCTGCCCATTAATTTTCTTAATATACTTTACTTTATAAGCCTATTATGTTTCATGTTATTTTCTTAGCAGATGGCCTACTAGTCATTTGTGGCCTACATACTTTCTTAGTTTTCCTGTTCAACTTAACACAATCCCATAATGAGGATTAACTGTAATTCACCATCCACAGGTTACTGGGCCTATATAGCATATATATTTTAATCATTAATTTTTGCTATTATTATGTATCATTTTTGTCTGGAATATTACTTACAGTATTCTTGTCTCTCTCTTTGCAGACAAGGTTGTCATTGTGGCTATTATTTACATATTATTATTATTGGTTACATATTGGTATCTGTTAAATATTAATATTAGTTGTATGTTGGTATTAATTACCTATTAGTATTTGTTGCATGTTAGTACCAGTTGCATATTGGTATTAGTTACATATTTGTATTAGTTTAGTATTGGTTACATATTTATTATTATTATTAGTATTATTATTATTAGTTGCAGATTGTTATATATTAGCTAAACGGTGCCATTATTTAATTCTGCATTTATATATCAGTCAAACTTGTTACGGGTAAAAATCCCCTTTGCATTTACAAATAATTGTTGCACATAGTTTATTAATTGTTGTCAATAAAATACAAAATTCATGTTGACGATTTTTATAATCAATCCTTCCTTTTTTATTAAAATTATTTTTGCGCTGCAGTGCTGGATGCCAATCTAGTATTTGGGCGCTGGTGACCCTGGCATTCAATTAATTATCTACGTAAAGGTCAATAATAATAAATTAGACCCTTACATCATGGAGAAGGCTTGGCTAAATTTGCAGAAGGTAATGACAACAATGCCTCTTCGGTGGGGAGTGTTAGAAAATCTAGAAGAGGAAGAGCCATTGTTGTCCCAAGGCGATATGATAACTAAGCTGATTGATGCAGCATTGCTTGTATATATTAAGTTAAGGTGCATATATATCCATCTCATAATTGTAAGGTTAGTGAAAAGTTCACTTAATTTAGAGCTAGCATTTTTGGGCTCTTGTGGCATCATTGTTTGGGCACTCTTGTGGCCTCATTTTTTTGGGGCCACTGCGTGTCCTTCCTACTCGTTTGTTGAATGCGGCACTTACAGGGCGTGGCCTTATAGAGAGCTCTCTTGCAATTCAGTTTGGTTGTTTAGATACAAGATTGTTGCATCGTGCAATGGTGCAGGTTATGTTGTTGCAAGGTTTAGAAAGAAAACCATAAATAGTGCCTCTTTTGTTTTTTATCTTAATTTTATGCAACTGAGGCCTAAGGTAGGCCACATCGAGCCAGCAACCCTGAGGTAGGACCTAATAGGACCTCCCAAGTCCGTAAATTTTTAGTCTAGCTTAACTTGGGCTGTAGGTTGAACTGGCCCTTCAGAGCTTGGCCGTTCACGGCTCAGCTGGGATTCTGAACCCAATAACATAAAAAATAACACGAATGACCGATTCTCTTCTGCAGTCAATGCCGTAAAGTTGCAGTCGTTTGCCAAGTTTTTCAGTGATTGGAGGAACTCGTCTATACTCTTTTCGGGGATTTGATGACGGGTGGATAATAGGTGTCGGGTGGATAATTAATAGGTGTCTGGTGTATATCTCGTTAGGTGTTTTGACGTATGCGGCTTTCAACAACTGAATAGCGGATTCGTAAGATGTGCCGTCTTGGATTACGTCGGCTACATTAGGACCAATGTTCAAGAACAAAACTTCGAGTTTGTCTGGAGTAAAAGTAGATATCGTCAACAGGAAATATTCAAATCCTCTAAACCACAGTTTCCAGTGCTTAGTACTCTGCGGTGCGTTAGGGGCAACATCGAATTTATCTGGACGAATTATCTTCTCCATGGTGATAGTATTGACTTAGATAATTTAAGCTGAATAAATTGTAGAGCCAATAAGCAATAAATTCAGAATTCGTTTTAGGCTTTATTCAGCTTTAAACAACGTGAAAAAACATTAACATCTGTAAAGAACAAAAACAATAATATAAATATCATACATACATTACAATGGCAAGTACACAAAAACAATAGGTAGGTGTACAAATAAACACCACATTTCAAATATGATAAACAGGTATACAAATAAACACCACAATAACTACATTAATAAGGGTAATAATAACAATAATAACAATAATGATAAAGTTAATAATAATAATTATGATGGTAATGGTAATAAGGACCTGTACCCATTTCGTCGACGAGACCAAAATATCAACACTCTTAAAAACTAACTTAACCTAACCTAACCTATTAATAACTTCTCGATAGACTATGAAGTCAATCAGATGTCGTAAAGCCGGGTAATAACACGAATCGTGATGGGGAAAAAAACTCAATAAGGACGGGAAAACTACAGTAAATTGAATTATAAAGAGGTATAACCTACTAGAGAAATATTGGAATCGTAACTACAATATATATATATATTATATATATATTATATATATATATTATATATATATATAATATATATATATATATAGTGGCGGCCATACTTGGTTGGGTTGTGGGCCCCTGTGCGATACAGATTTTGGGGCCCCCTTCCCAACACAAATCTAGTTTCATTATATACCTATTGCACGGGGCTAAAAATTGAGTCAAACCGAGATCTATAGATAATGAAAGCACGTAACAGCATTTATTAAGCGAACGCACTTCATACAAACGAAACGCACAACAAAATAGCAAACATTGAGACGGAGTAAATACTGTACTTTCAAATGTATGTAAATACTAAATACATCGCTTCCTAATTTGTAATTAAATACAAAATACAAAATTTGTGAAAAATGCTCTGTATGAATTGGTCCACAATTAACCCACCCCTTATTTCTCCAGTCAGTGGCGGTCCTAGCTTACATGACGCCCTGGGCGAACCTCACCTTCAGCGCCCCCCCCCTGTTCGCCAACACACACACATTCGAATCCCCCCAAAATAAAGGACAGACATAACTTTTCACAAAATAACTTTTTATTGGACTAATTGTTGGAACTTCAGAACCAAACAAAGACTCAAATTTCTGAATTTTACAAATCCTTCATCACGTAAATAGAATAACTCACTTAAGAGAATGTAATTATGATACTATGAACAGGAAAAATACAAATTAAATTGCACAACTGCCATAAATAAACTAGAGAATCAAATTTCTAAATTGTACAAATGCTCTATCACATAAATAGAATAAGACACTTAAGAGAGGGTAATTATTATGCTACACTTTGAACAAGAAACAAAATAAATTGCACCACAGCACAACTGCCATCTAAAGCCTGACTCTTCTTACCTTCCTTGATGCAAAGTCATGAATTAAATCTCAATGAAATCTGCTCAGCAATGTATGATTTTATACTGATGATGGCCATACCGGTAAGGCGTTCCTGTGAAATAGTTGACCTCAGGTAGGATTTGATGAGCTTCAGCTTTGAAAAGCTCCTCTCTGCTTCAGCAACAGTGACTGGAAGAGTAAGACCAATTCTGAGAGCAGTCCACAAATTTGGATATATTTCAGAGAGCTCCCTTTCATGGATAAATGTCAGCAGTTCAAGCAAGGATATGGTCTTTGATGGCAAGTCAGGCAAGTTCTTCAGCTCCTGTGCAAGCTCTCTGCCATCCAAGTCAGATTGTCCCTTAAAGTGTAGTGTAGTACTAAGGTTCACACATTGTTCTGTCAGCTCCTCAAATGTGAGATTTTGGAAATGTGTCAGCACTCCAAACTTCTCTCCCACAATTTCCAACGTGGAAAATCTTTCCTGAATGGCTGATGTTGCAGCATCAACCACTGCATTGAAAAATGTCACCTCCAGCTTCTTCAAAGCATCAATCAAGGGCTCATCAGATGCTTCATAGGAGAAGTGCCGCTTTGTGGACCTCAGCCGTTTTTGTTTTAACACAGCCTCCACATTCATTTGTTCACAGATATCTGTGGCTGCCATTTGTGCAGCCACAAAACCTGTTGCCCTGTAATTGCGGAGACCTCTCTCTGTTTTTTTTAGGAGATTTACTGCAACATCAACGTGCATGCTAGGAGACTGCATCTGCTTGCTCACATGCTGAATTTGGCACAACAGGTCATGCCACACCACTGAACAAATGGCGAAGCGGTATGACCCAACCTCCTCTGACAGAGATTGAGCCTCGACCTTTATTACAGAGTCTTTGGTGTGGTCCCTCACCTCGATCAGTGCATCTCTCACTGCAGCTGCCTGATATCTCAGGGGCTCCACACTCTTGATCTTGCTTTCCCACCTTGTATCAGACCACATCTTCAATGTGATGTTCACATGTTTTTTCAAAATGGCCCATCGTTGTGTGGAGGCTGAAAACAAGTTGTAAAGCTTCTGCAAGATGCCAAAGTAACTTGTGGCATCAATAGATCCCTTAGCAGCATCGGCCACAAGCAAATTCAGAGAATGAGCCCCACATGGAACAAACAGAGCTCTGGGATTAATTTCTAGGAGCCTGGATTGAACACCCTTGTTTTTTCCCCTCATGTTGGCCCCGTTGTCGTATGATTGTCCTCTACAGTCCATGAAAGGAACTTTTAGCTCCTCCAGTCTCTTCAGAATCAGAGATGCCAAATGTTGACCAGTGGACTCCTCTGCCTCCAAAAACCCCATGAAATGTTCCTTTATATGGGGCTTCCCCTCCAGTGACACAACCCGAATCACAACTGACAACTGTTCAGTGTGGCTGATATCTGGAGTGCAATCTAGAATTATTGAAAAAAACTTTGATTGTTTGATGTCGCTCACCATTGCTGAAATGGTCTTGCTGCTCGACAAATCAATGAGTTCGTTTTGTATGTGGTGGCCGAGGTAGCTGGTGTGACTGGAGGTCCCTTTTTGGACACGGTTAATGTGCTCTTGCATTATAGGATCAAATTGTGCCATCAGTTCAACTTCTTTCAGAAAATTGCCATTTGATGGTGAGAACAATTTTTCTGTATGTCCCCTTAGTGCCAAATTCCTAACTGCCAGAGAATGCACAATAGCAGTGAGACGTGTCAGCACCGCTCTCCATCTCAACTTCTCAGCCTCCAGAAGTGCCATCTCCTGCTTGTCAATGGTCTCCCCCTTTCTCATCCTCACTGCCAGTTCTTTCCAGATTTTCATAGAATTTAGGTGTTCTGAACTGTTGTCATGTGATGTGAGCAATGAGCTTGCATGCTTCCAGTCCGAGAGTCCCAAACTTGTTAAATTTATTTTCCTCTTGGAAAATAATGTACAACAGAAACAGAAAAGGCTGTTGTTTTTTAAGGAATAGACCAACCAACTTCTGGTTATATTTTCCCCACTAACCAATGACTTCCTGAAGTATTGATGGTGGAAACTTCTTCCGTCACTGTCGTTTCTAGGGAATACAAAGTCAGATGGTACTTGACTTGGTCCCCTGGAAACCAGTTGTGTCCGAATTCTCTCAGTCAGAACTGAAGGCCAGTTAGCAGGGTCGGTGGACAGAGACTCATCCTCAGGAGGCGATTCTGCTCCAGGCATTTCTAATAGAAAGAACAAGAGCATTACTCATTAGTATACACACCTAAGTTAGATAACACATTATTCACAGCACTTTGTTATGGTGGTGGTGTTATGGAATTATGGTGGTGAAACACCACACATACCCAGTAACCCAGACCCAGTGATAATAACATTATAATTTATAACTGTTTGCAAAATGCTTTGCAGGGATGCACACACATACACATACACACACACGCACACACTCACAGACATATGTGCACACAAACTCACCTGAAGAGTCCTGCCGGGGAGAAGTAGAAGCAAATGGGTCTTCATCCTCAGGATCAGACTGCATTTGTGGAGACATATGTGAGGCTGAGGAGGTAGATGGCTCCTCAGCCTCAATAATGGCAGAAGTAGACGGCTTCTCATCCTGGCTAGTGGCAGAGGGTGTTCCAAAATATTTCAAAAGTGCCCCTGCAAATAGTAAAATAGAACATAACAGACCAATGCATGAATAGGCTAGTACAATTAATTTAACATGTTATTAAGCACAATTTATTAAACTTTTAGAATAGGAAACAAATGAATAATACAACCTCCTTGGTTAATGGCTAATTATATACATAATAGTACACTTCAAATGACTCAGAAAGCTATATCACAAAATAGCAGTGCAATATAGCAGTGAAGAGTAGATGACATAGCTCTATACCTTTATCTTTTGCTCGTTTCTCCTCTTCTTCTTTCCTCTTTTTTCTAAACTGAGCACCTGATAGCTTTGACCTCTTCTTATCCATTTGCGGTTATTTGACAGACCTTAGTGGCTTAGTGTGAAGATTCGTTCTGTAATAAATAATATACATTTCACTATTTAACCAAACCCAGAAAAATAACATTACATATGTTAAAGTATGGGCCTTTATTCCCAATAATATTAATCTGGAAGCATTTTGCATTGTTTAGGTCTTTTATGGGAAGGTTTATGGAAAATGCAATAGATGGTTTTTTATTAATAAAAATATATTTATTGATCTTTTATTATTTATTTTATTTTATTTTTTATTTTTTTTATTTCTTTATTTATTTATTCTTATTTTTATTTTTATTTTTTTTGCAGGCGCTCATGCCGCCCCTCCACAAATGCCGCCCTGTGCGGCTGCCCATATTGCCCATATGAGGAACCGCCACTGTCTCCAGTCTAACTATAGAGTAGATCAAGTCTAGCCTAGAGGGGTCAGCCTAGAGATTCCGGAAATGGTCCAGAGCGGGCAGATAAATTGAGGTCCACAGTAGGATTCCTCACCAACTAGGTTAGGGTAATCTACCTTACCTTTGTTAAGCTATGAGTTGATGCTGGGTCTTAGGCCACAATGTAGGCCTAATTTGTCTCACCCAGCTTAATTTAATGATCTACGTAAACTGGGTTAAAAACACAATTAGTCACTTACTGCTAGTTATTAGAGAGTCCTTTTCCTCTTGTTTAGTTGTAAGAGCGTACTTGCTGGTGGGGATCTTTTTCGTTGTGTCTCGTCCCTTCCCCAGTTCCGTCCTCTCGCCCGTTCTTCGTTTTCGTTTCCTTTGTTCTCCTTTCGCGGGGCTTTTTCCACCAGCGTCGTGTTGGTTTTTTCCTCGGTTGGTTGAGCGGTAATGTATCTATTACCGAGCACGCTCTTGTCACACAGTATATAAATACTAGTGTGGAGAATAACTCTGGTGAGCAACCAATTGGTTTCATCCACCCAGTTATTGACATAAAAGGAATTTAATAATTGTTAGATTAACTACCTACCTACTCAGTGAACCATTTTCGTTACCTCCCAACTACCCACTCATCAGTTTTCCATAAAATTACAGCTAAAACGAATGTAATTAAATTCTAAATACATTATTTGAAAATACATTTAAAATGTAAATACAGCATGACAGATTAATCTTAACTCAATAACAGGTTTACAATGCAAGCTTACAACGTCAATATATAAAAAATTTCATTTACAGCTACAACTAAAATTTAAAACTTTTTTCTTTCTTGTTTTAAGACGAGCAAACTCATCAATAATTTTTGGAATGTCCACTTTACGTGCTTGTTTATTCTCTATTGAGAGAACAGTCATGTCCACCAGTGCCGAATTTAGGCACAAGCTAAGTAAGTTACAGCTTAGGGCCTCACACAGTGAGGGACCTCTTGGGGCCAACTGGCTGAGGCTAACCAGGGGCTTCCTCCAAGATAAATAGTATTTTAAATTTAGTGTATCAAGACACTTGTACCGAATATGGGGATCTCTTTGGTATAAATGGTCAGTAAAAAAACTGACCCGTTTAAAAGCTTTGCTGAAGCTAACTTATATGATCGCGGTACACAAAATAGACCAGTACGCATACCGTGAGACTGCTGAAGTCCTGAGTTGTGTTGTGAATTTGCTGAAACTAGTTTATTTTTCGAACATGATGCCCCTTTGTTATGAATGGCCGTCCGCCCGTCGGTAGACAAAATTGATCCTATTGGCAGTATACTACTCCTTAGGCGGCGTTAGGCCCGAGGTTATCTTATTTTAATTAAATCTGACTTTGCAGAAACTTTTATTTTTCGACCATGGGGGCCGGGGCACCCATTATAGTAGCCTCTGGTATGAATAGCACTTGTTTGCTGAAACTCAGGGCCCTCTCAGGCCCCTCTGACACGTACTCAAATTTTGTTGAGACGGAGGTTAGACTAGTAACAAAAGAAAATCTGAAATCAATACTTTATTAATTTTTCATTATTGTCGGAAAACATTCCCTAGAGACACCCTCAACATATTTGAGACACCTTCACGTTTGGAAGAGATCCTTTACCTATATATTGGGGGCGTGGCTACTGATACTAACAGTAGATCTGGCATATTAAACAGTACCTAATTACTATTGTGTTTGGACTTTGATTGCCGGGCAAATCTAGTTGGTCGGTTACATCAGATCTTTCGCCATTCTTATTTGCCCGCCATTGAGCTCGTATCATTCCTGTTATTCTTTAATTATTTGAGTGTGCCTAAGATTAGCCATATTACTGTTCAGTAAGAAGGCTTCTGATATTATTAGAGCAACTTGCTTAACTATTATATTGTGTCTATTTATTTTCTATTTGTTATTTTATACATATTTATTTCTTATATCTTATATTATTGCAAACCCCGATATAGAGGCGGGGGTAGGATTAATCATATTGCCTTCCTAATTTAATGTCAAGCATAAGCTAAATTTGTACCCCCTAACATAAGTGGCGAAGTTACAGTGTTTCATTTTCCATTTCTATTACTTATTTTATTTTATATGGGGCCTATTTATACTATATTCCAAATTGCCATTTTTAATTTCAACTTTTATTAATTTCAAAGAAGTTACTTGTTTCTCTTATTATTTTGGAGAGGCCTATCAAAATGAAAAGAACTTTTGAAAGTGGATTTCAGAAAAGAAAAAAGCAGCAGCACCTTGAAAGGCAGATAAAACAATTACCAAAAATTGACAGTTATTTCACTGTTATAAAGGAGGGATTTCAGACTCGAGAGAGTCAGACAGATCCACAACACCCACAAGCATCCACCTCTTTTACTAGAATAGGTAATACAGACGCGAATGTGACTACTTCATCTGATCGTGTTACCTGGACTGAAGTCCAGGCTGAAGACAATAAATACACAAATTCAATAATCTTGGCCTCTCGGGAGTCTTAATCGAGAATGCTATTGCATTCTGGTTACAGAAAGGCCCCTCAGTGTCAACATTGGAATGGTTTATTTGAGAAATCGAAGCGATCATTCAAATATCAAATCAGCTATTGTTCAACGGGTCTTTTTTATTCAGTGAAAGCTAATGGGAAAAAATACACTCGGAAATGGTAGTATACTCTCCAACAACCGGTTTGTTTTTTGTTTTGTTTGCAAGCTCTTTTCCACATCATCAACGTACTGGCTAGGGATGGGTTTAATGACTGGCGAAACCCGATTGCAATTCAAAATCATGAGAATTCTTGAGAGCATAGAACAGCTTTCCTTACATTTTTGACGAAGATTCGCGAGTTAACTTTGGATTCACACCTAGCCAAACAGATGAAACAGGAACAAGAGCACTGGAGGCATGTATTTGAACGCATTATTGCAGTTGTGTACATATCAGCAGGACGTAAATTAGCATTTAGTGGAGGCAGTGAAAAGCTTGGGTCGCCCCATAACGGGAACTTTTTTGGTTTGATAGGACTCACTGCTAAGTTTGATCCATTTCTTTCTAACCATATTAAGCATTATGGAAGTAGTGGATCTGGAAAGCCTTCGTATTTGTCTAAAACAATATGCGATGAACTCATCCAGCTTATGGCTAAAAAGATAAAAGAATCTATTTTGGAAGACTTGAGAAAAGCAGGATACTTCAGTTTGTCTTTTAACTCTTCACCAGGTCTTTCATATGTTGATCAACTAACTGTTATTGTCAGATATGTGTCATTCGATGATGGTCTTCCCATTGAACGCTTTCTATCTTTCCTTGAATTAGAAAAGCACAGTGGTGAAAGTATGGCGTAGGCAATTATATGTTCATTATGCACAGTGATTCACTGGCCTACTTAGTCAGTGCTCCAGACAACTATCTCTTAATCTTCTATCGACCTCTTGTATAATGTTTGTACCTGCTGAGTCTGAAATAAAGTGTTTGTTTGTTTGTTTGTTTGTTTGTTTGTATGGCCAACATGATGCTGGATTATCTAGTCAATGATTGCAAAGTTGACTTTGGTAAGTACAGAGGACGGTCATATGATAATGCAGCGAACACGTCAGGGAGGTATAATGGCATGCAGCAGAAACTTCTAGAGAAAAATATAAGTATGCTATATAGTATATTCCTTGTGCTGGACATTTACTTAACCTTGATGGCCGTGCTGCAGTTAATTGCTACCTAAATGTAGTAATTTTTTTTGGTGTTGTGCAACAGTTATACACATTCTTTTTTGCCTCTACAAAACGTTGGGCAGTATTTAAATCATATTTGGGTCCTAATTCCACAGTACCAAAACGCCTCTGACGCTAAGTGGGAAGCACCTGCAAAGTCCACCTCAGCCATAGCTGAGGGGTATGATCCAATTATTGATGCCCTCACTCATGTCCATACTGATGGCAGTGAAAAGGGTAATACAAGGAGAGAGGTTGGTATTCTTTTGGAAAAAATGGAGGAATTAGAATTCATGTTAATTCATGTGTTCATGTTAATTCTCTAGAACCGTTTATTAGATCAGTTCCACAAAACTAGCAAAGCCCTACAGGACGCACAGATAACCCTTAGTACATGTACAAAGCTTTACACGTCACTTAGAAAAGTGTCTTGAAAGACACCCGTGGAAGTTTTGGTGAAATTGAATTAAAAGCAAAAGAGATCCTGCCTTCGGTCAGGCCCGAGGAGAGGGGGGGGGGGACAGGGTGAACAAAATCCCCGGGGCTCGAGCTTCTGGGCGGCCCGGACCGTGAAAAAAAATTACAAAATAACCTTTGGTATAACTAACGTTTAAAAATTGTCTCAACAGATAGCAGCACAGTAACTAGAACATGTTTCCAACAGCACTGCATTGGCTGCAGAGTCAGTCAGTTGTTAGGCTGCTGTTGTGACAACTCTGTTCGTTTGCATTGGTTCAATTTTTCATTGTTTTAAGGTGAAGTTAGCTAACAGAAAAGCTCGCAAAGCATTGTTAAATGAGTTGTAGACTTGTAGACAACTTCACAACTAGACTGATCTGGTGTTATGTGTTTTTATTCAAACGTATTAACACTACTAAAGAATGATAAGTTTTGTTTCGCTTATCAACAGTGTTTTAATTTTTAATAAACATATTACAAAACTATTTCGTTCTAATAAACGTTTTTCAGTTATTGCCAATTATTTTCACCCTAAGTTAACCCGAAGTAACTTATGCAAATATAGCTAAAGAGAACAAAGAAATAATGATATCAATATTTACGGATTTGAGTAAGGCGTTTGATGTATTAGACCATAATATTCTACTTAATAAATTATATTGTTATGGCTTTAGAGGAGGAGGAGATTGTAGACACCAATCGACCAGGGAAGTACTCAGGGGAGGGGGACGTTAGACAGAAGATAGGGAGTGCTGAAACTCCCGTTTCTCCTGTCACTATCCTCCTTACCTGATTTTTTTCCGTGTCTCATCTACCCTGTGAACAGTCCAGCATGCTCTCAAACACACTCTTCTCTCCCTATTTCTCACTACATACACATGCATCTTACACACTGCATAATTTTTTCAAAATTAAAAAAAAAAAAAATGGCATCAACTTCAAGAGCCTCGGAGTCCTCTGGGGAGGGGACCATAAATGTCCCCACTTCTGGCTCCTCCGCTGCCGATACCAGGAACGCAGACCCGGACAGCGGAGCTGGATCTGCTACCGCCAATTCGAGATGTTCTGGACCTTTGTCTGATTCACTTTTCTTAAACTTCTGCAACATTCGTGTCCTTTTCTCAAATTTTCAATCTGTTGAACACCACCTCTCCTCCTCTAAACTTCATCTTCTTTTCCTCATTGAAACTCAGGTGTCTGGGACGACTGACAGCAACCACTTTTCTGTACCCTCTTACTTTCTCTATACTCAATTTCACTCCAAAGATGGGTGTTGCGTATATGTACGCAATGACCTAACTTGTTCTCGTATTCCTGAACTCGAATCTTCCGAATTCTATACCCTCTGGCTACGGCTTACATGCCACTCTCAAACTAAATACATCTGCACTGTTTACCTTTCCCCTAATTCTACTGACTAGCCAAAATTCTTTAACTACCTCACTTTCAAAGTGGAATACATTCTTTCCCGCTCTTCCCTTTGCTGAAACCTCCATTTTAGGAAATTTCAATGTTCACCACCACCTTTGGATTTCCTCCCATTTTAGTGACATCCCTGGTCAACTAGTTTACAACTTTTCTATCCTAAATGACCTGGAGCAGATTGTACAGCACCCTACTCGTATCCCCGATCTCCTTAGAGATAGACCCAGCATTCTGGATTTATTTCTTACCTCTCATCCTTATTCTTACCCTATCAAACTTTTTCCTCCATTGGGCTCCTCCGATCACAATCTTATATATGTTTCCTGTCCTATCGCTCCAATTCGGCCTTTGGATCTTCCCAAAGGAGGCGCCTTTGGCACTTCAGCGCCGCTGATTGGGAGGCCCTTAGGCAGTACTTCTGTGATTTCCCATGGAATGATTACTGCTTCCGTGGACGGGCCCTTCTTAGTGTGCTGAGCACATTACGGAGGTGATTCTCTCGGGCATGGAGGCGTACATTCCATATTCTATTCCTACTACTAATGCAAAAAACCTTGGTTTAACTTTACTTGTTCTAATGCTATCCGCAACAGAGAGGAGTCTTTCAGAAGGTACCGTTGCCATCTCACTTCTGACGCTCACATGGCTTATATTTCTGCACGGAATCGTGTAAAATGTGTTCTTCGACTCGCCAAAAATTCTTTCATCCGACAAAAATGTGAAAATTTATCCAATTCTAATTCTTCTCGCTCTTTCTGGCATCTAGCTAAGAACCTCTTCAACAATTTTACTTCGTCTTCTTTTCTTCCTCTTTTCCAATCTGATGGCTCAGTTGCCGTCTCTTCTCCTGACAAAGCTGAACTCTTCGCTCAAACTTTCGCTTACATTTCAACCCTGGACGATTCCGGTGTTGTTCCTCCATCTTCTCCCCCCTCTGACCTTATGATGTCTGAAATTAGAATCTCTTCTAAAGATGTTTTTTCTGCCCAATCTGGGCTCAACTCTAGGAAAGCGTATGGTCCTGATGGTGTTCCTCCTGTTGTTCTTAAGAACTGTGCTTCTGTGCTGACACCCTACCTAGGCAAACTCTTTCGTCTTTCTCTCTCATCTGGTACTTTTCCTTCCTGCTGGAAGTTTGCTTTCATTCAACTTGTCCCAAAAAAGGGTGACCGCTCTCAACCGTCCAACTATCGTCCAATTGCTTTGATTTCTTATCTTTCCAAAGTTTTTGAATGTATCCTTAATAGGAAGATTCTTAAACACCTTTCTTCTCACAATCTTCTTTCAGATCGTCAGTATGGATTCCGCAAGGGGCGCTCTACTGGCGATCTTCTTGCATATCTCTCTGATTCTTGGTTATCCTGTTTGGGATGAAATAACTGTTTACGAGGGTGAGATTGCACATTATATCGATAGGCTAAAAGTTAGCAAGGCTCCGGGCCCTGACGCGTTTTATCCTAGACATCTGAAAGATTTGAAAGACGTTATCGTAGGCCCCTAACGAAGATTTTTAATCAGTCACTCGAAACGAGGATTATTCCTGAAGACGTCAAATGTTCTCGTTCTATTTTTTCAGATTTGAAGAGAGGAGACGATAACAACTAATAATTATCAATCAAAATGCCTTGGACAAAGGAGGAAAAATTTTTTGCGTCACTACTTATTTGGAGACGAAATCATTCAAAACTGTGCAAGCGAAATTTCGCAAGAAGTTCAACTTCAACAATTATCCCCAGAAAAGCCAAATTTATCGTTGGGCACACAATTTCAAGCCACAGGATCAGTAAACAATCTCAACAAGAAAGCAGAAACACCCAGATCTGGCAGGAAGGTGACTGCAAGATCTCCTGACAATGTGAATGCGGTGAGAGATTCTGTCGGAAGGAGTCCGAAAAAGTCAATCCGAAGACGTTGCCAAGATCTGGGTCTTTCACGTGCGTCAGTGCAAAGAATCTTGATCAAGGATCTTCAGCTGTACCCATACAGGATCCAGATCAAGCATAAACTCACACCAGCTGACATGGCAAAACGTGTTGTGATGTGCCGGTGGTTCGAGAACAAGATCGAAGAGGATCCTGACTTTCTTGATGATGTTTGGTTCAGCGACGAAGCACACTTCTTGCTCAGTGGGTATGTCAATAGCAAGAACAATGTGTTCTGGGGCACACAAGCCCCAGACGAGGTGCTTCAGAGGCCCTTGCACTCTGTGCAGGGTGTCAGGGTGATTGACAACTTCGCTCGTCGGCTTCAAGTGTGTCTGCAGCGCAACGGCGGTCATTTGGAACATGTGCTCTAATAAATGTATCCTTTGATCTAGAGACCTCAAATCTTCAGTTTTTAATTGTTATCATATCAGCTTCCAGGAAATGTAATCTTTTTTGGAGTTTATTTTCTGAGTAATAAATTATTATCATGTTAATGGGTTCCATCTATTTTGAGACACCCGGTATCATCGATCACTTGGAAAGTCGATTTAATTAATAGTAGTCAGCATGGGTTTCGATGCCATAGATCTTGTTTAACTAATTTGTTAGAATTTTATAACAAAATCGTGCGCGAATACGATAGGCATAGAGCGGCTGACGTTATTTATTTAGATTTTAAAAAAGCGTTCGATGCAGTTCCGCATAGAAGATTAATTGCGAAGGTTAAAGCGCACGGCATACGGGGTCAGGTAGCTAACTGGTTAGAGGAATGGCTTCGTGCTAGGAGACAGAGGGTCGTTGTTAATGGTAGTGAATCGGGGTAGTTGGATGTAGGTAGCGGTGTCCCACAGGGTTCAGTGTTAGGCCCATTGCTATTCGTAATTTATATTAACGACATAGATGTAGGATTGACTAGTAACGTGTCAAAATTCGCGGACGATACTAAAATAAGCGGTAAGGTTGTTAACGAGGACGATAGAAATAGGCTCCAAGACGATGTAAATAGCATTATGGAGTGGACGGATAAGTGGAAGATGCAGTTTAACGTAGGCAAATGTAAAGTTTTTCATATAGGTTCTCGTAACAATAATTACACGTACACGATGGATGATAGAGAAGTTAGCGAGCGTTGACGAGGAAGTAGATTTAGGCGTACACATATCTAAGGATTTAAAAGTTAGGAACGAGTGCCTGGAGTCTTGCGCAAAAGCAAATAGGATGTTAGGCTTCATAGCGCATAATTTCGAATTTAAATCAAAAGAATATTATATTGCCCCTTTACAAGTCCCTAGTCAGGCCTCATTTAGAATATGCCGTTCAGTTTTGGTGCCCGTATTTGCGTGAGGATATTGATAGGTTAGAAAGGGTTCAGCGTCGTGTCACGAAACTAATTCCGTCATTGCACAACAAGCCTTATGAAGATAGGATTAAAGAGTTAGACTTGCATTCACTCGAAACTAGGAGATTAAAGGGGGAGCTTATTGAAGTTTTCAAAATCGTTAATAAAATCGATAACGTAAATTTTGACAAACTGTTCACTTTCAATAATAGCAATACTCGCAATAACGGATTTAAGTTGCGTGGCAGACGTTTCATTACTAATATCGTTAAAAACTTCTTTACGTTTAAAGTAATTGATAAATGGAATAATCTTCCCGCGTCAGTCGTGAACTCTACCAGCGTTAAAATGTTTAAGAGCCGTTTAGATAGGCATTTTAAAAATATTAACGTTGTTTAAAATAAAAAAAACAATTAGCAACAGGAGCTCTGGGGGTACTGGTCGAGGATGAGTCTGTTGACGATTAATGCCAGCTTGTGACATGCCAGCGTGTGATGCCAGCAATAAAATTATTATTATTAAAAAAAAGAAATTAGTAACACGAACGTAGATATAGCTCGTAGCGTAAACTAACCCATTTTTTGTTATACTTTACCTACTTTTTTTTTCCTTTCTTATCCTCTCCTTACTTGCATGTCTGTAACTCTCTTTACTTGCATGTCTGTAGTTTGCATGGTACGACAGTGAGTTAAGACTGTGTTTGCATGGTTTGTAAGCGTTCTTATTTTACTTCTTTTCATCTTTCACCCCTTTCCTATTCTCTTCGACTATTTTTCCGACTTGTCGGCAGTGGCCGGCGGATGATGATGGAGAGTCTTTCTTTCTCTTTTTCTGAATGAATGTTAACCCACGAACGATTCTTTTAACCCCCTCCTCTTTCCTTTCTCTCGGGCTAACCTTAGAGTGGATCTTAGGGTATTTGTTAGCCTTAGCTTCTGTAGATCTGTAGATCCTCCTTTCGTGATTTCAGTGAAACTTTTGCTATTGCGCTAGAATATATCAAACGCTTTTGATACAATCTGCCACAAATCTTTAATTTCCAAACTGCCCTCCTTCGGTTTTTATCCTTCTATCTGTGTCTTTATCTCTAATTCCTTTCTGGTCGATCTATAGCTGCAGTTGTAGATTGCAACTGTTCTCCTTCTAAAGCTATTAACAGTGGTTTTTGTCAGGGTTCTGTCCTGTCACCCATTCTTTTCCTTTTATTTATTAATGATCTTTTAATTCGTACTTCCTGACCTATTCATTTATATGCCGATGAGTTCACTCTTCACTTCTCCACCCGCTTCCCAAAGCGTCCCTCACAGCAGTCACCTCATGATTCGCGTAGGACGGCTATGGGACACCTGACCTCTGATCTTTCTGCTATATCTGATTGGGGCAGAGAAAACCCTGTGGCTTTCAATGCCTCAAAAACTCAGTTCCTCCATCTGTCGAATCGTCACAATCTTCTACACAACTATCCTCTTACCTTGAACAACACACAACTCAATCCTTCATCTTCTCTTAACATTCTTGGCGTTTCCTTTTCTCGTGATCTTTCCTGGAAAGCTCACATATACACTCTTTCTAAAACAGCTTCTAAAAGGTTAGGTGTGCTGTACCGCCTCCGCGGTTTCTTCACCCCCACTCAGTTGCTGTCTCCGCACAGGGGTTTTGTTCGTCCTTATCTGGAGTATGCTTATCATGTGTGGGGTGGTTCATCCCACACAGCCGTACTTGACCGGGTGGAATCAAAAGCTTTTCGTCTCATCAATTCCCCTCCTCTTACTGATTGTCTTCAATCTCTCTCTCTCTCTTTGCTGCAATGTTGCCTCACTCTCTCTTTACTATCGCTATCATAACGGACACTGTTCTTTTGAACTCTCTAACTGCATGCCTCCTCCTTTAAGGAGAGCACGCAGTACCAGACTTTCTACACTTTCTCATTCCTTTTCTGTCCAACTCTCTAAAGTAAGGGTTAATCGGTATTTTCACTCAATAAACTCGTTCTAAATACCAGTAAAACAAATTTCATAATTTTTACTAATAAAAGAAATGTGTATCTTGATGAACTTAATGTTGATGAAATCGCTGTAAATGAGTGTACTGTAACAAATTTTTTTGGTGTAATGCTAGACAAGAATTTGCAATGGAGTGATCATGTAAATTATATAGTGAAAAAATTTCAAGGAGCGTTGCTATAATGTTTAAATTTAGAAATGTAATTCCTAAACAGGTTTTATTAACTCTTTATCATACTCTTGTTCTTCCTTATATAACGTACTGCACGCTTGTTTGGGGAAACTCCACTAACAACACATTAAATGGTATCATCTTCATCCAAAAAAGAGCAATAAGGTTATCTGATGCTGATTTCCTTGATCACTCTAGGGCATTATTTAAAGAGCTAAAACTACTAAAGCTCAGTGATGTAATCAAACTGGCACATTTTATTTTTATTTACAAGTGTAAGAACAAAATTATTAACTTACAATGAGTAAGTAGATATTTTGTAACTCATCAAGAAATCCACTTATATCAGACGAGAAATTAGATTGTCTTCATCTCAAAAACTACCCATTTCATTGGATTGAAACTATGGAATGATTTAAATGCTGATATAAAAAATATTGTGAATGTAAATTGTTTAAAACCAAGTTGAAATCCTGATTAATAATGGCATACTAATAAAAATCTAGCATCAATGTACATTACTATTGTTTAGTCATTTCTCGTGTGTAATTTAAGATTAAAGACACAACTTGTAACTGTTCAGTTCTTATCTCTCGTGTACAGAGCTGGGCAATAAATACATTGAATGTATTTAAATACTAAATACTAAATACATGGGAGAAATGTATTTAAATACTAAATACTAAATACATTTTACGAATGTATTTAGATACTAAATACAGAATACATCAATTGTATTTAAATACATTTGTAAATACATTTTAAATACATACAAATTTTAACATATGTGCGAAAAATGCTCTGTATGAATTGGTCCACAATTAACCCACCCCTTATATCTCCAGTCTAACTATAGAGTAGATCAAGTCTAGCCTAGAGGGGTCAGCCTAGAGATTCCGGAAATGGTCCAGAGCGGGCAGATAAATTGAGGTCCACAGTAGGATTCCTCACAAGATTAGGTTAGGGCAATCTACCTTCACCTTTGTTAAGCTATGAGTTGATGCTGGGTCTTAGGTCACAATGTAGGCCTAACTTGTTGACCCAGCTTAATTTAATGTTATTAACTGTTTGGTGTAAAAACTCAATTAGTCACTTACTTTTAGTTATGGAGTCTCTCCCTTCTCCGGTTGGATTTTTGTCGAGAGCGTACTTTGCTGGTACGTCCTCTCGCCCCGTTCTTCGTTTTCCCTTTGTTCTCCTCTTCGCGGGGCTTCTTGTCCAGCGTTGTCTTGGTTTATTCCCGGTTGGTTGAGCGGTAATGTATCTCCATTACCGAGCACGCTCCTCCCACACAGTATATAAATACTAGGTGGAGAATAACTCTGGTGAGCAACCAATTGGTTTCATCCACCCAGTTATTGACATAAAAGGAATTTATTAATTGTTAGATTAACTACCTACCTACTCAGTGAACCATTTTCGTTACCTCCCAACTACCCACTCATAAGTTTTCCATATACTGGGGGCCCCGGGAGATAAAAATTTTGGTGTCATTGTCACCAATTTTTGTCTGAGTGTAGACTAGCTAACTATTTAACTGTAAATGTTTCCTAGTTAGGCCCTAGGTTGTAGACCTAATTAGGCTTGCTCAGGTTAGGCTTAGGCTAGACCATTTAGCCTAATTCTGCAATTTTTGTTAAGTAAGGTTAAGGTTTGTAAATTCCCCACACACGGACCACCAATGCGAAAAATGCTCTGTATGAATTGGTCCACAATTAACCCACCCCTTATATCTCCAGTCTAACTATAGAGTAGATCAAGTCTAGCCTAGAGGGGTCAGCCTAGAGATTCCGGAAATGGTCCAGAGCGGGCAGATAAATTGAGGTCCACAGTAGGATTCCTCACAAGATTAGGTTAGGGCAATCTACCTTCACCTTTGTTAAGCTATGAGTGATGCTGGGTCTTAGGTCACAATGTAGGCCTAACTTGTTTGACCCAGCTTAATTTAATGTTATTAACTGTTTGGTGTAAAAACTCAATTAGTCACTTACTTTTAGTTATTGGAGTCTCTCCCTTCTCCGGTTGGATTTTTGTCGAGAGCGTACTTTGCTGGTACGTCCTCTCGCCCCGTTCTTCGTTTTCCCTTTGTTCTCCTCTTCGCGGGGCTTCTTGTACCAGCGTTGTCTTGGTTTATTCCCGGTTGGTTGAGCGGTAATGTATCTCCATTACCGAGCACGCTCCTCCCACACAGTATATAAATACTAGTGTGGAGAATAACTCTGGTGAGCAACCAATTGGTTTCATCCACCCAGTTATTGACATAAAAGGAATTTATTAATTGTTAGATTAACTACCTACCTACTCAGTGAACCATTTTCGTTACCTCCCAACTACCCACTCATAAGTTTTCCATAATATGCATTCACTAATTCACTAAGCCATGACACGCACACGATAAAGAAATCAACCGCTTTCGACTAAGAGTGGCACACAACTGATTGAACTGACACGTTGAAACATGAACCATGCTGTACTACACTGTCGACGCGTCGTACTGTGCTAGTACAGAACGTGTATTAAACCAGTAAAAGTATTTACATTTTTATATTTTGAGTATTTAAATACATTGTATTTAAATACTCATTAAAGTATTTAAATACTATATTTAAATACATGAAAAACAATGCATTTATAAATACAGTTCTAAATACACAAATGTATTTAAATATGTATTTAAATACAAATGTATTTAAATACTGCCCAGCTCTGCTCGTGTATAATATTGATTTCTTTGTATGGTATTGGTATAATACCTTCAATAATGACTTTGCATTTGTCATATCGATAATGATAACACTGGGTAACAAAATTTGAACAATTTTCTGTTTATTGTGATTTTTCTGTCGTTTCTTAATGATTTCGGGGCGCTGATTCCAAAAATTATATTGGTTTTGTTCTATCATCAACCGTTTAAAAAATATAGGCTATCACACTTTTCATATGGCGAAGTATATAAAGAAGGCTAACATAAATATTTTCTGAAAATAAAAACACTATTGGAAATTAATGTTTATTGAGCCAAAATTGTTTGACAAACCCAAAATGGTGCAAAGGATATAATATATATCATGAGGAGAACCGATAAGAGAATAACAAGCCTCGTTATGCAGTGTGCGTTCCTTAAAAATGCACTGAAGAGCGCGACTTCCGCGTATGAACATTCTTATCCTTTCTGATCAGCGACCATACGTAGTCTCCCATCATGGAAGCATCCCAGTGGCCCTGATACCTTTTCTCCATCGTTTGAATATCTTGATGGAATCTTTCGCCATGTTCTTCACTCACATCGCCCAGGTTATCACGAAAAAAGTCTAGATGTGAATGCAGATAGTGTAATTTTAAAGACATACGGCACCCCATTTTGCGATAGCACTTAATCAAGTTTAACACTAATTCCTTATAGTTTGGTGCTTTATGGTTGCCTAAAAACCCACGAACCACATCACGGAAAGCACACCAAGTCTCTTTTTCGATCGGAGTCATCTTGGCTTCAAGGTTCTTTGAATTCAACAGCGCCTTGACTTGTGGTCCTACAAAGATGCCAGCCTTGACTTTGGCCTCAGAGAGTTTAGGGAACATGACCCGAATCTGTTGGAAAACTTCCCCTACAAAATCTAACGCAGTTACAAACTGCTTAATTAGACCCAACTTAATATGGAGAGGTGATAACAGAACTATGTCAGGCTTCACAAGAGGTTCCCTGAGTACATTGTACTTTTCTGGTTGCAGTCCTTCACATGGAGGCCACTGAACTGTTTTATAGTGCTCAGTTGAAGCCTTGCTATCCCACAGGCAAAGAAAACATGAATATTTAGTAAACCCTCCTTGTAAACCTAACAGGAAACCAATCATTTTGAAATCACCAAACACGTCCCAGTTATATTGTTCATACCTGATTTGAGTGAGCAGTTGTTTGACATTTTCATAGTCCTCTTTCATTTGAACAGAATGTGCAACTGGTATAGATGGATATTTGTTCCCATTGTGGAGTAGAACAGCTTTTAAACTCCGAGTTGAACTGTCAATAAACAGGCGCCACTCTGAGGGTATATGTGTTAACCCAATAGCTGTGAATAGACCATTAACCTCGCTGCAATAACAGAGAGAGCCATTGACATCGTAGAACCTTGCAAACTCTTCATGCCGCTTTCGGTATACAGTGCTCTTGCAGTCTTCTCCAAGCAAATTCCACTCTTTGAGTCTGGAGGTCAGAAGCTCAGACCCTGATTTCGTCAGACCCAACTCTCTAATTAAGTCGTCCAATTCCCTCTGATTTGGAAAGTGAACGTTTGTACTGAAAGTTACTGTCCTCACCAGCCGACATCTCAGATGAGCTAGCTGCATCCTCATTTTCAATCTGCAAAGCAAGGAAACAAAATATAGGCATAGCTATATATGTAGAAGAGCATCAGCACTAAGAAAAATCGACACATAATAACCCACAGTCTGTAAATACAGAAGGTAAAGTAATGGATAGATACCTGTTCTGGTGGACGTGGTATTGGAAGACCTTCGCCATGTGGTACAGGAGCTATGGACGACGCTATGCTTGGATACTGAAGAGTCTGCCTTCCTTTAACTTTCCTGTACTTAGAAACATCTACCATGCAGTAGTAGCAATCGTCGTGGTAGCTCTTTGGTTCTCTCCATATTCTGGGTACCGCAAAGGGCATTGCCTTGCGTACTCCCCACAGCCACCCTTCAAGTGTGGAGCGGCAGCTTGCACAGATCACATAGGGTGCCCAGGGCTTATCTTGGTCACCCATAGGCATACCAAAATAGAGCCGATACGCGATCCAGAACTTGGTGCCTTCACAATCTTGTGCGATACTTGCTTGGGGCCACAAACGTAGCAGAATATATCCGGCAAGTGTTTACAAGCTCTAGTTGCCATTCTCTTTACCAAACTGTACTACATTAATCATAACCTGCAGATATAGAGAGAAGAGTTATTAAATCTGCAACAGATTACAGATTCCAGAAAAAAGATGTATTCACAACACTGAAATAATGTTCGCAATAAAAAAGGATCGATAACACTCAAATCGTCAGCACAGAGAAGCACAGAAACACAGTACCTCAGTGCTGGTAACCATCAGACAAACAACCTACTTTCTTTGTGTGCTCACACTTACTGACTTCTCAGACTCTGTGCTCTTCTTTATATAGCACAGTGGAAGTTTCGGGCAATTTCTAGAGCAAGAAACTGTCAACGAACATCCGGATTGTTCTCAACAATTCCTGATTATTCTGATATTGCTGCGCCCATAATAACATTATACTGGTAAAACATGAAAAATGGATTATCTCTGAAACCATTGATGATACACACAAACCAAGGCCAGATTTGGACTCAGCGCCCACAAATGCATATAAAAACAAAAAATTCTATATAAACAGAATCAGTGTTACACAGTGTAATTTAAGATTAATACACACTTTAACTATTAATAATACATATTTATTTATTTAATTATTTATTATTAATAATAACTATCTGTTTTATTTTTAATAAAAGCCCAGTAAAGCCTAAAGTTTAAGGGCCAAATTAAATAAAATAAATGGTCTAGCTTCACAATTATTTATGTCACTGTAAAAAACCAATGTATTTACTTTATTATTAATAAAGGTTATTGAATTGAATTGAATTCACTTCAAATAAGGCACTTGCAAGAAATTGAGGGGGGTCCAGACGTCTCTGACCTACCCCACCCTCCCGCTACATCCGCCCTTGGCTTCGTTGGCCCTTGTGCACCGCACACCCTTGCACACCCTATATGGCTACCACTATACGTATATACGAAGTGTGATCAAAAAGTTCGGTAAATAGTCCCACAACTAATGAACGCGTGTCACTAGGTGATGTCAGTGTGTATGGCTGATGACGTCACCTTGGCCACTTGCCAGATGCCAACAAACATCATTCAACTACGCAGCAGTGCGCCGTGTCATTGTTTTGTGTGAGGGCGTTTTTGTGGCGTCTGGCGATTTTGCAGAAAATGCCGAAATTTGAGCAACGTACAAACATCAAATTTTGTTTTAAACTTGATAAGACGGCTACAGAAACGCACGGAATGCTTGCCGCCGTATACGGAGCTGAAGTTGTTACAAACAAGACTGTTTGCAAGTGGTTTGGAAGGTTTCGAGAAGGAAATGAGTCTTTGGAAGATGATGAAAGAAGTGGTCGTCCGTCCGTCTTGGACGGACGGACTTTCTTATGAACCTTATGTTGTTTCGTGCGTTGGTCTCTCTTCACACGGAGGTCAAGCTGGTGGCCCCACCTCTACGTCTGGCCTGGTGGAGGAGCGAGTTGCTTTCTTGCGCTCTCCACCGTACATAGCCAGGCATCCAGTCTTTTCTTGAAGACTTCAACTTTGACACCCGTTACGTTTCTGAGGTCCTTAGGAAGCTGGTTGAAAAGTCTTGGCCCCCTGACAACCAAGCTATTTTCCTTCAGGGTTGAGGAGGTCCCTTGTCGGGCCTTTAATTTGGGAACACTACACATTCTGCCTTTCCTATTTTCCAGTGTTGTTTGAATGGTAATTGGGTTTAGTTTTAGGTTTGGTACCAGTTTTTCGATCATTTTCCATATGTAGATTATGATGTACCTCTCTCTTCTTCTTTCCAGTGAGTACAGATTTAGTTTACGAGGTCTTTCCCAGTAGTTGAGTTCTTTGCAGCCATCAATCTTGGCTGTGAAATGCCTTTGCGTTTCTTCTAGTTTATTAGTTTCTTCCTTTTTATATGGGGACGTCAAAACTGAGCAGTATTCAAGTTTTGGTATAATCAGTGTTTTTAGCAGGGAAATCATTACTGTCCTGTCCCTTTTCTTGAACGTTCTTAGTACCTGTTCAGCGACTCTTTTTGCTTTATTTATAGCTATCTGATTTTGCGTTTCGAATTTCGCATCATCTGTCATTATTATCCCGAGATCAATCGCTTTCGTGCTTCTCTGAATTTCTCTGAATTTATATATATATATATATATATATATATATATATATACGGGTGAGGCAGAAGTAACCGGGCAGTCAATAAGCACTTATTCCAAAGTAAATGTTTATTGAAATTTAGTCACAAATTAAGAAATTACAATGTACATGATACTAGAACAATATAAAGCATGATTAGAGCAAGTGTTCGAAATGCTGACCACGTTCTTCAATGCATTTAGAAAATCTGTCTACCACAGAATAGCACACACTTCGACACAAATCTTCGTTGATTTCTGCGCAAGAATTCACAATTCTCGTAGTGAGCTGCTAATGGTCCTTGGTTTTTCAGCATAGACTGAATTCTTCAGCACACCCCAAAGAAAAAAGTCTGGAGGTGTAAGGTCAGGAGATCGAGGAGGATAATCTATGGGACCACGGCGTCCAACCCATCTCTGAGGGAAGTGCTCATCGAGCCAATCGCGCGCAGCGTGGCTGTAATGGGGTGGTGCTCCGTCTTGTTGGAACCACATCTCACGAATGTGTGGCCAGGTTGCCACTTTTGGAAGGAAATTATTGTTGAGCATCGCCACGTAGTTGGCGCCTGTCACAGTTTTTTCAAAAAAGAACGGACCGACCAGACCAGAAGCACAGATCCCAATCCAAACCGTGACACCGATGGTGTTGACTTCCTTCTCGAGGATTAGGTGAGGATTTTCACTTGCCCAGTAGACAGAATTATGTCGGTTGACGTGGCCATTTAATTTAAAAGATGCTTCATCACTCCAGATGATCTTTTCAGGAAAGGTGGCGTCCATTGCACAGAGTTGTCGAAAGATCTCACAAAACTCCACGCGACGGTCATGATCATCTTCGTTCAGTGCATGGAGCAAGTGTGGACGATATGGCCTGAAGTGGGCATCGTGTAGCATTCTTATAATTGATCTTTGTGAGATGCCAAGTTCTTGCTCAGCTCGTCTGGTGGACTTCCGTGGACTACGAGCGAAAGCAACTTCAATAATCTGCTTGTTTTCGTCGGTACAGACAGACCTTGGTCGTCCTGGTCTTGGAAGATCTTCACATGAACCTGTTGATTCAAAGCGTTGAATGAGGCTGGCTACCGTGTCTCTTTTTATTGAACGATCAAATCTTTCTTTAAATCGGCGGCATGTCTCACTCTTGTTGTCCGTTCGGTAAATTTTTTTTACAATGAAGACACGTTCTTCCATTTGTAAAACGTTGGTTGCTCGCCTTTGCCATAATTGGGGCTTTCAAAATTGACCGAAATAAGATGTGTTCACAACCACCAGCTGCGACAAACTGAATTAAACGGTTAGCCTAGCTAGGCTACCCGTTTAGCCTAGGCTATCGGGTGTTACGTAATCGATGCAGTTATCGCTAGAAACTTCCAAAGCTGAAACATCAAAAAGCTGCCCGGTTACTTCTGCCTCACCCTGTATATATATATATATATATATATATATATATATATATATATCTTGCATATAGCTCTGACTCTTGGTCATCATCCTTTCGAGATTTCGGTGGAACCTTTGCTATTGCGATAGGCCTAGACATATCAAAAGCTTTTCATAGAGTCTGGCACAAATTCTTAATTTTCAAACTGCTTTCCTTCGATTTCTATCTTTTTATCTGTGCTTTCATCTCTGATTTCCTTTCTGGCCGATCTATAGCTACGTTTGTAGATGGCCACTGTTCCCCTCCTAAAAGTATTAACAGTGGTGTTCCTCAGGGTTCTGTCCTGTCACCCACTCTTTTCCTTTTATTTATGAATGATCTTTTAAGTCGCACTTCCTCTCCTATCCACTCCTATGCTGATGATGCCACCCTTCACTTCTTCACCCACTTCACAAAGCGTCCATCTCAACAGTCACCCCATGATTCGCATAGGACGGCTATGGTGCACCTGCCCTCTGATCTTTCTACTATCTCTGATTGGGGCAGAGAAAACCTTGTGGCTTTCAATGCCTAAAAAACTTAGTTTCTTCATCTGTCTACTCGTCACAATCTTCCACACGATTATTCCCTTACCTTCAGCAATACGCAACTAAATCTTTCCTCTTCTCTAAACATTCTTGGCGTTTCCTTTTCTTGTGATTTTTCCTGAAAAGATCACATATAGTCTCTTTCTAAAACCGCTTCTAAGAGTTTAGGTGTGCTGCACTGGCTCCGCGGTTTTTTTCAGCCTCGCTCAGTTGCTGTCTCTGTACAGGGGTCTTGTCCGCCCCTGTATGGAGTATGCTTCTTATGTGTGGAGTGGCTCAACCCAAGTAGTATAGTGTCAAAAGGTATGAGTGCAATTGCATTGCAATATTGCATAATGTTACGTAATGTTGCAAGAGTGCCAATTTAAACACGCACATTCCTATACATACGACTGAATGACTAAATTATCCCATATATATTCATCCATTAACAGACTTAGAAGACCGATTTGACAAATAGCAACTAATTAATTATTCTGTTTTAGAAACAAATGATATAAAACACCATTACATCGTTCTGTTTATTAATTAATGTTTATACAATGGGGTGTATACATAATCAAATAATAGAACGGAAAATATATAATCATACAAAGCATAGTATTAACCAAATATTAGAAAAATATATATTTATATTAATTATATATAATCGTACAAAACATGGAAAATATATAATCATACAAAGCACAGTATTAATCAAATATTAGAAAAATATATGGTTATATTATCAAAAGTTATATTATCAAATATTAGTACAGGAAAAATATAGTTATATTAATTATATATAATTGTACAAAACATAGTATTGACCAAATATTTAAAAAATATATATTTGTATTAATTATATATAATTGTACAAAACATAGTATTAATCAAATATTAGAAAAATATATATTTATATTAATTATATATAATCGTACAAAACGTAGTATTAGCAAAATATTACAGTAAAATATATGTATTGTCTTTACGTTCTACGGTACAAAATGGTAAATTCAATGCTGATTGATGCTACATCAACATCGGCATTACTCTGCACGATGTGGTAGGCGGTTTATATTCGATGTAAAAGGCTTTCATATCATTCAACACTATTTTTGTACCCACTTTACACTCGGCAGGTAAGTTGTCTTTAAGCACCACTAGAACGCAATCAAAAGCACGCGCAAAAACGTCATCGTTAACTATGTCATTAAATACAAGCTTATAATCATGCCTTTCCAATCGAGGTTTTTTTAACGTACCGAACTTTTCAATCGTGAACTCTTCTTCACCCGGCATAGCAGCAATTGAAATAATCTTCCAAGTCGTAACGGCAGCTATCTTCTATATAGAGGTACAGTTCTTCAGGGTGGACAGTGTAGGCGAGCTCAGCTCTGTATCTCTCAAGCGTTTGGTATCAAAGCTCGGGATATTTCGAAGAGTCTAAGCCTTTTAAATACGCATCCAGAGCTAGTCCTTTCTCTCCCTGCTCATTCCTACATTCAACAAATCCGTCGAGCAGAGCGGTGTAAGCGTATTCAAGTATTGTGTCAAAGTAAATCATGTCTGAGATACGTGTGTCTAATATAGGCTTCAGCTTACGGAATCCAACGATCTCAAACATTCTGTCGAGGATGAAACGGTTTCGTGTAGGAACAAGAACGCCATTATCAGCTGTGTTCTTCCACATCAGTCGTATATCAACGCATGGTTGATTGTTATTTACACTCAATGTACAAACAAAGGTATATGAGGAGGCTTCACTAATCACCTCTCTTATTATACCTACGTCAGCTGGTATTTTATAGCGGTCCTCAACCCACCTCTCAACTACCACGAAGATTTTATGCATCTCCTCAAGATTTAAATAAATAACGTTGCGTTTGCTCGCAGGTCTGTTGTTCGTTTCAAGCACACAGTTAATGGTGTCGGTTTCTCGCCTGAATACGCGCAATGACTTCGTCACGGAGACGTCGTACGAGGCGTTGAGAATGCTTCTCAAAGGGAGTTCCATCGTATTCACACAGCTCGAGATGACTACGGCACAACCACTCGGCGCAAGCTCTGCGAAGACTATGAGCCGCATGAGGCACGCAGATAGGTAGGAACGGGCCGATGGGCGGGTGACTCACCCTGATGATACATGAATGGGTTTGTTCGAACTCGTATGATCCGTGAGGTGCGAGTCGCACCATAATCTAATGAAACGTGTGCGGCACTGATCCAACATGAATTGTTGTACCCCATTATATTGGGTAGGTGTTTTGAGAAATTTTCCGGTACAAGAATTAATTTCGGTTTTAACGTTTTATCACTCCCACTCCCCTGAATACGCACCAGACAGTTTCCCTTAAGGTAAATTTCACGAGCTAAACACATTTTATAATGTTTTATCTCTCTTAAACATCATCACAATCCGGCGCACTATTTGAGAGAAACATATGTCCATATTTTTCCTTTTTGTGTAACAGACGATACTCATCTCTAAAGTCTGCTAAAAGCCCACGCAGGGCATTAGCCACAACCTCACTACGAACCTCATCATGATATACATTAATATAGTGATAAAAATACTTAAGATTCTCCATAATGACGAGATTTACATTTTCAAACGCAGTGTACGAGTACTCGGTATGGTGTAACATGACATAATACTGCTTGTTATACCACCCATCAATAAGATTCACTATCCTTATCTGCTGCTTCTCTTCTGCACGCGTTGTTTCTTTTACTTCACGGTATATGTGAGACTTTATAAAGCTTGGGTCTATAGCATACTTCAATACATCGTCTATGCAACGAAAGCCTACAACGCTCTCACCAGAATAACCATAGAGTATTTGTACATCTTACTCCTTCGCACGATCCAATGTGGTTTTAAAAGAGGCAAAGGAGGGAGGAATAGGAAGTTTTTCACTATCCACTATATCTTGACACTTTGCTGAATACCATTTCATAAACGTTGAACAAGCAATATTAAAGGTTGCCATTACTATTTTTCTTCCACCCGAGAGAATACACGTCCGACTCAAGGGTATACAGAGGTCGACTGAGAACGCGGGGACAGAGGCCTGCTCAGGCTACGGCATGAGTCACGTAGCCGGTCTTGCAGGGGGCGGGGCTTAACTTTTACTATACATACGAACGCACTCAAAGTGAAAAGCAAGTTGAAGCACGATTTATTTAATAAACGAATATTCAAGGTGTACATTTGCAAATATGTGCAATAAATAAGTTAACAATAGGCACATCAAAGATTGTTCTCAATATATATTTATTTACAAATACGTGTGATGAATAAGTTAGCAATAGGCCCATCAAAGTTTATGGTAACCAAAGGGCACGGTATCATAGGTACCAGGTAACTGGTAACGTTTCCTGTAGGTGTTACGGCACACCTTCGTTCCCCTAATTTCCTTCACGCCCCCAGCTTCTGCGCCTGAAAATTGTGGGTGCCTACAATTAGCTGGGGAGGTCGTTCGCCCTCATCATCGGCCAAACATACTAGATCCTTCAACGAATCAAAGTTAACGACCTGTCGATTCGCTTGGTTAAGCGTGATACCCTTTACCTTCACGATATATTTCGTTTCATTCCCTATCCTCACCCGTACCCCATAAGTTTTTGGACCTGTTGAGACAAAAGAGTCGGCGTATGCATTGTCCCCATACTCGTCCTTGATTTCATCAGTGAGCTCGCCGAGGAACTCCCCAATAGCAGGCATGTATTCACCACTCTTCGCTGTCAATATCACGCTATCTGAATCGGCATACAATACTCTCCGCCCAAGAGAATGCAATAGACCCCAAAGTTTCATGCGGGCGTAGGCTGTTGTGAAGCTGACTACAGGAATGTTTGTAACCCTTGAGGTATCTGTGGCCAATTCAGTGTTGTTGTACTTTATTATGTAAGTATTACCTACATTCACGATCTCCATGCCCTCTTTATCGGGTGCGTTGGCATAATCACAGACTTCGCTATAGCTTTGTGCCAATATTCTGTGCAAATTTTCCCCATAGACTGTTTAGACACAACTTTGCACTAAAGCGCTTGCCAGGATTCTTTGTAATTTGGGCACGTTCAAGTTGTATACCTTCTGGTCGCGGTAACATTGAATATAGGCAGACTTTTCATCCTCGGTATCAACTCCTCGCGGATACCCTGATGCCTCAACCAGTCAGGACTCGTATATACGCCTCTGATCTTACGCTGGTGGGGTGTATGGTCACAATTACCGTTATTCTCTTCCGCGCACTTCACGCACAGGGAAAACATGAGCTTGTGGTCGATGACGACGGGCAAGATCGGCATCCATAAATCGTTAGGTGGGAGCACGTCTACGAAAGAGAGCCCAAAGTAGTGATCATTCAAATTTCTTGAAAACTGGGCGATGGAGGGCAGGTTAGGTCCCACCAGTTTCTCAGGAGCACCCACGGAGTACGGGTTGTTCTTCACGTAGGGGTATAAAGAACAGAAATCGTAGTACTGAAGTTTCACACCCTCCGTAGGTGGAAAGTATAGCTTGAAGGGATTTGTACGCCCACCGAACAAGCTATCACCGCATTTGAGAGGATCCAGTACCATTGAACACTTGATCGTGTTTATTTCCTCACGGTACGCCTCGTCTGTCTCCATCAGCGCGTCATATTCATGCTCCCACAAGACTTTGTGAGTGAACTGTGAGCCTATAAGTTGATCGCGGGTGCGCGTCCACGCAAGACAGTCGGCTGGAGATCTACCGTGGATATCTCCGGCGATTCCGCACTCAGGACGGGGGCATCCATGCCACCAGCATCCGTTAAAGGAGTACACAGTCTTCACGCCAGTGACACGGTTTTCACTTAGTCCATCAACCCAAAAAACACGACCATTAATCTTAATGGGTACTTCACCCGTGTTGCGGGCGTGCTTTATGTATACACCTGTCTGTTGCTGCAGATGTATGAGCCAGTAAATAGCCTTGTGGCCGTAACTGCGGGGGTTGTTTCTGTGAATAATGGCTAAGGTGGCTTTAGGCATGAAGTTATTCTTGAACACCGTAAAACATAATGACGCGATGGTGGTTGCGACTTGCAGCGGATCGCATTTGAAACGGCCTATGTACATCCTTCTAAAGGTCTGGAAACATACTCTAAGCACTCGTACATCATTCACGCAATAACGCTCACATTCATCAGCTATATTATAAGGATTACGTTCATTAAAACTGTTGTAGTATCGATCAAAGTCTTCACGTTCATCTACTCATACAATCATAGTTAAAGTAATGTTTGGGTGGAGGTAGGCCTACGTAGTTTAAAGTCGCTAGTGAGGAATGTGTAAGGGAAGTATCCTTTTGAAACTTCAGCTGCTACCCCCATCACCTTGGGTAGCTTTGCTAATTTACAAGGTGTGAATAATAAATGTCTTTAAATTGTACATTACCTCTTATTTGCATCTGTATTAATTTGTTGCCTCTTTTCAATGGATCACCTGTAAATATCTCAGGACTCGTGCTCAAGCAACTCCTTATAAAGGAACTGTGTCAAACTTTGCCCCGTTATGGGCGAGAATATACACAGTCATTTTTTTAACTTGTCGGCTAACTTGACAATATAGGACACAAATAGTTTCACAGGACTATCGTGGACATTCGTTTTAAAAACGTTTGTCCGTTTACCACATTTGGGGCACTCATCACACTCGATCTCCATACACTCATCACAGATAGTTTGGCTCACAAGTAAATGTGGAATTACCTCTTTGGTTTCAGCGTTCGTGTATGTTTCTATATCGTAGTATACAGTTATACAGGCTTGTTTTTAGGCTTGGCGTCTTTCATATAACATACATGCTTTACTCCATCCGCCTTATATTCCACCTGGCATGTAGGACAGTGAATTTCGTCACATTGTGTTTGAAATTTCCCTACCATTCAAGGTGTGAAACATACCACATTCACAGATTCTCATTTTCCTGCACGTGCCAATTGATTTATGGAGCTCAAAACAGCTATTATTGAAAAATGTGCGTCTACACACATTACAGTCCCTCTTCTCAGCTTCAACTACACGGCTTTCACATTTGGGCTTTTACACTGCTCACATACCATGTGACATTCTTTACAATGTTTCACTATCATCCGCAAACTCGAGCACCCCTTACACAAATCATGATGTCGCCCATATTTTCGACTTTTATCATAACTCGCGTAAAGCACCTTATATTACGGATGGGGAGATACGTTGTCCCTGACAGTCCTAAAATAAGTAGGGGTCTTGTACGATCTCTCACATGCTTTTAAAAACATACACAGTCTACGACGATCATCCAGTCCAAATACAACTATACGACATTCATTTCCTGTTCTACCCTTCTCAGCTCTTCAGGACCCATATTACAGTCAAACTCAAGTTCACAGTCTACAGCTAGTTTACGGGCACGCTCCACGACCGTAGGCAACCAAATTTTTGTGGTCGTGTATTTAGTACAGTAAACATACGAGCTAAGACTACTGCTATAAAGCCGCAACCACGATCGACGTTTATATGCCGTCTAAAATACCTGAGAATTGAAGTTAAGAGTGTAGGTGTGGCACTATGACCCGCAACACGGAATACACGGTCAATATTTACCGTGAAGTTGTCCATATTGAATGCTATACTACTTTGGGCGGCTTGCATTATACGCTAATATATATTCTACATCTTCAGCCGCCAAACGTCTAAATGGCACTACCACCCAAAAATCATCTACATCGTTATCATCTGAGCCGAATCCGAAGGACAGACTCGTCCTGACTTCACGCTCGTCGCGGTTCTGAAGGGCAAACTCTACAATGCGCTCTACAACGCGACGTAGCCGTGTTCAATCCATTACTTGCTATACATGGATCTAGGGTCAACCCTGACTATATACCGATTTCTAGTCAAGGCTGGGTGGGGTCGGGTTGCGGTGCGCACCAACTCGAATGTTATATCATCCTCAACAGAACGAGTCAGCTGTGGAGGATGAACAAGGGTCTATATTGGATGATGGGATTGGCTGCGTAAGACGTTGAGGGCTGGGGCTCTATTACTGCAGACTCAACAGAACGGGGGTAGCTGAGGAGGATGAACAAGGGGCTATATTGAAGATGATGTGGGGTTGGCGCGTAAGACGTTGAGGGCTGGGGTCTATTACTGCAGACTCAACAGAACGGGGGGGGCTGTGGAGGATGAACAAGGGGCTATATTGAGGATCTGACTGGGTGGGTAGCGTAAGACGTTGAGGGCTGGGGTTCTACTACTGGTTGTCTAACAACCGGCGCGTATTTCGCCGCTTTATACCTGACGTGGAGGACTCTTCATCATGTCTCCGCTTTGAACGTGCTAGCGTGTCGCTGGTGAGGGTTCATCGGCGGGTACGGGCATTGTAGATGCACGGTCAATGGTTCATCCGTGATGTCGATGATGGGGGGCTGTACATCGTCGTCATTCACGGTTCTGTGGAAGAAGAAAACAAAATATAAGGAGCAGAACTCGTTATTTGATATTCTGTAAATGACCCACTTAGGGGTGTGACGTGTTAGAAATGGAATCTGTAGAAAAATTCAGATTCACGAGCCCATCCACATGTATTATATCTGGACCGACAGGATGTGGTAAAACGGTGTTTATGCTTAATATCATTAAAGAAAAGGGTGAAATGTTCTCAAAATTTGTGCATAAAGTTATATGGTGCTATTCGACATACCAATCAGTGTTCAACGAGTACCAAGATGATTTTTGTTCCACAAGGGGGTCTATGACGTTAATTCGTTAAAGGGAAATGAACATACAGTCATCGTAATTGACGACCTCATGTTGGAGATGGATAAAACGTTTGCCGAGACATTTACAGTATTCTCCCACCACCTTAACATAAGCGTGTTCTTCATCAATCAGAATCTATTTTTCAAAAATAGATACATGCGCGATGTGTCGTTAAATACGCAATATCTAGTCTTATTCGCGCAACGTAGAGATGTATCACAAATTGGGGTATTAGCCAGTCAAATGTTCCCGAATCAGCGTAAGGAGTTTTTGGAGGTTTATAAAGAGGTCACAAAGCAACGTTATGGATATTTGCTTTGTGACCTTCACCCGCGAAACACGTTTAAGGTGCTTCTAAGAACGAATATATTTCCAAACGAACCTGAAACCGTGTATATTCCAGAATGACAAATAGGCTAAAGAAATACCGCGAATTAATAAAAATCTATCAACGACTGCCTCGAGCGTTGCAGCAGATGTTTGTTAAAAATATCGACTCTGACTTTCTAAAGTGCATCTGTGAAATCTGCCCTAATGTTATAAAATGTAACGTTCCAATGAAATCCCCTCAGAACGCTCGCTTACGTCATTACAAGAACATAATACGGACGCTTGCCCATAAAAGTCAGACTGTGGGTAAGAAAAAGCGTATTATTGTACAAAGAGGCGGTTCGTTCCTTCCCATCTTATTTTCAATTTTGGGGCCTTTACTGACTAGATTAATATAATGAAGAAGGTGGTTGTGATCCCGCACAAGGTGTATGCTTCATTACAAAGGACCCCAGACGCGGCTCTAGAACCCCGTAAAAGTAGGCTTAAAAGAGAGTGAGCTACTATCCCTATTAAACAGTGAAAAGGCGCCTGATGAGAAAAGGGTTTTGTATCAAGAGGCTTTGCAGAAATTTCTTCATGAGTACGAAGATTATAAGCATCCTACAGAGCTCACCGTGAGGCACAGCTCGAGTAGCGCTGAGCATAGTGACACAGGCCTGAGCAACCAAAGAGTAGCGGAACACAGCACATCGAACATGTGCTAAAAAACAGCCTCCCCCATACATTGAGGAATAAAGGGTTAAGTCTTTATAATCTATTGAGTGAGGACCCATCATACAGTGGCCGACACAGGCGAGGTCATTGTTGATGGAACAAGGGTACAAGGGTCCAATATCGTTGATATTGTTCATGATCTGGTGAGAAAGTGGGATAGGCCTCACCAACAGGATGGAGACATATTAAAGCAAGACTACAGCAAATAAATGTCCCCAAAACATTGATAGGTAATCTGAATAGGTTAAAAGACTTGGAACATGCATCGCACGTGTCACAACTGAGTACACCTTCGCCACAACAGCGCCGTACCTCTGAAGAGAAGAAAGAAGAGAGTAGAAGGCCAACCTTATCCACGTGCCTCTAAAATACGCAAATGGCTAACGTATTAAGTAAGCACTATTATGACATTTCTAGCCCTGCATCCTATGGTGGCGTTAATAGACTGTACAGAGGTACTTATGGTGTAAGGAAAAAGATGTTGAGAGATTTTTGCGTGCCCAGGATGCTTACACTTCATAAACCGGTGAGAAAAAGGTTTAAAACAGCCAAGACAACAGCCGCATCGATTGACTCTATTTGGCAGGCAGATTTAACAGACATGCAAAGATATTCAGTGTACAACGATGGCTACCGCTACATCCTTCATAATAGATGTATTCTCTAGATACCTGTGGCTAATTCCCCTGAAAAATAAATCGCCGAAACAGTTGCTAAAGCGGCCAAAACACTGATGTTGAAAGAAAACAGGATTCCTGGCTATTTTTGCACGGATATGGGAAAAGAATTTATAGGGCGAGCTTTTCAGAACATGCTGTCAGAGTTTAATATCAGCTATTACACTTCCAATTCTATACATAAAGCATCTTTAGCTGAAAGAGTTCAACGTACCATAAAGGAACGCATGCACCGTTATTTTACACATAAAAACACGTACAGATATATAAACGTTCTCGATTCACTGGCTTCATCCTACAACCGCTCACACCACCGTACGATCGGTACAACGCCTAACGATGTTTTAGAAAAGGCAAGCGTCCGAGAAGAGATGGAGTGCACCACCACCACCACATCTGCGCGTTTCAAAATCAGTGACTATGTAAGGCTGTCACGTTCGGGAAATAAATTCGCGAAGGGTTTTGAGCAAGGATGGACACGCGAGATTTTTAAAGTTAGGGCTATGAGGCCTAAAGGCGAGATAATGATGTATTACGTTGAAGATTTGAATGGGGAAGAAATCTCTTTACCGCGAGGAACTGCAGAAAGTGGCATTTAATTTAGGAAAAAATGTTTAAAATTGAGAAAATTTTAGGAAGCAAAGGTACAGGAAAGAGAAAAATGTACCTGGTGAATGGCTAGGTTACCCAGAAAGCTTCAATACCTATATAAAAGCTGATGCAGTAATGAAGCTTAATTAGTATGCAACATGTCTCCTAACCATTTCTACGTCACGCTCCGTCCTCATCGTCCCTGTCTGTGCATCCTAACAACACACTAGCCAGCTTTGTAACAGAACTCCATGGCCCATTGAATTGGGTCGTGATCGTATGAGGTGGGGATATGTGAACTTCAGTTATCCACCAAATATTTAACTCTTGAAAATGAACAAATCATATTTCTGATCTATAGAAGAAACGACGAGTGCGAAAAAATAGGCATAACATTAGACAATACTATACGTTCAACCCTGTGCGGCGAGGAACAGTACTATAGCGCAATTGTTTCGCTGGGAGTTGGGCATTATGACAGCCATGGACATCGTGGCGGGTTTAAACAAGAGTCTTGAAAAGTCATATTTGACATACGATTTACTTTTTGAAGTCGTAAACATAAACGCGCATGCATGCACATTAAAGCTAAAGTAACGCTTGGTGGAAATATTAAAGATAAAGAGCTGTTCAAAATTGTGGCTGAGGGGCGATATAGCGCAGCTTTCTAAAGAGACACCTTTCACGAGGCATCGGATGACTTGTCCAGCTTAATGTATCAATTGAAGATGGAGAAAATGGCTGAAGGCCCTGAGCCTCCAGTCATGTGCTATGTTTATAGCAATATAGTGGAACACCAGTTTGTTGGGGATACCCAGGCCCGCCTGCTGCGCATTGTGCACATCCCCAACCATAGAGGCCGGAGTTTGAGTATTACATATGACAGACCCCATTATGTGATTGTCTCAACTAACCTAATAACCAACATCTCAATATATATAAGAACGGTAGAGGGTAAAAATTTCCCATTCGGTAACGGGAGCTTAACAGTGAAGCTCCACTTTCGGCGCACTGAGTTATAATGGACAGAAAGCCTCACGCTATCTATCGAGGTGCGCGGTACCAGCGTGGTAGCAGACTTGGCTCCATTTATTCATCCATACTGCGCACAGCTGTACCACTGCTGAAGAGGGGTGCCAGGTACCTTGGGAGGAAGGCGCTGCAAACAGGTTTTAACGCGGCAGAGGAAATGCTCGCGGGAACTAAACCTAAAGAACCTCTAAAAAAACATTTAAAACGTACACGGGATGAAATCATCAAAGATGCAGAGAAAAATGCGTGGCGGAGGAAAGAAGAGAATTGATAGGAAGAAGAAGGGAGTGCCAACACGTGGTGTAAAGAAGAAGAGGATTGTTAGGAAGAAGGGGTCACGTAGTATTAAACGTAAAAGGGCGCCAAAAAGAAGTGTTCTAGGCGTATGAAACCTATGACCGATCATTTTTTTAACTGATATAAACTGAGGACGCTACTCTCACGATTCATAGATTGCCTGCTACTTGTCGAGGGAAGTGGCACTGTTTCTAACTCAACATGACCCGTTTCATTCATCCTTGCAGTTCACAGTGCTGTAAATCGGAGTTATCCCTCTTTGAGATGCCCCCAACTCAAGTTTCTATTGAGCACAGTGACTTTATTACAATTAACCCTTTAAACACGATTAGCTCACCCAGTGCCCCTATAGAATTCGTTATACCCAGTTCAGGCCCTTACTTTTTGATCCGAGCTGTATGCACATTAGGGTGACAATAAAAATCGAAATTTGGAGTTTTTTATTGGCCATTTGTTCAATGCTGCTACTACATGAGAAAACAATGTACTGTAAATATTGTCATTCAGATAATATTTAAGGGTGTCTCAAGTGAGGTAAATAATTCTCCTTATAACAAAAATTAATTATTCATTACCTAGTAAAAATAAATTAATATTTTTTTTAATTAATGTAAATAAACGTTAGTTTTAGTTCATAAGGTTTAAGTGCAGGCGTACTCCAATCGTAATAAGTAAATAATATATTTACTAAATATATTCCTTTGTGTCTTTCATTCAATTGTAGACCACCCATTAATTCTTGCTTTTCCTCAAGCCATACCCCTTTTTCAATGTACCAGGCTGAGACTTCCTATGATCCTCAACAACCTGCAACAGATGTTTGCGCTGTTCTTCATTCTTCGTAATCTTTGTATTGAAGGCCTGGATCAAGGCAATTCCCCTCTCTGCCATGTCATTGACGACTTTTAGTCCTTCAACTATAGTCAAACCAGTCTTGAAATCGTCGTCCGGCCAGGTCTCTGGTTCCTTGGACAAGAAACCATCATTAATTTTTAGAAGTTCAAAGAGAAGCTTTGATCCTTTCGAGGCAAAGTCCGAGAGCTGCTTTGTTGAAATGGAAGAAACAGCAGGTATGGGGCTCGCTTTGGAGGATCTTCAGCAGCTTCTTTTTCGAGGATTGATCGAGCGATATTCTTTCTCGTCGTTGCATTGATACCTTTATCAAAGAGTGCGAGACCAATCAAGTACTCGCTGAGGTACCATAAGTGACGACCGAGGACACTAAGGCAAGATGCTGAGATCTTTTCATCGTGGTACTTTGCTAGGTCTTGAAGAAGCTTCAAATCGTTCGCGGGAGCAGATGAAGGACTGCTGGCCGTGAACCACGCGCTGACATATAACTCCAGGGCAAAAAATACAAATCGTTTTAAGCCAGACATTTCACGAGTTGTAAGTCTGAACTGATGGGAAAGCAGCAGGATTTTAATGAATAAATTACTTTTGCCATCCAACGTGCTCGGTGAAGTGCTCCAGGTCGCCGAAACCTAAAGTTAGGTAAATTACCTCCAAGGATTGTAATCGACAACTCCAAGAATTCACGGTAATCATCCCTCGGCTGATGTTTTGTCAGATATAGATTCCAGCAAGCGATCAGTTCTTCTCGATTCTCATTCAGACTCGATGGAAGGTCTGACAGGGTCTTGTACTTATCTTGGCAAATTGTATTCCACGTCTCTTTGAAGCGGGAGAATAGGAGGATATCTGGACCAGATGATGGTCCCATGCATTCCATGTACGCCTTCTCAGCGACAAGTTCTCGGATGTGATGGCGACATGCAAGGTATAAGAGTCGGCGGCCGAGTTTCTGCTCCAAAATTACGCATGCCCCAGACACGTAACCAGTATTTGAAGCTGTAGTGTCGAAGCTCATAGCTGATACCTTTTCTGACACATTCCATTCTTTGAGCGCAGGCCCCGGGGCACTGGCCCCCCCTGACCACCCCTCTCGACGGCCCTGTATATATATTTATATACTCGTATATATATTATCATAGGAAATCAAATTCAGTTCCAAATTTATATAATTTAAACATCAAACTATGCCAACAATTAATGAAACTTTTCTAGAACAATTTCCAATAATAATATAATCAATGTATCAAAATAAAAAATATTACCTTAGATATCTTAAAAGAATCGGGAGAGAACTTCTAAGCGTTGTTTTCAGTCAGGCAGTCGTATGCAAAATGAACTTGAAGCACCAAAAGCTGACCATCCAAAGATTGATACACATCATATTATTTAACGATTTATTTATGAAAATTTTAATTTAATGAAATAAATTAATCGATTTGCATAATCTATAGTATGAAATAACGGAAACAATTCTATTAAATTATATAATACACTTGCATTCTCGAAACATTTTTGTTTTTGAAGCGTTGTCGAAACTCGTTCATTCTTGAAATTTCTTCCGCGCGACAGTTTAATTCATGTAACTCGAGGCACCCCTAAATGCTTTCCGAATTCCATGAGATTTCGTCTACGGTGTTTCCTCATAGGACGGCAGCATTGGACAAATGGCCGGCAAATTGTTTTGAATTTCAAATTTTATCCCTATAAGAAGTTGTCACCCTAATGCACATGTATACTAAACTTCGCATAGCTCATTCTGACGGAACGGATTGCGATGATAATTATGTTGCATACCCCGAAACAAACTTTCTGCACACCATATTCAGCCAGTGTGACGTATATTTAAATCAGACTAACATCTCAGCAGGCAGGGGGTACTATCACCTACGAGCACATCTGGAAAATATCCTCAACTTTTCAAAAGAAGCGAAGGACACTTTTTTTATCCGCCGAGGGGTATTACCACACTAAAGATGAGGGTAGTATAAAGGATAAATTTAAAAATTCTAAAAAAAAGATATATGAATGTTTTGGACGCCTGCACACGGACTTTACATTCCAGGAGAAGTTGCTTATGAACGGGGTAGATATGAAATTGAAGCTTACCCGTACGAGCCCTGAGATCTGTATAAATCTGGGCGCTGACCAAGAAGAAGGCGCGAAACCTGTTGTGATACACATCATGGAAGCATATTTGCGAATACGCCGAGTGAAATTAAGCTCCCCGAAGCAAATAGAAATTGAGAAAGAACTGGTACACGCCACAGCGAAATACCAATTAACAGGATACAGATCAAACTGTACACGATTCCCACAGGATTGGCATCGAAGCAGCTAGAAAACATCGCTCTTGGCGTCCTACCTAAAAGGATATTAATAGGGATGCAAGACCACGCTTCGACGAATGGGGATTATAAAAAGAGTGCCCTGAAGTTTGAAAAATTTGGACTTAAAAATATTACTTTATATATCAATGACGTCGCACTGGGTTGGACTTTGAATATGGACTACTCGTCAGATGCCGTGTTCCTGCTCTGCGCGAGAGCATACAGCAGTTTAGCGCATAATACAGGCGCGTGTGATGAACTTGGAATCGGCCTAACACAGAAAGAATTTGTGGAACAGTTTAATATTTACTCATTTGACATTACGCCTGACTTGACTGCCGGCGTAAGCAGTAAGCACCCATTTAAACCCCCAGCAGACCGGGACGATTTCAGTGCGGTTGGATTTCGCCAAGCCTACAGACGCTCCTATTAGTATATTAACATATCTCGAGACGCAGGCACTAATAGAACTGGACCGTTTCCGGAACATAAGCACAGATTTTTAAGATGGATGCAAATACTCTCCAGAGAATGATGAAAAATGACGGTTTCGCGCGTTCCAAATTTATCGGAGTGTTCGCTAAGAATGAAATATTGAAGGTGCCCAGTACGGGGAACTGGTGCGGGGTTATTGTTAACACCGACATTGTGGGTGGCGATGGGATTCACTGGTTTGCGATTTATTTTAAAACTAAGGAAAGAATGTACTATTTAGATTCACTCGGTTTCCCCCCATGGCATGACTCGACAATCGTAAATTTTATCGCGCGATTACGTGTGCCTAAGATTATCTGGAATCCATATCGTCTTCAAGGGCTTTATACTGAAACATGTGCACTGTATTGTATTTTTTTTATCATGCATATGTCGCGCGGGAAGGGCTTTATGAATTTTTTAAAATTATTCGATTTGTGTGACACAAATATGAACGATAAATATGTGTGCAGACAGATAAAAAAAAAGTTTCCACATGTTGCAACCCCCTGTAATTTGTAAGCTCTATATTGTGTAAACCTGTATATACATTTGTAACAAATAAGAATTGGGCGCTGCCCCTTTTTGTACATGTTTAATAAATTAAAATAATATTGTGTTTTGTACTTATCCTAAAAAAACTTACATAATCTCTTCGACGACAGCGCAATCTGTTGATCGGTTGTGTGCCAATACCACGACATCTGGTTCGCTAGCTGTTGTGGATACCACTTCATTTATCACCCTTTCTCCAAAAGTGTTTATAATATCGTCTAGCTCCGTTTCGCTCCTGTAAAATAAAGAGAAAATTATTTTTCAAATCGAATGCAATTCTTAAAAGTTTTAATATTTCTAAAAACCTAGCTGTACAAGAAATATAAACACGCCGTGTGTGTGTGTATATATATATGTAGAAAATAATTGAAAATGTTTTGCAATTATAGCGGCCTTTTATAAATTAATTCCGATTGAAACATTGTGTATATATAGCCCGAGAATAAGGCGTAAACTACTTTCAAAACGCGCTTGTAGTAGTATTTATAAGGCTAATTAATACTGAATGAATGTCAGATTATATTATAAACGAGAAAAATTCAATTAGCGAGAATCAGTTAAATCAATGTGCCTAATTTACGTTGTAGAAAAAATCTACATACTTTAAAATACTACATAGCTTCAAAACACATTAACTCGTCTGCAAATTCGCGCTCGCTTGGCCGACTGTGATTCAATACTGTAACCTCTGCTCTTCTGGGTGGACTGTTCGGCGAAGCACTCGTTCTCCTTTCGTTGAAAGTGTTTATATCATGGCCTGGGTCCGTGTTGGTCCTGTAATTAAAATAGATGTATGAAACTGGTTGCCGCTAAAAGTAATGTGTATGGCGGCAAATATATATATATATATATATATATATTATATGGGTCATTATGCAATGAATAAACATATCTTTCAAAACATCCTTATTGCAATTTGTTAAAATCCTAAAGAAATGTAAAAACAATCTATGTAGTTTAATTGCACCTACATTATCCCCTCCACGGTTGACGCTCGCTATCCCGCGCCAACACAGCGGCTTCTGAGTTGGGGTGAGATCCCATCCTTCCGTCAAAAGTGGCGATTACACGTTCTAACTCGGCATCGCTCCTATAATTAAAACATAGCCATCAGACAATATTTAAAAAAAAATTCAAATGCATGCAAATGTTAAAAGATAAACTCAATCTGGAAAATTTCCTATAAATATTAAAATGAGAAAAGCACAAATAAAACATACCATATATATAATATATATATATATATATATGTATATATATATGCCGAAATAATGGGGATGGAAACAGCTAATAATTGAAAACATAGTAGGACTAATTTTAAGCTGTAGAAAACTCAGAGCAAAAGGATATTAGAACGCCAATTTTAATCGAGTAGCAATACAAACTATTTTTCAATGCTTGTAAATGAATGATGTTTAGTTTATATTACGTTAGGTCAGGTTATATTATAAACGCGAAAAATTCATCTTTAAATATGTCGGGGGAATTTTCTCGCAAAATTCAATTTATGCCTGAAAAAAGTCTAAAGGAACCAAACTTTTTCTAATGTTATATATATGGAATATGTTACATATTTAGTTAACTCTCTTTAAGCATTTGTGTCCTAAGAAATTTTCAAAATATTAACTTCAGCTTACACCGTAAAATGTAACCAAAGATGATGCTCATTACATACTCATTTGAATAAATTCTAAAAGAAATATGGACTTGAAAGCATGCAAGCTTCTCTATCTATCTATCTACTCATTAAATAACAACTATTGAGTTACTCTGTTTTACGAACACTTCATTTTTAAATTGATTTTGACAATCTATGAGATAATTAGGCAACATTTAAAACAATTTGAACTATTGCATAATAACCCTGTTCCTAGTGTAGTAGGAAAATGACGAGAAAATATTCTAAAACTCCGCTAACATAATTATACAGTGCCCGCGAAAAGTATCCGATCACCCTTGAAATTTGTATTTTTTACATAAAAAACAATGTTTAAATGTATACTAACCTTATATTAGTATTTTGTCATCTGTCCTTTGGTTTGGATGACTTGTTCTAGACGTTTTGGCATGGATTTAATCAAGTTTTGACAAACTTCCACTGATATTTCCTTGCACCATACCTTTTTGATGGCCTCTTGTAATTTTTCGACTGAGCCAGTGTCGTGGCATTCAACCTTATTTTTTATTATTAGCCACAGATTTTCTATCGGATTGAGATCTGGACTATTACCAGGCCAATCCAAAATATCAATTTATTGTCAGTAATCCATTTTGTCACTATTTTGGCCCTGTGACATGGTGCACCATCATGCATGTATGTTTTTGTCCTTTGGATTGCCATTGCCATTGGAAGTTTATCCTGTAGCATTGCTAAATACCGTGCACCTTCATAGTTGTGTTCTTCGGAAGAAAATATAAGTTTCCACGCCCATAGTAACCGAAACAACCCCAAACCATCACACTTGGAGGGTGTTTCATTGTCTTTAGGGTGTATTTAGGGTCCATCCTATTTGAGCCAATAGGCCGGCGAACCTTTTTTGGACAACTTCTGAATGTCAAAAATGTCGACTCATCGCTAAATAAAACCTTCTTCCAGTCATCAACAGTCCAATGAATGTATTTTTTACAAAATGCGACACGTTTTTTACGCATTTTTTCATTAATGAACGGTTTCTTAGCAGCATGGCGAGATGGTAATCCGAGTTCTTTTGGAGCCGCTCCTGATAGTTCGTTCAGAAACACCAGATAACAAATTATTCATATTAAATTTTATTTCTTTCGCAGTTATTGTTGGGTTTTTCAATACTAAACGTTTCATAAGTTTGTCTGTTCGCGCGAATTTGTTTTTCTCGGTCTGCCAGATCGTTTTTTAGGGACTGGCGTGGTTAGGCCACCATTGTTCTTAGCCCGTGAAACCCATAAATTAACGGTACTTTGGGATATGTTTAATTCCTTAGCTATCTGTCTCTGTGATTTCCCACATGCATGCAAAGCAACAATAGCACCTCGACAATCACTCTTAAGTTGTTTTTTAGCACACATTATATATAAATTTTATTTACACCACTTTCTGTAAAAAAAAAAAAATATCAAGAAATTTACACAAACAGTGAAATCTGACAAATTTGAGACAGCCACCCGCAACGAAGGCTACCAGAACACTAATTTGAGAATGCGTTGGATAGCTCTCATATCAGCGAGCAACCTCAAAGTTACCAGATGTCGCTAGAACAAATAGAAAGTGAATTACGTGTCTCTGAATATCAAGGGAAAATATTGTATTTTCTTGAGTGATCGGATACTTTTCGCGGGCACTGTATATATACACATTTAAATGTGGAAATATGCATTAAATAAACGCCTGCGGCAAGTTAATTGAACTGGGGTATAGAAGCGAGACGCGAAACTGCAAAGACTATTACGTACCTAATTGAATAAAATCTAAATGAAATATGGACTTGAAAGCATGCAAGCTTCTCTATCTACTCGTTAAATATCAATTACTCAGTTACTCTGTGTTATATATATATATATATATTTCAGCTGAATTGTCTGCGTGCTCTTGCACTTCGTTGGAGATCTCAATAACCTTCTGTGAAGAGAGAAGATTTCCACCATCAGTAACACTGAAAAGATACAACGCAGCGTGACTACGGTGATCTTCTAAAAACAGATCGGGAAGTTATAGATTTCATCCATGGCTTGTGTGTTGTTATAAACCAGACGAGACACTGGCTCTAAACGGCGAACCTCCCCATTTATAGGGGTGCGTATGTGATCAACGCACAAGTGTAATTTAACTGCCTATTGGTTTACGGGTAATGCTTTTTCGACCAATCCGAGAGCAACGCTCCCTTTTCACGAGCAATGAATGGGAGGAGCCACGAAAGGTAGGCGGTGTTTAGCTATAGGCTTCTTGAGAACGAGTTCATTCAGGTATACCGCGCGGTGATTGGCAGACCGCCAACAAGTCTGTGTGGGGCATCAGACCCATTTGTTGGTAAAACCCGTTCATTCAAGTATGCCGGAATTTCGAAAAGTTTTTTATTTAGGATTTGTTCTCAGACGTACCTGCATGTTCCTATTGTCCTGAAGGCCCTTTGTCTGACAATACTACAATTATATTCGGCGAAAGGTGGACCTGTGACCTTTTGCGAGGTTGAACAAAGCCTTATCCGTCTTTGCCGATATAAAACGTGCCATTCCCAGTTGGCAAAAGCTTTCTACAAATGTTAACAATTCGGCGCGGTTCTTCGGAAAACTGAATTAAACCGAGTGTGTATATATATATATATATTATATATATATATATATATATATATATGTGTGTGTGTGTGTGTGTGTGTGTGTGTATTGTTTGAGGAGTGTCGACATATACGATTCTATTGTGTCCCATCTCGGTTTATTTTCGGGGAGGTCACGTTTTTAGCCGCTCAGAGGAAATATGTTTACAAGGTTCCTGAGTTTTTATTGTTATGTACCCTTCTGGTACAAATTAATTTTAGAACACTTTTCTCTATTTTTCTGTGTTGTATTGTGTGTGTGTGTGTGTCGCGACCTTACCAACCATACGGTTCATTTGTTATGGAAGGTACATGATCTCTGCCCTGAAAAGCCCCAAAACGTCCCACGTATTGTGTGATAGGCTAAAATGGTTTTAAAATAGAATAAATACCATTTATATTTTTAGGATACTATGAGTAAACAAGTCCTGTTGTGTGTGTGTGTGTGTGTGTGTGTGTGACGTTCCTCTCTCTGTACATATATATATATATATATATATATGTTAAACACAGACCGTGCATGGAAACAAGGAACTCTTCTGGGAAAATTAAATCCACTATAGTCCGAATAAGTAATGGTAAATGACAAATACCATAGTTTTTTTCCTTTTCATGATTTTAGCCCGACGTGGGCAACGGGTCTCTCGCAAAGAGATCCCATAAATATAGCTTCCCTCACCAGCTATCTGCAAAGCAGACAGGATCCAGCTTTGGGACGTGGATCTAGGTTTAAAGCAAGCCTAGATCCCTACACTCAGAACCTCTATATAAGTAAAAGACTCGTTGCATTCACGTCGTGTTGAATAAATCAAAGAAAAAGGGGGTAACTATTGTATTTTTAGCCAAAAAAACCAAAACTTAAACCTCAACCGGGACATTGAGCGTCCACTTTTCAAGGCACGAAACACGTCCGTTTAGTATACACAAACTCAGAATGGTTCCCTGAGAACATTATATGTTAAACACAGACCGTGCATGGAACAAGGAACTCTTCTGGGAAAATTAAATCCACTATAGTCCGAATAAGTAATGGTAAATGACAAATACCATAGTTTTTTTTCCTTTTTCATGATTTTAGCCCGACGTGGGCAACGGGTCTCTCGCAAAGAGATCCCATAAATATAGCTTCCCTCACCAGCTATCTGCAAAGCAGACAGGATCCAGCTGTGGGACGTGATCTAGGGTTTAAAGCAAGCCTAGATCCCTACACTCAGAACCTCTATATAAGTAAAAGACTCGTTGCATTCACGTCGTGTTGAATAAATCAAAGAAAAAGGGGGTAACTATTGTATTTTTAGCCAAAAAAACCAAAACTTAAACCTCAACCGGGACATTGAGCGTCCACTTTTCAAGGCACGAAACACGTCCGTTTAGTATACACAAACTCAGAATGGTTCCCTGAGAACATTATATGTTAAACACAGACGTGCATGGAACAAGGAACTCTTCTGGGAAAATTAAATCCACTATAGTCCGAATAAGTAATGGTAAATGACAAATACCATAGTTTTTTCCTTTTTCATGATTTTAGCCCGACGTGGGCAACGGGTCTCTCGCAAAGAGATCCCATAAATATAGCTTCCCTCACCAGCTATCTGCAAAGCAGACAGGATCCAGCTTTGGGACGTGGATCTAGGGTTTAAAGCAAGCCTAGATCCCTACACTCAGAACCTCTATATAAGTAAAAGACTCGTTGCATTCACGTCGTGTTGAATAAATCAAAGAAAAAGGGGTAACTATTGTATTTTTAGCCAAAAAAACCAAAACTTAAACCTCAACCGGGACATTGAGCGTCCACTTTTCAAGGCACGAAACACGTCCGTGTTAGTATACACAAACTCAGAATGGTTCCCTGAGAACATTATATGTTAAACACAGACCGTGCATGGAACAAGGAACTCTTCTGGGAAAATTAAATCCACTATAGTCCGAATAAGTAATGGTAAAATGACAAATACCATAGTTTTTTTCCTTTTTCTGATTTTAGCCCGACGTGGGCAACGGGTCTCTCGCAAAGAGATCCCATAAATATAGCTTCCCTCACCAGCTATCTGCAAAGCAGACAGGATCCAGCTTTGGGACGTGGATCTAGGGTTTAAAGCAAGCCTAGATCCCTACACTCAGAACCTCTATATAAGTAAAAGACTCGTTGCATTCACGTCGTGTTGAATAAATCAAAGAAAAAGGGGGTAACTATTGTATTTTAGCCAAAAAAACCAAAACTTAAACCTCAACCGGGACATTGAGCGTCCACTTTTCAAGGCACGAAACACGTCCGTTTAGTATACACAAACTCAGAATGGTTCCCTGAGAACATTATATGTTAAACACAGACCGTGCATGGAACAAGGAACTCTTCTGGGAAAATTAAATCCACTATAGTCCGAATAAGTAATGGTAAATGACAAACCATAGTTTTTTTTTTTCCTTTTTCATGATTTTAGCCCGACGTGGGCAACGGGTCTCTCGCAAAGAGATCCCATAAATATAGCTTCCCTCACCAGCTATCTGCAAAGCAGACAGGATCCAGCTTTGGGACGTGGATCTAGGGTTTAAAGCAAGCCTAGATCCCTACACTCAGAACTCTATATAAGTAAAAGACTCGTTGCATTCACGTCGTGTTGAATAAATCAAAGAAAAAGGGGGTAACTATTGTATTTTTAGCCAAAAAAAACCAAAACTTAAACCTCAACCGGGACATTGAGCGTCCACTTTTCAAGGCACGAAACACGTCCGTTTAGTATACACAAACTCAGAATGGTTCCTGAGAACATTATATGTTAAACACAGACCGTGCATGGAACAAGGAACTCTTCTGGGAAAATTAAAATCCACTATAGTCCGAATAAGTAATGGTAAATGACAAATACCATAGTTTTTTTTCCTTTTTCATGATTTTAGCCCGACGTGGGCAACGGGTCTCTCGCAAAGAGATCCCATAAATATAGCTTCCCTCACCAGCTATCTGCAAAGCAGACAGGATCCAGCTTTGGGACGTGGATCTAGGGTTTAAAGCAAGCCTAGATCCCTACACTCAGAACCTCTATATAAGTAAAAGACTCGTTGCATTCACGTCGTGTTGAATAAATCAAAGAAAAAGGGGGTAACTATTGTATTTTTAGCCAAAAACCAAAACTTAAACCTCAACCGGGACATTGAGCGTCCACTTTTCAAGGCACGAAACACGTCCGTTTAGTATACACAAACTCAGAATGGTTCCCTGAGAACATTATATGTTAAACACAGACCGTGCATGGAACAAGGAACTCTTCTGGGAAAATTAAATCCACTATAGTCCGAATAAGTATGGTAAATGACAAATACCATAGTTTTTTTTCCTTTTCATGATTTTAGCCCGACGTGGGCAACGGGTCTCTCGCAAAGAGATCCCATAAATATAGCTTCCCTCACCAGCTATCTGCAAAGCAGACAGGATCCAGCACGGTCTGTGTTTAACATATAATGTTCTCAGGGAACCATTCTGAGTTTGTGTATACTAAACGGACGTGTTTCGTGCCTTGAAAAGTGGACGCTCAATGTCCCGGTTGAGGTTTAAGTTTTGGTTTTTTTGGCTAAAAATACAATAGTTACCCCCTTTTTCTTTGATTTATTCAACACGACGTGAATGCAACGAGTCTTTTACTTATATAGAGGTTCTGAGTGTAGGGATCTAGGCTTGCTTTAAACCCTAGATCCACGTCCCAAAGCTGGATCCTGTCTGCTTTGCAGATAGCTGGTGAGGGAAGCTATATTTATGGGATCTCTTTGCGAGAGACCCGTTGCCCACGTCGGGCTAAATCATGAAAAAGGAAAAAACTATGGTATTTGTCATTTACCATTACTTATTCGGACTATAGTGGATTTAATTTTCCCAGAAGAGTTCCTTGTTCCATGCACGGTCTGTGTTTAACATATAATGTTCTCAGGGAACCATTCTGAGTTTGTGTATACTAAACGGACGTGTTTCGTGCCTTGAAAAGTGGACGCTCAATGTCCCGGTTGAGGTTTAAGTTTTTGGTTTTTTTGGCTAAAAATACAATAGTTACCCCCTTTTTCTTTGATTTATTCAACACGACGTGAATGCAACGAGTCTTTTACTTATATAGAGGTTCTGAGTGTAGGGATCTAGGCTTGCTTTAAACCCTAGATCCACGTCCCAAAGCTGGATCCTGTCTGCTTTGCAGATAGCTGGTAGGGAAGCTATATTTATGGGATCTCTTTGCGAGAGACCCGTTGCCCACGTCGGGCTAAAATCATGAAAAAGGAAAAAAACTATGTATTTGTCATTTACCATTACTTATTCGGACTATAGTGGATTTAATTTTCCCAGAAGAGTTTCCTTGTTCCATGCACGGTCTGTGTTTAACATATAATGTTCTCAGGGAACCATTCTGAGTTTGTGTATACTAAACGGACGTGTTTTCGTGCCTTGAAAAGTGGACGCTCATGTCCCGTTGAGGTTTAAGTTTTGGTTTTTTTTGGCTAAAAATACAATATTACCCCCTTTTTCTTTGATTTATTCAACACGACGTGAATGCAACGAGTCTTTTACTTATATAGAGGTTCTGAGTGTAGGGATCTAGGCTTGCTTTAAACCCTAGATCCACGTCCCAAAGCTGGATCCTGTCTGCTTTGCAGATAGCTGGTGAGGGAAGCTATATTTATGGATCTCTTTGCGAGAGACCCGTTGCCCACGTCGGGCTAAAATCATGAAAAGGAAAAAACTATGGTATTTGTCATTTACCATTACTTATTCGGACTATAGTGGATTTAATTTTCCCGAAGAGTTCCTTGTTCCATGCACGGTCTGTGTTTAACATATAATGTTCTCAGGGAACCATTCTGAGTTTGTGTATATATATATATATATATATGTTTTTTCAGGTCTTTATTTATATTTTTAAAAATAATATATTGTTAACGACAATAATTAATTATTATTATTATTATTATTATTACGTAATCCTTTCGTTAGCTCCCGTCCGAATTGTTCATTCTGACGAAGGTCAAGCTTTTCACTCCACCTTAGACCTACAGTTTAACGTGGAATCCGAACCACGCCCCATCAGCATCCCAGCGTCTTAACCACTAGGCCACTTAGGGTATCCATTTATCTACCAACCACTTTCTTTTATTGTGTGGAAGGATGAACAGCTGGGTTTTGCTGCGCGCCGCGTTGGCGTTGTTTTATAGGCTCCTAATCAGCCAGTTGGCGTAAATGGCTTGAGTTGCCAGATACCGCGATACCATTGTATACATTATTATAGACTCCTAATCAGCCAGTTGGCTGTAAATGGTTGTCAGATATCTCTTTTTAGCAGTATTATTGCATACATCATTATTATATACGCCTAATCAGCCAGTTGGCTGAGTTGCCAGATAGCGCCATGTATTCCATTGTATACACTATTATAGACTCCTAATCAGCCAGTTGGCTTAGAAGGCTTAAATATTGCCAGATACCGTTGTATACATTATTAGAATACCGGTAGTAGAAGGCATAACAATAAACAACATTGCATCATTCTTTTATTATAAATATATATAGAAAATAAATATACATTTGAGGAATATGCGTATAACAGAAATATATACACACAATTATGGATATATATATATAAAATAAAATATACATTTCATATACACTTCAATATGTACATAACAGTACAGGAGAAATATACACAAACACACACAATTATGGTGATATATAAAATAAAATATACATTTCATATACACTTCAATAGAAATGTACATAACAGTACAGGAGAAATCAAGCAAAATATATATATATATATATAATATATAACACAAATCAATAGAAATATGCGTATAATCGGGGAAATGTCAAGCAATATATATATACAATTCACTTTTTTTTCAAAATACTAAACTCGGTCTTAATCGAGTTTACAATTACATCATTATTGCTCTGCATTACGCAGTATATGCGGCTTAATAATATTTCACCGCTTAAAGTATAGGGAAACCTGTATTCGATATGATGGCTTTCATATCGTTCAGTACTATTTTTGTTCCCACTTTACAACCGGTTGGTAAGTCATCTTTAAACACGTCTAGAATACAATCAAAAGCACGCACAAGAGTTCATCGTTAGCTACATTATTAAACACAAGTTTATAAGAACGCTTTTCCAATCGAGGGTTTATTTCTACCGACTCGAGCTTTTCAATCGTGAACTCTTCACTCAACATAGCGGCAATTGAAATAATCTTCTAAATCGTTACGACAACTGCGCGTTATATAAAAATAGTTCTTCAGGGTGAACGGTGTAGGTGAGCTCAGCCTTGTACCGATCAATTGCTTTGTACCAAAGTTCATGGTATTTCAAAGAGTCTAAACTTTTTAAATAAACATCCAGCACTAGACCATTCTCACCAGCCCTACACTCGGTAACCCATCGAGCAGAGCAGTGTATGCGTATTCAAGTACTGTATCAAAATAAAACATATCCGTAACACGCGCGTCTAATATAGGTTTCAGTTTACGGAATCCGACGATTTCAAACATTCTGTCGAGGATGAAACGGTTTCGCGTAGGAATAAGAGCGTTATTATCAGAAGCATTCTTCCACATCAGCCTTATATCATGCACGGCCGATCGTTATTTATACACAACGTACATACAACGGCGTATGAGGGCGCGTCACTAATCTGCTGTCTTCTTGTACCTACGTTAGCAGGTATTTTATAACGATCTTCACACCACTTCTCAACTATCACGAAGATTCTATTCATCTCCTCGATACTTAATAAACCCGTTTGTTTGTCGTCTACATTCCGTTTCCAGTACATAGCTAATGGTACCGGAATTACGCCTGAACACGCGCAACGATTTCGTCACGGACACATCGTACGAGGCGTTGAGAATGCTGCTCAAAGGAATTCCATCGTATTCGAGGAGCGCACGTCCACTCGGCTCAAGCTCTGAGATAACTATGAGCCGTGTGAGGCACAGGCAGGAATGGTTCGACGGGCGGCTGACTCGATGATACGTGAATGGGCATGTTTCGTACGACTCGAATTGTTGCACATATTTGTTTTTCCGTTTCGTCACTACAGCCTACGCACTTTGGATAAGAACTAGGCGCTAATCATCTCCACACTCCGGCGCACTATTTGAGAGGAACATATGCTCATATTTTTCCTTTCTACCCATCAAACGATCTCGTCTCTAAATCTGTTAAAACTCACGCATGGCACTAGCCACAACCTCACTATGAACCTCATCATGATATACGTTAATATAGTGATAAAAACACCTAAGATTGTCCATGATCACGAGATTCACATTTTCAGACGTAGGGTATGAGTAATCGACATGTGTAGCATGACGTAATACCGCTTGTCACACCACCCATCCACAAGGCTCATTATCCATACCTGCTGCTTCTCTCTGCACGCGTTGTTTCTTTTACTTCACGGTGTATGTGAGACTTTATAAAGTTTAGCCCTGCAGCATACTTCAGCACATCGTCTGTGCAACAAAGCCTTCAACAGTCTCACCAGAACATCCGTAGAGTATTTGTACATCTTGGAACTTCGCACAATCCAATGTGGTTTTAAAAGAGGCATAGGAAGGGGGAATAGGAAGTTTTTCGGTATCCACCACATCCTCACACTTTACTGAATACCATTTCATAAACGTTGTGCAAGCAATATTAAAGGTAGCCATTTCAATACGTCTGATCTGAATACACGTCTGATCTCTCGGGCTTACTGCGGTCGACTGACCACGCAGGGACTCCCAGATAGTAGCATGACTCACGCAGTGGTCGGAGCTTAGAACTTTCACCTACACACACACACACACCACACACACACACACACACACACACACACACACACAAAGGAGAAAGCGAAACGCTATTTGATTTATTTAATAACGATATATTCAAGTTATATAATTTACAAATACGATTTAATAAACGAGATATTCAAGTTATTATATATATAATATATATATATATATATATATATATTTACAAATAGATCGATTATACAAGACGTGTGAGTTAGAAGCATCATTGGTATCCAAAGGGTACGGTATCATAGGTACCAGGTAACTGGTAACGTTTCCTATAGTGTTACGGCACACCATCGTACCCCTAAGTTCCTTCACGCCTCCCAGCTTCTGCGCCCGAAAATTGTGGGTGCCTACAATTAGTTGGTGAGGTTGCAAACATACTAGATCCTTCAACGACTCAAAGTTAACAACCTCCCGATTCGCATGGTTGAGCGTAATACCCTTTGCCTTCACGATATATTTCATTTCCTCCCCTACCCTGACCCGTGCCCCATAAGTCTTAGTCCTGTTGAGATAAAAGAGTCGGCGTATGCGTCGTCCCCATACTCATCCTTGATCTCATCAGTGAGCTCGCCGAGGACTCCCCAATAGCGGGCATGTAATCACCCTCCCTCTCTGTGAATATCACGCTATCTGTATCGGCATACAATACTCTCCGCCCAAGAGAATGCAATAGACCCCAAAGTTTTATACGGCGTAGGCTGTTGTGAAGCTCGCCACAGGTATGTTTGTAACCCTTGAGGTATCTGTGGCAAATTCAGTGTTTGTTGTACTTTATCACGTAAGTATTACCTACATTCACGATCTCCATGACCTCTTTATCGGGGGCATTGGCATAATCCCAGACATCGCTATAACTTTGTGCCAAATGAATGCTCCCTCTGCCGGTATTCTGCGCAAATTTTCCCCATAGACTGTTTAGACACAATTTTGCACTAAAGCGCTTGCCAGGATTCTTTACAATTTGGACACGATCAAGTTGTATACCTTCGCGTCGCGGTACGTTGAATATAGGCAGACTTTTCATCTTCGGTATCACTCCTCGCGGATACCCTGATGCTTCACCTTATCCTTCAAAAAGGCGTTTATATATGGTGTGAAAAGGTTGGGGAGCTTCTGAAACCTCCACACCTCGTGTATCTTCAGTATTCTCTAACCATGGCGTACGGCTAGGGCCAGCTCAGGACTTGTATATACGCCTCTGATCTTACGCTGGTGGGGTATATGGTTACATTCGCCGTTATCCTCTTCCGCGCACTTCACGCACAGGGAAACATGAGCTTGTCTCGATAACGACAGTAAGATCGGCATCCATAATTGCGTGGGGGAGTACGTCTACGAAAGAGAGCCCAAAGTAATGATCATTCAAATTTTTTGAAAATTCATTGATGGAGGGTATGCTTAGGTCCCACCAGTTTCTCAGAGCGCCCACGGGTACGGATGGCTCTTCATCACGTATGGTATAAAGAACAGAAATCGTAGTAATGGAGCTTCACGCCCACCGTAGGTGGAAAGTATAGTCTGAATGGATTTGTACGTCCTCCAACAAGCTATCACCACATTTGAGAGGGTCCAGCACCATTGAACGCTTGATCGTTTTTATTTCCTCACGGTATACATCGTCTGTCTCCATCCGTGCATCATATTCATGCTCCCACAAGACTTTGTGAGTGAACTGTGATCCTATAAGTTGATCGCGGGTGCGGGTCCCTGCAAGACAGTCGGCAGGGATCTACCGTGGATATCTCCGACGATACCGCACTCAGGGCGGGGGCATCCATGCCACCAGCATCCATTAAAGGAATACACAGTCTTCACACAGTGACACGGTTTTCACTTAACCCATCAACCCAAAAACACGTCCATTAATCTTAATGGGTACTTCACCCGTGTTGCGGGCGTGCTTTATGTATACACCTGTTTGTTGCTGCAGGTGTATGAGCCAGTAAATAGCCTTGTGTCCGTAACTGCGGGGGTTGTTTCGGTGAATAATGGCTAAGGTGTCTTTAGGCATGAAGTTATTCTTGACACCGTAAAACATATGATGCGATGGTGGTTGCGACTTGCAGTGGATCGCATTTGAAACGGGCTATGTACATACTTCTAAAGGCCTGGAACATACTCTAAGCACGCGCACATCATTCACGCAATAACGCTCACATTCATCAGCTATATTATAAGGGTTACTTTCATTAAAACTGTCGTAGTATCGATCAAAGTCTTCACGTTCATCCATGCAGTCAAAATAATGTTTGGGGGGTGTGGCCTACGTAGTTTAAAGTCTCGCTGGTGAGGAAAGTGTATGGGAAGTATCCTTTGGAAACTTCAGCTGCTACTCCCATCACCTTGGTAGCTTTGCTAATTTACAAGGTGTGAATAATAAAGTATCTTTAAATTGTACATTGCCTCTTATCTGCATCTGTATTAATTTGTTGCCTCTTTTCAATGGATCACCTGTAAATATCTCAGAGGATTCGTGTTCAAGCAACTCCTTATAAAGGAACTGCGTGTCAAACTTTGCCCCGTTATGGGCGAGAATATACACAGTCATTTTTTTGAACTTGTCGGCTAACTTGACATATAGGCACAATAGTTTCACAGGACTATCGCTGACATTCGTTTTAAAACGTTTGTCCGTTTACCGCATTTGGGGCACTCGTCACATTCGATACCCATACACTCATCACAGATGGTCTGGCTCACAGTAATGTGGAATTACCTCTTTGGTTTCAGCGTTCGTATATGTTTCTATATCGTAGTACACCTTATACAAGGGTTATTTTTAGGCTTAGCATCTTTCATATAACACACATACTTTACTCCATCCGCCTTATATTCCCCTGGCATGTAGGACAGTGAATTACGTCGCACTTGTGCTTAAATTTTCCCCAATTATCCATGTGTGAAACATACCACATTCACAGATTCTCATTTTCCTGCACGTACCATTGATTTATGGAGATCAAAGCAGCTATTATTGAAAAAATGTGCGTCTACACACATCACAGTCTCTCTTCTCAACGACACGGCTTTCACTTTGGTGCTTTTACACTGCTCACATACCATGTGACATTCTTTACAATGTCTCACTATATCATCCGCAAACTCGAGGCACCCCTTACACAAATCATGATGTCTCCCATATTTTCGACTTTTGTCATACTCGCGTAAAGCCCCCTTATATTACGGATGGGGAGATACGTTGTCCCTGACAATCCTAAATAAGTAGGGGCCTTGTACGTCTCTCACACAGCTTTTAAAAACATACACAGTCGGTCGGCGGCGATCATCACCAAACCAATATAACTATGCGCACATTCATTTCCTGTTCTACCTTTTTCAGCTCTTCAGACCCATATTACGTCAAATTCAAGTTCACAGTCTACAGCTAGTTTACGGGCACGCTCAACGATCGTAGGCAGCCAAATTTTTTGAGTCCGTGTATTTTGTACAGTAACCTACGTGCTAAGAGTACTGCTATAAAGCCGCAACCACGATCGACGTTTATATATGCCTTCGGTAAATAGTTGGAGAATTGAAGTTTAAGAGTGTAAGGTATGGCACTATGACCCGCAACACGGAATACCGGTCAATATTTACCGTGAAGTTGTCCATATTGAAGGCTATACTACTTTGGACGGCTTGCATTATACGCCCTAATATATATTCTACATCTTCAGCAGCCAAACGTCTAAAACGGTACTATCACCCAATAATCGTCTACATCACCGTCATCTGACCCGAACCCAAAGGACAGACTCGTCCTGACCTCACGCTCGTCGCGATTCTGAAGAGCAAACTCTATAATACTCTCTACAACCCTGCGTATCCCGCGCTCATTCCATTGCTATACAGGCTCTATGGTCGACCCTGACTCTATACCGATTTCTAGTCAAGGCGGGGGTGGGGGCTGCGGCGCGCACCAACTCGAACGTAATAACATCCTCAACAGAACGGGGGGGCGATGAATTAGTGGCTATATTAGGTGCTGCTGCTGGGGGCCCTGTTGCGTAGGAGGGTTGGGGATCTATTATTGTAGACTTAACAGAACGGGGGGCGGAATAAGGGGTATATTACGGGAGTGCTGCTGCTGGGGAGGTTGTTGCGTAAGAGGTTGAGGTTGGGGGTCTGCTGCAACAGGTACGTATTTCGGTCGCTTTATACCTGATGTGGGTTCTCATACCTCCGCTTTGGACGTGCAACCTGTATCGCTGGTGAGGGTTCAGGGGAGGAGATCACAACTACACTGTCATCGTCATCCGTAATGATAGGGTGCTCTACCTCATCGTCGGTTCTGTGGGAGAAGAAATATAAGGATCAGCACTCAAAATTTGTAATATTTTGTAAATGACCCACTTAGGAGTGTGACGTGTTAGAAATGGACTCTGTAGAAAAATTCAGATTCACGAGCCCATCCACATGTATTATATCTGGACCTACAGGATGTGGTAAAACTGTGTTTATGCTTAAAATCATTAAAGAAAAGGGCGAGATGTTCTCGAAATTTGTGCATAAAGTTATATGGTGCTATTCGACGTATCAATCAGTGTTCAACGAGTACCAAGATGATATTTTGTTCCACAAAGGTGTATATGACGTTAATTCGCTAAAGGGAACTGAACATACAATCATTGTAATTGACGATCTCATGTTGGAGATGGATAAAACGTTTGCCGAGACATTTACAGTATACTCCCACCATCTTAACATAAGCGTGTTCTTCATCAATCAGAATCTATTTTTCAAAAATAGATACATGCGCGATGTGTCGTTAAATACGCAATATCTAGTCTTATTCGCGCAACGTAGAGATGTATCACAAATTGGGGTATTAGCCAATCAAATGTTCCCGAATCAGCGTAAGGAGTTTTTGGAAGTTTATAAAGAAGCTACAAGCACGCGTTACGGATATTTGCTTTGCGACCTTCATCCGCGAAACACGTTTAGAGTGCTTCTGCGAACGAATATATTTCCAAACGAGCCTGAAACGGTGTATATTCCAGAATGACAAAGAGACTAAAGAAATACCATGAATTAATAAAAATCTATCATCGACTGCCCCGGGCAATGCAGCAGATGTTTATTAAAAATATCGACGCCGACTTTTTAAAATGCATCTGTGAAATCTGTCTTAACGTTATAAATTGCAATGTATCAATGAAAACCCATCAGAAGGCTCGCCTACGCCGCTACAAGAACATAATACGTACACTCGCTCGTAAAAGTCAAACTGTAGCGAAGAAAAAACGAGTTATTGTGCAAACAGGAGGGTCATTTCTCCCCATCTTATTTTCAGTTTTGGGCCCTTTACTGACTAGATTAATATAATGAAGAAAGTGGTAGTGATTCCCCACGAGGTGTACGCTCACTGCAAAGAGACACGGATCTAGATCCCCGTAAAAGCAGACTTAAAAGAATGGAAAGCGAATTGTTAGCCCTATTAAACAGTGAAAAAACACCTGATGAGAAAAGAATCTTATACCAAGAAGCTCTGCAGAAATTTCTTCACGAGTACGAAAATTATAAGAGCCCTACAGAGATTCCTGTGGTTATTAGGCACAGCACGGGGGACGATGGCGACATAGGACCTGTACCCGACGACACAGCTGACCAACCAAAAAGATTAGCCACACAACATATCGAACATGTATTAAAAAATACCCTCCCACTTACATTGAGGAGTAAAGGCTTAAGTCTTTATAATCTATTGAATGAGGATCCCGCCATACAATGGACCGATACAGGGGAGATCATTGTGGAAGGATCAAAGGTACAGGGATCGAATATCGTAGACATTGTCCATGATCTGGTGAGAAAGTGGGATAGGCCATCACCATCAGGATGGAAGCATATTAAAGCAAGACTACAACAAATAAATGTCCCTAAAACGTTGATAGAAAATCTGAACAGGTTAAAAGACTTGGAACATGCAACGCCTGTGACACAATTGAAGGCGCCGTCACCCCCGGCGGTAACACCTTTGAAGAGGAGCAAGAAGAGGTTAAACCAACCCTACCCACGTGCCTCTAAAATACGCAAATGGCTAACGTATTAACTAAACGTTATTATGACATTTCTACCCCATCCTCTTACGGCGGCGTAGATAGACTGTACAGAAGTGTTTACGGAGTAGGAAAAAAAGATGTTGAAAGATTTTTGAGGGAGCAGGACGCTTATACGCTTCATAAGCCTGTGAGAAAAAGGTTTAAAACAGCCAAGACAACGGCTTCCTCGATTGATTCTATTTGGCAAGCAGATTTAACAGACATGCAAAGATATTCTGTGTATAACGATGGTTACCGCTACATTCTATTCATAATAGACGTGTTCTCTAGATATCTGTGGCTAGTTCCTCTGAAAAATAAATCACCTGAAACAGTTGCTAAAGCCACCAAAACGCTAATGTTAAAAGAAAACAGGGTTCCTGGCTATTTTTGTACGGATATGGGGAAGGAGTTTATAGCCGTTTTTCAGAATATGTTGACAGAGTTTAATATCAGCTATTACACAACCAATTCTATACATAAGGCTTCTTTAGCTGAAAGAGTTCAGCGCACCATAAAGGAACGCATGCACCGTTATTTTACACATAAAAACACATACAGATTTCTAGACATTCTGGAATCATTGGCATCATCCTACAACCGCTCATACCATCGCACGATTGGGGCAACACCTAACGAAGTTTTAGAAAGAGGTACGCTCCCGAGAAGAGATGGATCACCACCACCACCACACTCTGTGCGCTTCAAAATCAATGATTATGTAAGGCTGTCGCGTTCGGGGAATAAATTCGCAAAGGGTTTTGAGCAAGGATGGACACGCGAGATTTTTAAAGTTAGGGCTGTGAGCCTAAAGGTGTGATAATGATGTATTACATTGAAGATTTGAATGGGGAAGAAATCTCAGGAGGCTTTTACCGCGAGGAATTGCAGAAAGTTGCGTTTAATTTAGAAAAAAATGTGTTTAAAATTGAGAAAATTTTAGGAAGCAAAGGTTCAGGAAGGAGAAAAATGTACCTGGTGAAATGGCTAGGGTACCCAGAAAGCTTCAACACCTATATAAAAGCTGATGCAATAATGAAGCTTAAATAGTATGCAACATGGCTCCTAACCATTTCTACGTCACACTCCCGTCCTCCTCGTCCCTGTCTGTACACCCTAACAACACGCTAGCCAACTTTGTAACAGAACTCCATGGGCACATTGAATTGGGTCGTGATTCGTATGAGGTGGGGATATGCGAAATTCAGCTGGACACCGTCTTTTTAAATATGAACATAAAGAAACCGTTTTTACGATTCTTAGAGACATTGACGAGTGTGAAAAAGCTGGGGTAGCTATGGATGAAACTATGCGCATCGCTTGGACTAAGATTGCACGGTATTACAGTACAGAAGTAAGACTAGGGCCGGGTCAATATGGTTCGGCCGAGGATGTTGTGAGAGGCTTAAACGTAAGTTTAAGAAACTCAAACCTTACGAATGATTTAGTATATGAAATCGTAAACAACCCTGCACATACACTAATCCTAAAATCAAAGACTAACAGATCTTAAAGAACATAGAAAGTTCAAAATTCTAACCAACGGCCGATATAGCGCAGCCTTCCAAAGAGACACATTTCACGAGACACAGTATAACTTGTCCAGATTAATGTATCAATTGAAGATGGAGAAATTGGCTGAAAGGTCCCCAGACATGTGCTATATTTACAGTAATATAGTGGAGCACCAGTTTGTTGGGGATACCCAGGCACGCCTGCTGCGCATTGCTCACATCCCCAACCATAGAGGAAGGAGTTTGAGTATTACATATGACAGACCCCATTATGTGAATGTCGCAACTAATTTAATAACCAATATCACAATATATATAAGAACGATTGAGGGCGAAAACTTCCCATTCGGTAACGGGAGCTTAACAGTGAAGCTACACTTTCGACGCACTGAGTTATAATGTAGAAAGCCTTTCACCGTCTATCGAGGGATGCGATACCAGCGCGGTAGTGGACTTGGATCCATTTTTTCATCCATACTACGTACGGCTGTTCCTTTGCTGAAGAGGGGTGCCAGATACCTTGGAAGGAAAGCGCTACAATCAGGCCTTAACACTGCAGAAGACATATTGGCCGGGGCTAAACCTAAAGAAGCTCTAAAAAAACATTTAAAGCGTACACGGAACGAAATCATCAAAGATGCAAAGAGAAAAATGCGTGGTGGCGGAAGAAGAAGAGGAGGGCTCCCCGGAAGAAGAAAAGAAGGGGTCACGTGGTATTAAACGTAAAAGGCTATCAAAAAAGAAATGCTGTAAGCGAATGAAACCTATGGTTGACCACTTTTTTGACTGATATAAGCTAAGGATATTGATCTCATGAATCATAGTTTGTTTACCACTTGTCGAGAGAGGAGTCATATTTCGCCATGGCACGCTTCATCCACCCATGTAGTTCACAATGCTGTAAATCGGAGCTGTCCTTTTTTGAGCTCCCGCCAACCCAAGTTTCTATTGAGCACAGTGACTTTATTACAATTAACCCTTTAAACACAATTAGTTCCCGAGTGCACCTATAGAATTCGTGATACCCAGCTCAGGTCCTTACTTTTTTGATCCAAGCTGTGTGCACATGTACGCTAAGCTACGTATAGCCCATTCTGATGGAATGGCCTGCGATGACAAATATGCTGTATACCCTGAAACAAACTTTCTGCACGCCATATTCAACCAGTGTGACGTATATTTAAATCAGACCAACATATCGGCAGGCACGGGGTACTATCATCTACGAGCCTATTTGGAAAATGTCCTCAACTTTTCCAAAGAAGCGAAGGCTACCTTTTTAAGTGCGGAGGGATATTATCAAACTAAAGATGAAAATAGTATAAAGGACAAATTTAAAAATTCTAAAAAGAAAATATACGAGTGTTTTGGACGGTTGCACACAGATTTCACTTTCCAGGAGAAGTTGCTTGTGAACGGGGTGGATATGAAAATAAAGCTCACCCGCACGAGTCCTGAGATCTGCTTAAATCTGGATGCGAATCAAGAAGAGGGCAAAGTCCGTTGTGGTTCACATTATGGACACATACCTCCGCGTACGGCGAGTGAAATTAAGTTCACCAAAACAACTAGAAATTGAGAAAAATTTACTAAACGCTACAGTGAAATATCCTATTAACAGAGTGCAGATCAAACTATATACGGTTCCTGCAGGGTGGCATCGAAGCAGATAGAAAACATTGCCCTGGGAAATCTTCCTAAAAGGATATTAATCGGCATGCAGGACCACGCTTCGGTGAATGGAAAATATAAAAAGAGTGCCTTTAAATTCGAGAATTTCGGACTTAAAAATATAACTCTATACGTTAATGGCACTGCTTTGGGTGGAACAATGGGTACGGACTATTCATCAGACGCTGTGTTACCTCTTTGTGCCAGAGCCTATAGTAATCTGACCCATATTGCAGGTGATTGTGATGAGCTTGGTAATGGGGTAACGCAGGAAGAATTCATTGATCAATTTAACCTTTATCCGTTTGACATTACACCTGACTTATCTGCTAGCGTAAATACCCATTTAACACCACAGCAGAGCGGTAACATCTCAGTGCGGCTGGAATTCGCCAAGCCTATAGACGCTCCTATTAGTGTACTAGTATATCTCGAATCGCAAGCCCTAATAGAAGTAGATAGATTTAGAAGCGTTATCACTGACTTTTAAAATGGATGCTAATACACTTCAGAAAGTAATGGAGCGAGTCACACGTTCCAAATTTATCGGCGTGTTTGCGAAGAATGAAACATTGAGTTTGCCAAGTACGCGAGAATGCGGTAGTCTTATTGTGAACACAGACATCATCGGTAATGAAGGGATTCACTGGATCGCTGTCTATTTTAAAAATAGACAGCGCCTGTACTATTTTGATTCACTCGGTACTCAACCCTGGAGTTACATATTCCCGAAGTTGTATGGAACCCATTTCGTATGCAGGGATATTTTACTAATGTTTGCGGAATGTACTGTGTCTCATTTCTCATGCATATGTCAAATGATAAAGAATTTATAAATTTTTTAAATTTATTTGACCCGTGTCACACTCACCGAAACGATGAAATGGTATGCAGACAGATAAAAAACCGTTTTCCAATTGTACGTACTCGTTGTATATTATAATGTTTTTGTTCGTATATTTGTAACGGTATATTCGTTTATTGTACTGATTTCTTTCATTTAATAAATTTATGAAAATATATTGTGTCTTCTTATCCCAAAAAGATCGAAAAACACTTACATTATTTGACATTGTTGACTGATTAGTATATCATCCGTATTCCCTTCAAAAGATTGTATAACTCGTGTCAAATCCTCATCGGACCTTAAAGGAATAATGAAAACATATACAGAGTATACAGACAGACAGATCCCCATTATGTGAAGATATCTTTGGTTCGAGGAGTGAACGCCATAAAAATTTCGATTTTAGCATAATGGGGAAATAACATTGATTGACATTTTTGACTAGTATCTATTTGACGAAATACTACAACTCTCCGTATATATATAAAATCGAATTATGGACACTTACATTTCTATGGTAGTCCCTTGCGTCGGATTGTAAGGAGCGTCACTGCAAATATCTTCTACGGTTTGCGTCGAAAATAGTTCGCCACAATCAGCCGCATTGAAAAGACTAATTGTGGTTAATGCTGCAGTATCACGTTCTTCATACAAGTCTGGGGAGACGTACAGGTCCATGGTCGAGGAATGATTATTCACTGATGCGAAAATAGCTACTGTTACTCCCAACTGAAAATATCCCCTTTTATATGCACATTCGCCAAGCTCCGCCCAAAAGACCAGATGTCCGTCGTGATTGGCTGCCGATGTAGCTGGGTGGAGCTATGACGTGTACCATTCCGCTATAACGGGTACGGACGAGTAATTGCATCTTTATATTTTCACTAATAGAATTAATGCTCTTATTCTCCTTTGAAAATTATTTGGTGATTCGTATAGAACCTTTGATATTGATTCCAAATATGGTTTCAGAAGTTTTCTATCACTCATAGTTTTCGAGAAAATAATATTTCCATTTACTCAATTTCCCGCATCATTAGTCACTAATGTAATCGAGAGGGTATAAAGAAATATATCATAATTATATTTTTAAAATAACATTCGGTTTCAACGTTAAACTGTAGGTCTAAGGTGGTCATTACACATAATAAAATAAAGTGGTTGGCAGATGAATGGGCACCCTACGTGTCCTAGTGGTTAAGACGCGGGGCTGTTGATGGTTCAAACTGTAGGTCTAAGGTGGTCATTACACATAATAAAAGAAAGTGGTTGGCAGATAAGTGGATGCCCTACGTGTCCTAGTGGTTAAGACGCTGGGGCTGTTGATGGTTCAAACTGTAGGTCTAAGGTGGTCATTACACATAATAAAAGAAAGTGGTTGGCAGATAAATGGGTGCCCTACGTGTCCTAGTGGTTAAACGCTGGGGCTGTTGATGGTTCAAACTGTAGGTCTAAGGTGGTCATTACACATAATAAAAGAAAGTGGTTGGCAGATAAATGGGTGCCCTACGTGTCCTAGTGGTTAAGACGCTGGGGCTGTTGATGGTTCAAACTGTAGGTCTAAGGTGGTCATTACACATAATAAAATAAAGTGGTTGGCAGATAAATGGGTGCCCTACGTGTCCTAGTGGTTAAGACGCTGGGGGTGTTGATGGTTCAAACTGTAGGTCTAAGGTGGTCATTACACATAATAAAATAAAGTGGTTGGCAGATAAATGGGTGCCCTACGTGTCCTAGTGGTTAAGACGCTGGGGGTGTTGATGGTTCAAACTGTAGGTCTAAGGTGGTCATTACACATAATAAAATAAAGTGGTTGGCAGATAAATGGGCACCCTGCGTGTCCTAGTGGTTAAGACGCGGGACTGTTGATGGTTCCACGTTAAACTGTAGGTCTAAGGTGGAGTAGAAAGCTTGACCTTCGTCAGAATGAACAATTCGGGCGGAAGCTAACCAAAGGTTATCCAAAGGGTATATATATATATATATATATATATATATATATATATATATGGGATGAAATTCACAATAAACGTGAAATGAATGAATGCTGAAACAAGGAGTGAGGCGAGGTTTTGCTTGATTTGACTCGTAGAAGGGTAAATAAGGCCGACCGAGTTGGGCAGATTCTCGGAATCCTTTCCTCTATCGGATTATGTTTTGGGTATAAAAGGTCTCTAGGGACACGATTCGAACTGATTTAGTTTCTGCCTTTCATCGTGTGTGTGGTTGTGTGTGTGTGTGTGTGTGTGTGTGTGTGTGTGTGCATGAGTTGTTTATTATATATATATATATATATATATATATATATATATATATCAAGAGTGGTCTGGAAGGAGATGTTTCATAATTTTCTTTTCCGGACGTTTTTCCCACTGTTATTCGTGACTTAAATATTATAATAAAAATCAAGTGTCTAAAAAGTTATTTAATAAGCAGAAATAAGATGTTTAAAAGAACAGATATTCTCCGTCCGACCCCGCTATAGTGGCTTGGGCAATTCCAAATGAATAATTTTTATTTTTCGTCATTTTTTCATTTTTTCGTCGCAGGAATGAGGCTATATGTTTCAGATCTGGTTTTAAAGCTTTTGTTAATGAAGAATATTAAATATACTCGTATTTATAGTAAATATTGATGTAGTCTTATGATAATACAATAACTAAAATTTTAGTTATCTCATTCACATGAATTGGAACTCTTTATTCACGTTTGCTATTATTTATTGATTGGTGCATAATTAGTTGGGTATCCCTTATAAAAATCATTTCTGTCTAACGATTTATTTATTGGGTAACTTTACTAATTCTATTAACGCGTAAATCTTTCTGAAACATGAAAATTCGATAAGTTCAATATAAATATATATTGTGGTATTTTATATGGTTCATTAGTTTATTATATATACAAGTACACGAATTATTTATTGGGTAACTTTTGGACAGAAATAAGATGTTTAAAAGAACAGATATTCCCCGCTATAGTGGCTTGGGCAATTCCAAATGAATAATTTCTTTATTTTCGTCATTTTTCATTTTTTCGTCGCAGGAATGAGGCTATATGTTTCATAAGTTTTCATCTCGTTTGGTGGAATTGTATCGTAAATTATTTAAATGAAGTTTCATAATTAAATTAATTGGTTTTACTGTTATTTAGGAAAATTTATATTGGAGCAAACGTTACAATAATAAGCTTATGTCGATATAGTTACCTATAAAAGTTTTATTTCGGTGATGCTCTCATAATTCGTTGGGTAACCCTTATAAAAATTCGTTTTCTGTCTAACAAAATAGGGTAACTTTGTTAATTCTATTAAAGCGTAATGAAAGAGGCGCTTGTGTTATTTTATACGGTTGAATCTTGAATAACCATATAAATATATATTGTGGTATTTTATATGGTTCATTAGTTTATTATATATACAAGTACATTTGGAATAACAGCCGTTATATATGTGTTACACGATTAATGGGACACATGGCGCTATCTGGAATACCTTGCGCTATCTGGCAACTCAGCCAGAATAGAGGATTATAAAAGATCGCGAAGCTGGTGAAGAACCATTCCCCCTCGGCTCCAGCCGAGTAAGGAGCTCTGCTCCTTCTATTTCTGGCCCTTTGGTAAACCCCATAGTGGCCTCTTAGGTTAGGGAAACGAAAATAAATTGGGGGAGAACTCCACTCTGTCCTTCAGGTGTCTCTCTCCCTCCTTCAGGTGTCTCTCTCTCTCTCTCTCTCCTGCATGTATCTTCCTCCTTCAGGTGTCTCTCTCTCTCTCTCTCCTGCATGTTTGCCTCCAGCATGTGTACTCCTGCATGTGTGCGTATGTGTGTACCTCCAGCATGTGTACCTACTGCATGTGTACTCCTGCATGTGTGCGTATGTGTGTGTACCTCCAGCATGAGTACCTCCTGCATGTGTACCTATCCTCTCTCCTTCAGGCGTCTCTCCCTCCTACAGGCATCTCTCTCTTCTTCAGCTCTCTCTCCTTCAGCTGTCTCTCTCTCTCTCTCTCTCTCCTTCAGGCGTCTCTCTCACCTTGGCTCAGCCAACTGGCTGATTCTGGCTGATTCTGGCTGATTAGGAGCCTATAAAACAACGCCAACTCGGCTGAAGTCTTAGTGTGCACTTGGCTCCTGCCAGGTGAACACCTCTCCTCCTTTCTCTCCTCCTCCTTCTTTCTCTTGGGGGATAACGCCGCCTCCAAGTTTCCCCCCACCCCCCTTTGCAACAACCCCCCTTTGCAACAACCCCCTTCCCCCTTTTGCAACAGCCCCCCCTTCCCCCTTTGCAACAACCCCACCCCCTTTGCAACATTACATAATAACCTGCAACATTCCTGCACTCTCCCCTTTTGCGGCTATACTACTCTCATCAATGGTTTTGAAACACTATTCGGAGTATGTATTGTGCCGTCGATGACGTTAAAGTGAATTGACCAATGAGAAGTGCAGTGGGGCGGGGTCGTCATTCAAAGCATTCTATAGCGGCTTAGTGACGGTTACGCATACGGTGCGTCAGTTCTTACCTAATTAGAAGCGTGGGCGGGTGTTAGTTTTTGTGCTATTATCTATTATTATCATTGATTTTTCTTTTAGTGCTTTAGTGCTTCTTAATTTTCGCGTTTGTCCCTTGTTTCGAGTACGGAGACAATGACCTCGTTGTCACGTTTCTAGTCACTCAATTTAATCACTCAATTAGTGTTTCTTAAGAATAAAATAGAGTTTCGAATGTTCGCTTTCTTATCTGATAAAAATTCATAAATAAGGAGTGCTAACACATGTATAAATGTGATTTTCCTTTGAAAACGTTGCAAGGTTTAAGGCGGAGGATGCCAGTTTGGCCTACTTCTCGGGAATGAGGCTACTTGAACTTAAAATTAGGCTTGCGCTACTAAAATGATAACGTGATTATTATTTTTAGTGCGCTTTTAGTGCTTTTTAAATTTTTTAATTAAAAAAGTAGCCTGATGATTCACATGATTGTGATGAAATGACATCTTGTATAACTAGCATCATAGCAAAATTAAAAGTACAATTATTAGGCCTATTACACCTAGTTTGCTAGTCTGAGTTGGAGATTGAATCAGAAGGACAAAAAATTGAGTAGTTGAGGTTGGAGGTTTTGACTAACTCCACAGCCTTGCTAATGACACATTAAACCCTTTTTTTCAAATTTCAGATATTTTTAAAACTTTATCGTTGTCAATTTTTTATTGTAATTACATAATGCACAAGACCCCTTAGTAATGTCAAGTGGAGCAAGAAAAAGTGTCGCCAATACCTTGGTGAATACCTATCTTACGGTTTTATTGAAAGCCCTCTCGATCCAAAAAAGCCTATGTGTCTTTTATGTAATAGTACTCTTTCGAATGAAGCTTTAAAACCTTCAAGACTTCTTGACCATTTCAAAAGGAAGCATCCAGATAAAGCTAATAAAACCGTTGACTATTTCAAAAAATTAAAACCAATTTTGAGCAGCAACCTAACTTACTTACACATTTTGTAAAAAAAGATACCAAATTAGATGAAGCCAATGTTGCGTCATATGAGATTGCAAAAATTGTTGCAAAAAATGGCTGTCCTAATACAATTACTGAGAAAGTCATAAAGCCTATATTAGAAACTTATTTCAAATGTGATGCATGAAGATCCTTCAGGTATCTTAAAAAGTTTACCATTAAGCAACGATTCAATTCGAAGACGAATTGATGAAATGTCAGTGAATATTGAAGAACAACTAATTGAAAGATTGAAAAAAAACTAATTTCTCAATTCAGGTTGATGAGTCCACAGTTGTTGATAACAAGGCCCTTCTCATGGCGTATGTATATTTTAATGATGATTGTAAATTGAAAGAAGATATATTATTTGTGAAATACCTAGAAACTGACACTACTGGGAATCTATTTTTATTGCTTTAAGATCCTGGTTTGATAAAAATAAAGTTCCATTAGAAAATTTGATATCGATTGCAACTGATGGTGCTACCTCAATGGTCGGAAGGCATAAAGGCCTCGTAGCACATTTGAAAAACATATGTCCTGGAATCATTGCAATACATTGCATTGTTCACAGACATAATCTTGTAGCAAAAAATATGAGTCCAATTCTACATTATTCACTTGGTATAGTTATTAAAACTATCAATAAAATAAAATCACATAGCAAATATGATCGCCTATTCAGGAAGTTTTGTTCTGATCATGATGAACAGTATGTAAGACTTCTTTTACATACGGAAGTCAGATGCTCTCCAAAGGAAATTGCTTAGCAAGGTTTATAAACCTTTTTGATACCATAGTTAACTTTCTAGAAAGTGAAGGGGACGGAGATATTGCTAAAGAAATAAGAAAACATAAAAATAACATATATTATATGGCTTGGATATTTCGAAAGCTTAATGAGGTATCACTTCAACTTCAAGAAAATTTATTACATTGATTGATTGTAAAACAGTATTGAAAGCATTTACTGAAAAATTGGAAATTTTTCAAGATAATTTACTTAAAAAAATGTTCACAGCATGCCTGAGCTGGCAGAAATTTGTTCTTCACTTACCAAAATGGATCTTGAAACGTATTCTGGACACTTATGTTCGTTAAAAAGTGACATGAACAAAAGATTTCTGATTTATTTTCCTTTGAAGTAAAACCATGGATGTTAGACCCATTTAATTGTGATGTTAGTTCAGCTGAAGAAGAAATTCAAGAATTAATTGAATTACGATGCAATGATAACTCAAAATACATGTATGATAAAGTAGGAAAGACTGAATTCTGGTCATTAAAAGACTGTAAAACACTATATCCAAGGTTATGGACCGAAATGGCCAAAATAATTGTCTGTTTTCCACATCATATATGGTTGAAACTGGGTTTAGTTCAGTGAATAAATTACTAACAAAGGAAAGAAACAGATTGGATGTATGCAGAAGAGGTACATAAGAATTAAGCTCAGCGACATTGAACCGAACATTGCATATTTAGTAGAAAAACACCAATCTCAAGGATCTCATTAAATAAAATAGTAAGTTTGAAAGTTTTTATTTCACTTTTTTTTTTGTGTGTAGGGGGGCGATTTGAAAATAGAGTGGGCAAAAATTTTTTCAAGGGGGCGATGGTTAAAAAAAGGTTGAGAACCACTGGACTAGACTAACACAGAGTATCGTTTTGCTTTTAGTAGGGATGGGGGAGTAATGACATTTTTTGGAAATTATCAATAAGACGAGTGGTTTCTATGGCCATTTTCGCTGCTGAATACGAATCTGGCTGGTTCTTGGACTTAAAATGAAGTTTTGACCTGGTTCAGTGGATTTTTTTTCAAAATGGCGGGCAAAAAAATATTTTTTTTCTTTTTGATGCTTAAGAAAACCGCTACCCTTCATATGTAATATGTCTTTTCATGTTTTCAGGGTCGCTGAAGTTGAAAATGAACAAATCAGAGACATTCGATACGTGATTTAGCAGTTATAGACAAAACATGGAAAAGAAAGGTATTATTTTATTAAAAAATCATTTACAGAAGAAACACACAAGGCATTCATATCAGTTCCATGATGTAATTCAAATCATGAAATCATCATATTTACAACACATTGTTCAATAAACTATCAGTGTCACTAGTAACACTGTCCTCCGGTCGTAAGGCATTCTTAATAAAATATCTCAGTTCATCTGCACTAAATTTTTCCATTTTGAATTCCCCGTCTCTCACTTTCACACGTCTCATTTGACGAATATCTGGTGTGGTGGTGAGTCTCAAATAGGCAATTTCTGTGAGGAGCTGCTTTTCTTTCAGTTTGTACAGAGTATCCAGGTTGCTTGGAATCATAGGGCCTCCATGTTTCTTGCAATTTTCCAAAACCGCCAATATTTTGTCAGCTTTTTTCTTTTTGAGCTCTTCTTTTTTCAGTAGGGACAATTTCTTTGCAGCGTGCACAGTAGCCAGTGGCGAAACTACCGAGGATGCAGGCGGTGCATGGCACCGGGGCCCACAGCCTTGGGAGCCCATCATAGATTTATTTAATATATAAAAATTTTACTTATAAAGCTGTGCTGAACGTTCTTTGTCAAAGCTGAATGTTGTAAGACAGATTAAGTGGCCTTTCGATAGTTTCAATTGAAAATAAAATTGCAAGAGAATTAAATTTAGAAGAAATGGTGACCATTTTTGCTGAAATGAAAACCAGAAACGTTGACTTTAAATAAACGGTGAGTAGATGTATTGTGCCTAAAGTTTTGTAAATATTTATCAACACGCATTGTGACGTTTTTTTTTTTAGGGGGGCCCATGTGAATATTTTGCACAACCTAGTTTCGCTACTGACAGTAGCTAGAAAATCTTCCTCTAATTTCTTCACTTTCTTGACTTTTTCCTGAACCCCTGGCCCATTTCCAGGATACCTTCCTATCCTCAAGAGACTTTGATTCGAACGAAGAATCTATCAAAAGTCCGTTAGTCACAATAACATTTTTTTCTCGAGTGCGTTTGAATGGATGTGCTACCACCACTGGCCCTGATTCGGTTGTCAAGTTTTGAAAATTCTGATTCGCATCCTTAATTTGTCAGAGGGGCATACATCAAGTTTGGATTAGCGTCATCGTCTCATCTTGTTAAATAGTCCATACAAGACAGTTGATTATTTACAGTATCATTGACTTCCTCTAGAACTAGAGCTTCAAGTTTATCTTTACTAGATCTGGCTTGTTCCTTCCTTACAGACATCAAGTCATTCAATTCAACCATCTTACCTTCAAAGAAATGTTTTACTCCAGACCAAGTTCTTTCACTTTTCTCGTCACTCTTCTTGTCAATTCCAAAAGCTCCATCATAGGGGAAAATTATTACTTCCCCCATCATTGCGTAAATTTGGGAACAACACATGAACCATTGACTTTGGATGAAAGTTGACACTGCGAGAACTAGCTTGTTACTGTTGACACCTACTACGGCATCAAAGATTTATAGTCATTATATAGGGATGCCGAATGGGAGGCGTGGCTGGGAAGAGCAATTTAGCAATTGCAATGAGTCCCAAAGTATGAATGGAAGAACCAGGAGAACAGAAAACTTTTCTTCTGCCGTAACTTGAAGTAGATTATGTACTCCGATTTTCTGTTCTGTGTTTTCAAACACTTTGTCTATAACGTGATCTACTCCTAAAATGATATGGGTGCAGCACTTCAAGATCTTCTTTGATTCGATTCCAAGATGCTGTAAAAGTATTGCACATTCACTAGCTCGATCAGACATCCAGAAATCTATTTGAGATTTGTGTTCGTCAGTGGTAGAATTTGCTAATACGGCTAGACAACTCAATTTGAATTCGTAAGCTCTGACTCCATCCTCTCCAGAATGGCTGATGTTTTCCAGATATCCAGTTGTCGGCGACTTTTTCATGCCAGATGGACCAGATTCAAGTATGAAGCATCTTCCAAGCAGGGCCGGCGCCAGGGTATTCAGCGCCCTAGGCAAGCCCTTCAATGTGCGCCCCCGCCCAATAAGTTTTGATAAGGTAATGTAGGAACTCTTTTAGCTACTATATTGTTTCTGCAACTCGAAAAACAGTTGATAACATGTACATTTTCATCTTGTGGCTTCATATTTTCATTCATGCAAATAATTCCATATAATTATTATCACAGAAAGTCAGTGAATAAAATGTCAATAAACACAAATTTCTGTTAATAATATAATATGTATAATAATAATATCTTCTACAATTTACCTCTTTCAAGGCATGAGAGAACTGTATTACCATATCTGTAGTTACATATGAAACACAGATGGAATTACACTCAAGTTTTCAGACTTTTTTGTCATTTTTAAGGATATGCTTGTCTGCTGTGTATAGCAATTAACCTACATGAGATGTTATTTACGTTTACCTAAATTATGTACACTATAATTATAAATTTACAACGAAATAATAAGAATGATTTACAATGCTCTCATTTGTTATTTACTATAAGAAAAATTAGTATATTTAATTCTGTCAAACACGGAACTTGATGGAAGGACTTTCAATAGCACTTAGTAGTATTAAAGAACCTTTAAGACTGTATAGATGGGTTGGCCTCTGAACGTTTCCACCAGGTGATCAATAATTAGCGGTAACCTATCAACCACGTCTGACCCCAGATGAGCTAGGCTTATGACCTGTGGGAATACCCGGGCCTAGCCGGCCGATGTGAGGTCCACACCTGCCATGGATTAACAAGCCTTATGACCCGGGGATTACCTTGGTCAGTACCAGTCTTACTGAGCTCTGCAGTTATGACTGCTTGCTGAATACAGGAACAGTGGCTTATAATATATAGCGTACAATATTGTATCAATAGTTCAGCTGGTGATGATTCAATTTTCTGCCACTGCTACAACATTGTGCAAACAGCTACAGCAATTCTTCGTTAACAGATATGGATACTAAGGTTAAAAAATATTTGTTACATATTTTTTCCTTTTTCTTTCTTTTCTTTTTTTAGGTTCTTTGAAAATAATATATAAACATAAATTGTATCCCATTATTTTTTCACTGCTTGTATATAACAATAATAAAATTATTTAATATTGTAATAATAATAATCAGTTAAAGAAGCTAGTTACATGATTACATTATGTTTGTGTTTTTCATTGATTACCTACTTCAAGATAAAGCTTAAAATTATATTATAATTATATCATGACCCATGAAGTTCAGTTCCATCAAAATTTTACTTTTCGTGCTTTTGTTCTGGCAAATGTGCGAACAAGTTGTTTCAAGTCCAGTTTCTCAGCCATTTCATGTTCTATTGACAGAGTAGAAAGCCCAGCAAGTCTTTCTTGCGTCATGGTTGAGCGTAAATACGTTTTTATCAATTTTAGTTTGGAAAAACTTCGCTCACCACTGGCCACAGATGCAGGGAGTGTTAAGAGAATACGTAAAGCAATAAATACATTTGGAACATTATCTGTCAGCTTTTTTTTGCATATAAATTTCAGAATGTCTTGTGGGGGATGCACTCTTCTCCACCCTTCTTGCAATGACTTGTAATTCACTACACATATCTGCAGCATCAATATCTTTATTATCACCATGTTGTAAAGATTTTTCTAGTGTTAAACAATGATCCATTATTTCCTTCGTTGTTGTCATTGTCATTTATTACCAAGTTTTCGTGTTTTTAGTTGGACTAAGTAATTTTGTCTAAGTTGTTCAGAATTTGTGTGGCGCCCCCAGATTTTGGCGCCCTAGGCGATCGCCTAGTTTGCCTAGTGGGTAGCGCCGGCCCTGCTTCCAAGTATTGTATTATTGATCTGCGGCTCGGAAATACATACGTCAAGTCTGAATACTGGTGATGGCTTGTAACTCTTCGTCTTCACTCGCCATCTCACCTTCACAATCTTTTTCATTATCATGTCTTCAGCTTCCAATCTTGATCAAAAACCATGTTAGCTACTCTCAGTGCCGGATTTAGGGTGTGCGGAGTGTGCTGCCGCACAGGGCCCCCACATTTTCGGGGTTGTATAAAACAATTTAATTGCTGCTGCGTTAAGCCGGCCATACACGCTCATGCATTTCTTCATGATTGAGTATTGAGTTTATTAACATTATCAGTGACTTTGCTTGCCGAAAAGCACGCAAAGTCTTTCTGTAAATAAATCTTTTTTTTCAATACAATTATTTTTTGAGATGTCTGTGTTCTAGTGAATAACGCTGGTTAAACTATTAAAAATGAACTGTAATGTCAGTCGATAAAATTAGGTTAATGAGTTTACTAACATTATCAGTGACTTTGCTTGTTGAAAAGCACGCAAAGTCTTTCTGTAAATAAATTTCTTTTTTTTTTCAATAAAATTGTTTTTTGAGATGCTTGTGTTTTAGTAAATAAAAGGAAACAACAAACAGGCTTCCACAGTTTAACCCCGCACAGGGCCCCCACAGCTTGACCTCGCACAGGGCCCCCACAAGCCTACCTAAATCCGGCCCTGGCTACTTTTACTATCACTCTCGAAAGCTCTTCAGGGGAAGTTCTTGTCTCGGCAAGACACTGGACTATACACCGCATCAAGTTTTCGTTCAGACTTTTTTTGCCAGTTCTGATTTTCACTGTCGGAAATGCAGCTGGTTGTTCTTTACTCTTCTCCTTGCTTAGGTCTTATTCCGATGAGCGAAGCTTACGATCAGTTGAAGGAACTGTCTTTGCTGCTATTGATTTTTCAAAATTCAGATCGTTTCCAGAATCGACTGAAGTTGCTAACATTTCAATAATTTCTGATCCCTCTAGCTCCCTCTGCTCTCTCTTAAGTTGCTTTCTGTTGTTTTTCGCTTTTTCTCTACTGATTTTTCAAGTTTCTTTCCTCTTTTTCTGTCTCACCCAATCTTTTGGTACTGCATTTGTACATATGGCCTTATACGTACGCACCAAAGCAATTATCCAAATAAAAAGTCTTATCCTCATCAGTCATTTTGACCCCAAATTCTTCTGCAAGTTCTGCTTCGTAATCCTCATCGTCAGTTCTAATGTAGGTGTTCTTAGTGAGCTCATCATTAAAGCCGCTCGCTTTTTGGTACCATTCGACACTTTTAGGTTTTTGTTGGCAGCGTTCATTCTTTCTCAGTTTGTTAAAATGTTCATAATCGTCTCTTATTTTTTCGCCACTGTTTTTTCATGCCTGGGATAGACATTTTTATTAATCCAATCTCGTCTTAGTTCATTTGCAACTATCTTGCTGGCATCATCTCGAGTCATTGACTTTTTCTCTCCTTTTACTCCTTGTTTGCAAAGTGCAAGTATTCTACCAATCACAACTGTCCCTGGTGGCAACTTTCCAGTCGGTTTAAATTCGTCCATTTCTGTGTAGGTTTCCCCAAAAAGTTATTTTCTGGCGGCACTGCGTGATTTCCTTTCACCAGCCATCATTACCAATCAGCAGTCACTAAGCATTAGGACCTGCAAGTACAGTAAAATCCCATTAGTCGGCATAACACCGAAATATAATAGGTAATACAAATTATAGTCATGCTAGATATATCATATATATATTATTATTAAAGTAGATTATATCAAATATTGTATTTGATATACTACTTACTATTATTATTAAAGTATATATACTATATTATTATTAAAGTAATATATATAATTATTATTAAAGTAAATTAGTACAATATTGATAGTACAAGAAACCACAAAAGAGAAAGCAGCCAAACACCAGAACAAGCCAAAATACTAAAGTAAGCCTAAATAAAACATCACTATTACGATAGATACTTAACAACATTGAAGAATGAACATAACCATGATTAAAAATATAGCAAGCATTTATCAACTAATTATTTTTTTCTATCAGTTAAAAAGGTTTGGAGGTGGGAGGCCTCATTCATCCTTTATGTTCGATATGGATCGGGCAATTTTTCAAATTTTTCGTCATCTATCCGCTTAACCACATTCCTAATGTCTCTCATTTGTTCATTTTCGAGTTCAGCGACGATGAAAACGTATGAAAATACATATTACATGTGAAGGGTAGCGGTTTTTTTTATCATTAAAACAAAAAATCGATTTTGTTTGGCCGCCATTTTGAAAAAAACCACTGAACCAAGTCAAAAATTCATTTTAAGTCCAAGAACTAGCCGGATTCGTATTCAGCAGCCAAAATGGCCGTAGAAACCACTCGTCCTAAAAATAATATTAGATTCTCGCACCCCTACTTTTAGTGGTGATGAACTTCGTATGAGAGCCTTGTCAGTACTTTGACCTTGTATTTGCTTGGTAATGCTGCTGCAAGCTGCTCGTACCCTGAAATGGGCGTATGGGCGGATTGGTGTTCTATGTAAAAAGATGTTTAACTCTTTCTACTTTCACTTAAACTATGAATGCACTGATGATCAAATATATATATATATATATATATATATATATATATATATATATATATGTGAAAATTATTTCACGAAAGTAACACGTGAAAAATATTTATGATGAATAAAACCACGAAGGAAAGGAAACACAGAATGGTGCTCAAGCGCTTTCGTCTAATGACATCCTCAGGAATACTGAAGTACATAAAGGGTTACAGCCTATATATAGGTTACGGAAAAAAAAAAATATATATATATATATATATATATATATACAATAAACGGAGAGATAAAAAAAAATTAAAAAATTATTAAACATTAAAGGATTGTGGGAGGAGCATACAAATTTGTAAGGAAAAACTACCGATTTTTAGCACAAGATTAGCACAAGATAAAATTAATTGTTTCCAACTAATGTTAAAAAAAAAAAAAAAAAAAAAATACAAATTTATACTGGAAATCTGCCCGGGTTTTAGCATTTTTGGATGTGCGTGTACATAGGGAAAGCCCAGGTTTTAAGTTTAGTATCTATCGGAAAAAAAAAACAATTTGTCTTACGTACATTTTTACTCGGGACATGACACCCCCACTAAGAAGGCCATTTTTTCTTCAATGTTTCTCCGCGCCCTTAGGATCGCCAGTCCGGAATACATCGATGCCGAATTGGAAAAAATCAACGGTATTGGAAGTGATCTGTGTTATCCATCTGCGTTTATGGAATCTTGTCTCAACAAGGCAAAACGAAATTTCTATCGTGTGAATAATAACACTCATACTTTGTCAAAAAATATTTTAGTACTTCCATTTTTCCCGGGCTTTTTAGGCATTGCTAATGTACTTAATGTTTTTGATATTAATGTAGTATTTTCATATAACAATAGTGTGAAAAATATCATAGTAAAAAATAGCCCTACCAATAATTCAGGCATTATCTATAAAATTGGTTGTAAACAATGTGATTCCTTTTACATAGGTCAGACGGGAAAGGATTTGCACACACGTATAAAACAGCATCAATATTCCGTTAGAACAGGACAGTCGTCCAGTGCCCTTTTTATCCATTTGTCAGAGTTATCCCACTGTATTGATTTGAATAATGCTTGTTTTATTTCACTCTAGCAACATTGTTAATAGAAATATTCTTGAGTCTGCCATTATCCAACTCACAAATAACTTCAACATAAGCAAAGGTCTTTTTCAACTCGATCCTGTTGTTTTGAATTCCTTCAGAACAGATTTAGATAAGAAGGGTAGAACGTTAAATCTTTGGTAAACCTGTATGCTACTCAAATAACTTGTATTTTTTTTTTTAATTTATTTGTATATACATCGAACCTAAACAAGAAGGGCAAAGTGCTAAAACCCGGGCAGATTTCCAGTATAAATTTGTATTTTTTTTTTTCTATAACATTGGTTGGAAAGAATTAATTTGATCTTGTGCTAATCTTGTGCTAAAAATCGGTAGTTTTTCCTTACAAATTTGTATGCTCCTCCCACAATCCTTTAATGTTTAATAATTTTTTTTTTTTTTTTTTATCTCTCCGTTTATTGTATATATATATATATATATATATATATATATATATATATATATATAGTTGTTGTTTTTTCTGTAACCTATATATAGGCTGTAACCCTTTATGTACTTCAGTGTTCCTGAGGATGTCATTAGACGAAAGCGCTTGAGCACCATTCTGTGTTTCCTTTCCTTCGTGGTTTTATTCATCATATATATATATATATATATATGCTGCAAAGAACTCAACTACTGGGAAAGACTACGTAAACTAAATCTGTACTCCCAGGAAAGAAGAAGAGAGAGGTATACCATAATCTACATATGGAAAATTACACTGTGTAACACTGATTCTGTTTATATAGAATTTTTTGTTTTTATATGCATTTGTGGGCGCTGAGTCCAAATCTGGCCTTGGTTTGTGTGTATCATCAATGGTTTCAGAGATAATCCATTTTTCATGTTTTACCAGTATAATGTTATTATGGGCGCAGCAATATCAGAATAATCAGGAATTGTTGAGAACAATCCGGATGTTCGTTGACAGTTTCTTGCTCTAGAAATTGCCCGAAACTTCCACTGTGCTATATAAAGAAGAGCGCAGAGTCTGAGAAGTCAGTAAGTGTGAGCACACAAAGAAAGTAGGTTGTTTGTCTGATGGTTACCAGCACTGAGGTACTGTGTTTCTGTGCTTCTCTGTGCTGACGATTTGAGTGTTATCGATCCTTTTTTTATTGCGAACATTATTTCAGTGTTGTGAATACATCTTTTTTCTGGAATCTGTAATCTGTTGCAGATTTAATAACTCTTCTCTATATATCTGCAGGTTATGATTAATGTAGTACAGTTTGGTAAAGAGAATGGCAACTAGAGCTTGTAAACACTCGCCGGATATATTCTGCTACGTTTGTGGGTATTACATAGGCCCCAAGCAAGTATCGCACAAGATTGTGAAAGGCACCAAGTTCTGGATCGCGTATCGGCTCTATTTTGGTATGCCTATGGGTGACCAAGATAAGCCCTGGGCACTCCATGTGATCTGTGGAAGCTGCCGCTCCACACTTGAAGGGCGGCTGTGGGGAGTACGCAAGGCAATGCCCTTTGCGGTACCCAGAATATGGAGAGAACCAAAGAGCCACCACGACGATTGCTACTATTGCATGGTAGATGTTTCTAAGTACAGAGAAGTTAAAGGAAGGCAGACTCTTCAGTATCCAAGCATAGCGTCTTCCATAGCTCCTGTACCACATGGCGAAGGTCTTCCAATACCACGTCCACCAGAACAGGTATCTATCCATTACTTTACCTTCTGTATTTACAGACTGTGGGTCACTATGTGTCAATTTTTCTTAGTGCTGATGCTCTTCTACATATATAGCTATGCCTATATTTTGTTTCTTTGCTTTGCAGGTTGAAAATGAGGATGCAGCTAGCTCATCTGAGATGTCGGCTGGTGAGGACAGTCATGATGAAGAATATACAGTAACTTTCAGTACAAACCCTCACTTTCCAAATCAGAGAGAATTGGACGACTTAATTAGAGATTTGGGTCTGACGAAATCAGGGTCTGAGCTTCTGACCTCCAGACTCAAAGAGTGGAATTTGTTTGGAGAAGACTGCAAGAGCACTGTATACCGAAAGCGGCATGAAGAGTTTGCAAGGTTCTACGATGTCAATGGCTCTCTCTGTTATTGCAGCGAGGTTAATGGTCTATTCACAGCTATTGGGGTTAACACATATACCCTCAGAGTGGTGCCTGTTTATTGACAATTCAACTCGGAGTTTAAAAGCTGTTCTACTCCACAATGGGAACAAATATCCATCTATACCAGTTGCACATTCTGTTCAAATGAAAGAGGACTATGAAAATGTCAAACAACTGCTCACTCAAATCAGGTATGAACAATATAACTGGGACGTGTGTGGTGATTTCAAAATGATTGGTTTCCTGTTAGGTTTACAAGGAGGGTTTACTAAATATTCATGTTTTCTTTGCCTGTGGGATAGCAGGGCTTCAACTGAGCACTATAAAACAGTTCAGTGGCCTCCACGTGAAGGACTGCAACCAGGAAAGTACAATGTACTCAGGGAACCTCTTGTGAAGCCTAACATAGTTCTGCTACTACCTCTCCATATTAAGTTGGGTCTAATTAAGCAGTTTGTAACTGCGTTTGATTTTGGAGGGGAAGTTTTCCAACAGATTCGGGTCATGTTCCCTAAACTCTCTGAGGTCAAAGTCAAGGCTGGCATCTTTGTAGGACCACAAGTCAAGGCGCTGTTGAATTCAAAGAACCTTGAAGCCAAGATGACTCCGATCGAAAAAGAGGCTTGGTGTGCTTTCCGTGATGTGGTTCGTGGGTTTTCAGGCAACCATAAAGCACCAAACTATAAGGAGTTAGTGTCAAACTTGATTAAGTGCTATGGCAAAATGGGGTGCTGTATGTCTTTAAAATTACACTATCTGCATTTACATCTAGACTTTTTTCGTGATAAAGCATGATGTCTGCTTGATGTCCTCCTAGACTATCCAACCCCCCTGGATCCGCCCCTGGTGTGTGTGTAAGCATCCAAACAGTGATGAACCGGAATATCGAAGGTGTGGACAGTGGCTCTGTTTATGAGTCATCCAATGATACTGCTATTCTAACATCATTATATCCGTTTGTACCAAGAAATAAATTGTGGAATGCAGGTGAACACAATGAAGTTTCATCACCAGTAGAGTATTCCGTTTCTAGGGCTTTACCGACAGAGGCGCCATTCGCTATCAATGTTATACTCTTCAAGGTAAAATTTCCAAGCTTGAATGAGGATTTTTTTTTATGTTAACCCGAAACAGCGTCATAACAGAACATTGCTACAAGTATTCTCTGCGGTAAATGTCTCAACAGAACGTTATCAAGCTGTTTCGAGATAAACCACTCGTGACAGTAAACATTTTCAGTTTGGTACGTGTATAGGGTATTTAGCTATCGGTCTCAACAAAAATCTTTCAATCTTCATTTGTTTAACTGCGGATAATTTTAAATGAGGAGTCTTCTCCGTTCTCAGCCAAGTTTAAACATTTCTCGGGAGCAGTGCGGGTAATTTTAACCCTCATCTCAACCCCGTTTACGAGAAGCCGCTCTTGAAATGAATAATCGCTCTGTAGGTGTACATCAAAAATCTTTTTTTTTTTCGATTTTTTAAATTTGTCTGTTACACCCTTTTCTGCTTCAGAGGCACGCAAATGGGTTTCCTTGGAGTCTTTTGAATAATTTAAAACATTTTCTAAGTATGCGTGATAATGATGATAATTGGAATCTGCAAAGACATTCACTTAATTCAAATATACGTCCCATTGACTGATCATTGTATGCAAAAAGTTATTTTCAGGATATAGTGGATAATCATCCTCACAATCTGTCCCATCAGAGTAAGTAGTATGGGTGCAAAAAGGAAGATGGCAGGAATGTTGCAATGCAATTGCAAATATTGGTCAATTTTGCAAGATGTTGCAATGGTGTTATGCAACAAAGGGGGGTAGGGGTTATGCAATGAAGGGGCTATACGATGAAGGGGAGTATGCAATGAATGGGGAGGGGGAATGTTGCAAGAGCAACAATGGGTTATACAACTTGGAGGCGGAGTTATCCCCCAAGAGAAAGAGAGGAGAAGGAGAGAGAGTAAGATAGGTGTTCACCTGGCAGGAGCCAAGTGCATATTAAGACTTCATCTGAGCGCCCGCTGTCTTATTAGGTGTAAATCCGCCAGTTGGCTTAGAAGGTGTAAATGGCTTGTACAGGTTGAGTTGCCAGATTGTGCTATTTATTTAATTAAAGCATATATTATTGACAGTTGGCTTAGAAATCCGTCAGTTGGCTTAGAAGGCGTAAATGGCTTGTTCAGGTTGAGTTGCCAGATAGCGTGAAGCGAAAAATGTAATAAAAAAGTCCAAGCGTGAATTTGAAATCTCCATAGCTCGTGACGGTAAAGAAAACCCCAAGCGATTCTTTTAATACGTCAACAATAGAAATCCAGTAAAAAAGTGTCTTGGGGCCGTTGAAAAATGTTAACGGAGAGCTAGTTTCTGAAAACAAGGAAATGGCTACCTTGCTAAACGAATTTTTTACGTCAGTTTTTACTATAGAAGATGTAACGAATATACCTACGGTCATAGACATAATACCTTTTGATAATAGTATTATTTTGGATAATATTGTGGTTAGTGAAGGGGAGGTAATGCGCTATATTGATAAAATGAAAATGCGTAAATCACTGGGGCCGGATTCCATATATCCCATACAACTAAAAGAATTAAAATATAGCACTGTTTGCAGCTAACAAAGATTTTTAATGCGTCTATTTCTGAGGGGTGCGTACCAGATAATTTCAAGTTAGCAAACGTAACACCTATCTTTAAGAAAGGCGATAAAGGTGCGGCGGGAAATTATAGGCCAATCAGTTTGTCTGTTGTAGGTAAACTACTGGAATCAATAATTAGGGATCGTATAGTCGAACACTTAGAATTGCATAATTTAGTTAGAAATACGCAGCACGGTTTTAGGCGAAACAAATCTTGCTTAACTAATCTTTTAGAATTTTTTCAAAGCGTGGTTGACGTTTACGATAGTCATCGGGCGGTTGATGTAGTGTATTTAGATTTTCATAAAGCGTTTGACACCGTACCACACAAAAGACTCATTGAAAAAACTAAGGCTCATGGAATCAGGGGTGTAGTAATAAATTGGATAGAAGAGTGATTACGAGGTAGGAAACAGAGGGTGGTTGTTGATGGAGCGGAGGCGTGTTGGGCTAATGTAGCGAGTGGCGTTCCTCAGGGTTCTCTATTGGGCCCCTTGCTTTTTCTTATACTATATATATTAACGATTTAGATGTCGGCCTAGTCAGTACAGTTTCAAAGTTTGCGGATGACACAAAGCTGGGTGGTAGGGCGATTAATGACGAAGATAGAGGTAAAATCCAGGAAGATCTGAATAAAATCGTTGATTGGTCAGTAAGGTGGATCGATTTTACATTTTTTTCGATTTCCAAATTCTAATAGAGACAGAAACTTGCGCATGCATGAGAAAATAGCCTCTGCAAAATCTTAGCTTAATAGGTAATCATCTTCTGCCCCCGGCAGAGCGATGAAAATCATATTTTAGTAGTCAAAAACGTATTTTTCTTATAATTTTTAAAATATTTCAATATGCGTGTGTGTTATTTCATGCCTAAGCAACGATATAAATGCTATGGGAAATATATAAATGCATTATTTAAGACAAAGAGCCGATCTGAAAATATGTATATAAATTACCTATTTTTTCAACATTTGACGTTGTTGCCGGGGGCAAAAGATATTAACGTAGGACAAAGCGCTTGGAAAAACGATCATATGAGGTCTTTTCCATCGACTTTATAGTTATTAGGAATAATTTTGATGCATATTGAAATATTTATAAGAATACGTTTTTGACTACTAAAATATGATTTTCATCGCTCTGCCGGGGGCAGAAGATGATTACCTATTAAGCTAAGATTTTGCAGAGGCTATTTTCTCATGCATGCGCAAGTTTCTGTCTCTATTAGAATATGGAAACCGAAAAAAATGTAAAATCGATCCACCCTATTGGTCAGTCATATGGCAAATGAGATTTAACGTCGATAAGTGCAAAATTTTACATATAGGTTCGCGTAACGGTAATTTTGCGTATAGTATGTCAGGGAAGGAGTTAACAAGCGTAGAGCAGGAAAAAGGTTTAGGAGTTATAGTCACTGGTGATTTAAAAGTAGCGAAACAAAGTACAGCAGCGGTCAATAAAGCGAACAAAGTGTTAGGTTTTATAGCTCGGAATTTTTAGTACCATCGCGCGATATTATAGTTCCTCTTTATAAATCATTAGTTAGACCCCATTTGGAGTACGCGATCCAATTTTGGAATCCGCATATGCGAAAAGATATAGACAAACTCAAAAGAGTTCAAAGACGAGCAACTAAGATGATTCCGTCGCTTAGGTCAAAGTCGTACGAGGATAGGCTTAAGGAGTTAAAATTGACAACACTCGAGACCGGGAGGTTAAGGGGTGATCTAATCCAGGTTTTCAAAATTATGAATGGGTTCGATAACGTAGATAGAGATAGCTTTTTCAAAATATCTCAATATAATAGGACTAGAAATAACGGGTGTAAGTTGACAAGTAGAAGGTTCGAGACAGCAGTTGCCAAAAACTTTTTTACGGATAGAATAGTAAATAGCTGGAATAGTTTGCCGGTAGAAGTAATTAGTAGCACGTCTATAAACATGTTTAAAAATTGATTAGATGCATATGTTCATAGATTGGGTATAGTTTAAGATAGTAAAATTAAGGCTTTGTGGTTCGGAACCCACTTAAAATTGTAGGTCCCCTCCGCCACTACGGAGGACATGCACAATACACAATTACGAACACAGTTAGGTAGACCAGCCATGAGTGGATCCTAGGGTCTTTGTTGGTCTGAAACATTATAACATTATAACATATGTTCTTGACGGTTGGCTTAGAAATCCGTCAGTCGGTTTAGAAGGCGTAACCAGCCATTTGGTATAATTAAATAATAATATCGTTTACAACCCCCAATCGGGGGTTTATTTTTACCAACCCGAGCTTTTCAATCGTGAACTCTTCTTCACACTGCATAGCGGCAGTTGAAATAATCTTCTAAGTCGTTACGACAGCTGCTCATTATATAAAGAAATAGTTCTTCAGGGTGAATGGTGTAGGTGAGCTCAGCCCTGTACCGCTCAAGTGCTTTGTACCAAAGTTCATGATATTTCAAAGAGTTAAACTTTTAAATAAGCATCCAGCTCTAGACCATTCTCCCTTGTTCAGTCCTACACTCGGTAAACCCATCGAGCAGAGCGGTATATGCGTATTCAAGAACCGTATCAAAATAAAGCATATCCGTAACACGTGCGTCTAATATAGGCTTCAGCTTGCGGAAGCCGACGATTTCAAACATTCTGTCGGAGATGAAACGGTTTCGCGTAGGGACAAGAGCGTTATTATCAGAAGCATTCTTCCACATCAGCCGTATATCAATGCATGGCCGATCGTTATTTATACACAACGTACAAACAACGGCATATGAGGGGTGTCACTAATCTGCTCTCTTCTTGTACCTACACCTGCAGGAATTTTATAACGATCCTCACTCCACTTCTCAACTACAGAAGATTCTATTCATCTCCTCAACACTTAAATAAACAACATTCCGTTTGTTTGTTTCTACAAGTCGTTTCCAGTACATAGTTAATGGCACCGGTTTACGCCTGAACACGCGCAACGACTTCGTCACGGACACATCGTACACGGCGTTGAGAATGCTGCTCAAAGGAAGTTCCATCGTATTTGATGAGCGCACGTCGGCTCGACGGGAGGAGTGAGTCACACCATAAGCTAATGAAACGTGTACGGCGCTGTTCCAACATGAATAGTTGTATCCCATTATATTGGGTAGGTGTTTTGAGAAATTTTCCGATACATGAAAGTATCGGTTTTAATGTTTTATCACTCCCACCCCCAGAATACGCACCAGACATTTTTGCATAGGGGGATTTTCACGAACTAAACACATTTTATTCACACTCCGGCGCACTATTTGAGAGAAACATATGACCATATTTTTCCTTTTTGCTTAGCATGCGATACTCATCTCTAAATTCTGTTAAATACTCACGCAGACCTTTAGCCAGAACATGAATACTTGTGTCCCATTATATTGGGTAGATGTTTTGAGAAATTTTCCGCTACATGAAGCAATATCGGTTTTAATGTTTTATCACTCACCAGACGTTTATTTCCACAAACTAAACATCTTCACAATCCGGCGCACTATTTGAGAGAAACATATGCCCATATTTTTCCTTTTTTTAACAATCGGTACTCGTCTCTAAAGTCTGTTCAAAACTCACACAGGCCATTAGCCACAACCTCAGTACAAACCTCGTCATGATATATATTAATCTAGTGATAAAAAAACTTAAGATTCTCCATGATGACAAGATTTACATTCTCAGTTGCAGGGTACGAGTAATCGGTATGATGCAACATGACATAATATCGCTTGTCACACCACTCATCAACAAGACTCACTATCCATAACTGTTGCTTCTCTTCTGCACGTGTTGTTTCTTCTAATTCACGGTATATGTAAGCTTTTATAAAGTTTAGTCCTACAACATAGTTCAATACATCACTTGTACTACGAAATCCTACAATGCTCTCGCCAGAATAGCCGTAGAGTATTTGTACCTCTTGCTCCTTCGCACGATTCAATGTAGCCTTAAAAGTATCAAAGGAGGGTGGAATAGGGAGTTTTTCAGTATCCACCACATCTTGGCACTTTGCCGAATACCATTCATAACGTCGAACACGCAATATTAAAGGTAGCCATTACTATTTTCTGTATACGCGGGAATACACGTCTGAGATCCAGGGCTTACTGCGATCAACTGAGCACGCAGGGAAGAGATGTAGTAGCAGAGTCACGTGATCAATCATACAGGGGGCGGAGCTTAGAACTTTCTCTTCTACACACGCTGGGCGGAGCTTAGAATTTTCTCATGTGTACACACACACACACACACACACACACACACACACAAAGGAGAAAGTGAAACGCCAATTGAAACACGATTTATTTAATAAAAGAAATATTCAAGGTATATATATTTACAAATACGTGTAATAAATAAGTTAACAATAGACACATCAAAGATTATGGTATCCAAAGGGTACGGTATCATAGGTACCAGGTACCTGGTAACGTTTCCTATAGGTGTTACGGCACACCTTTGTACCCCTAAGTTCCTTCACGCCCCCAGCTTCTGCGCCCGAAAATTGTGGGTACCTACAGTTAGTTGGGGCGGCCGGTCGCCCTCATCATCTCCAAGCACACTAGATCCTTCAACGAATCAAAGTTAACGACCCCCGATTCGCCTGGTTGAGCGTGATACCCTTAGCCTTCACGATATATTTCATATCCTCCCCACCCTCACCGTACCCCATAAGTTTTTGGCCCTGTTGAGACAAAAGAGTCGGCGTATGCGATGTCTCCATACTCATCCTTGATCTCATCAGTCAACTCACGAGGAATTCACCAATAGGAGGCATGTATTCACCCTCCCTCTCTGTAATATCACACTATCTGTATCGGCGTACAAACCCTCCGCCCAAGAGAATGCAATAGGCCCCAAAGTTTGATGCGTGCGTAGGCCGTTGTGAAGCTGGCTACAGGTATGTTTGTAACCCGTGAGGTATCTGTGGCCAATTCGGTATTGTTGTACTTTATTATGTAAGTATTACCTACATTCACGATCTCCATGACCTCTTTATCGGGAGCGTTGGCATAATCCCAGACTTCACTATAACTTTGTGCCAAATGAACGTTCCCTTTGCCAGTATTCTGTGCAAATTTTCCCAAAGACTGTTTAGACACAACTTTGCACTAAAGCGCTTGCCAATTTACAATTTGGGAACGGTCAAGCTGTATACCTTCACGGTCACGGTAACGTTGAATATAGGCCGACTTTTCATCTTCGGTATCAACTCCTCGCGGATACCCTGATGCCTCGACCTTATCTTCAAAAAAGCGTTTATATATGGCGTGAAAAGGTTGGGTAGCTTTGAAACCTCCATACCTCATGTATCTTCAATATTCGTAGCCATGGCGAACAGCTAGATCCAGCTCTGGACTTGTATATACACTCTGATCTTACGCTGGTTAGCTGTATGATACATTCCCCATTGTTCTCTCTGCGCACTTCACGCACAAGGGAAACATAGAGCTTGTGATCGATAACGACGGGTAGATCGGCATCCATAAATTGTAGGGGGGAGCACGTCTACGAAAGAAAGGCCGAAATAGTACCCGTTCAAATTTGTTGAGAACACCTCGATGGTGGGCAGGTCAGGTCCCACCAGTTTCTCAGGTGCACCCAGGGATACGGGATTTTCTTCATCACGTAGGGATATAAAGAACAGAAGTCGTAGTAATGGAGTTTCACACCCCTCCGTAGGTGGAAAGTATAGCTTGAAGGGATTTGTACGCCCTCCGAACAAACTATCACCGCATTTGAGAGGATCCAGCACCATTGAACGTTTGATCGTGTTTATTTCTTCACAGTACTGTCCATTTGTTCCCATCCATGCATCTTACTCATGCTCCCATAAGACTTTGTGAGTGAAATGGGAACCTATAAGTTGATGGCGGGTGCGGGTCCACGCAAGACTGTCGGCAGGAGATCTGTGGATATCTCCTACGATTCCACATTCAGAACGGGGGCATCCGTGCCACCAGCAAACGTTAAAGGAGTACACAGTCATCTCACCAGTGGCACGGTTCTCACTTAGACCATCAACCCAAAAAACACGACCATTAACCTTAATGGGTACTTCACCCGTGTTGCGGCCATGCTTTATGTATACCCCGGTCTGCTACTGTAGGTGTATGAGCCAGTAAATAGCCTTGTGCCCATAACTGCGGGGATTGTTTCTGTGAATAACGGCTAAGGTGTCTTTAGGCATGAAGTTATTCTTGAACACCGTAAAACATAATGAGGCGATGGTGGTTGCGACTTGCAACGGATCGCATTTGAAACGGCCTATGTACATCCTTCTAAAGGCCTGGAAACATACTCTAAGCACGCGCACATCATTCACGCAATAACGCACACATTCATCAGCTATATTATAAGGATTAGATTCATTAAAATTGTTGTAGTATCGGTCAAAATCTTCACGTTCATCTGTACTCATACTTTCATAGTTAAAGTAATGTTTGGGTGGAGGTAGTCCTACGTAATTTAAAGTTTCGCTAGTGAGGAATGTGTAAGGGAAATATCCTTTTGAAACTTCAGCGGCTACGCCCATCACCTTGGGTAGCTTTGCTAATTTACAATGTGTGAATAATAAAGTGTCTTTAAACTGTACATTACCTCTTATTTGCATCTGTATTAGCTTGTTGCCTCTTTTCAATGGATCACCTGTAAATATCTGAGATGACTCGTGCTCAAGCAACTCCTTATAAAGGAACTGTGTCAAATTTTGCCCCGTTATATGCGAGAATATACATCATTTTTTTTAACTTGTCCGCTAACTTGACAATATAGGACGCAAAGAGTTTCACAGGGCTATCGCAGGCATTCGTTTTAAAAACCTTTGTCCGTTTACCACATTTGTGACACTCATCACACTCGATCTCCATACACTCATCACAGATAGTCTGGCTTACAAGTAAATGTGGAATAACCTCTTTGGTTTCTGCGTTCGTGTATGTTTCTAATGTTTCTATATCGTAGTACACAGTTATACAAGGGTTATTTTTAGGCTTAGCATCTTTCATATAACATACCTGCTTTACTCCAACCGCCTTATATTTCTCGTGGCATGTAGAACAGTGAATTTCATAACATTTATGCCTGAAATTCCCCCAATTATCCTCATATGAAACATACCACATTCACAGATTCTCATTTTCCTGCACGTGCCAATTTATTTATGGAGCTCAAAACAGTTATTATTGAAAAATGTACGTCTACACACATCACAATCCCTCTTCTCAGCTTCAACTACACGGCTTTCACATTTGGAGCTTTTACACTGCTCACATACCATGTGGCAATCTTTACAATGTTTCACTATATCATCCGCAAACTCGATACACCCTTACACAAATCATGATGTCGTCCATATTTTCGACTTTTATCATAACTCGCGTAAAGGTCCCTTATATTACGGATGGGGAGATACGTTGTCCTGACAGTCCTAAAATAAGTAGGGGTCTTGTACGATCTCTCACACTGCTTTTAAAAACATACACAGTCCTACGACGATCATCCATTCCAAATACAACTATACGAACATTCATTTCCTGTTCTACCCTTCTCAGCTCTCAGGACCCATATTACAGTCAAACTCAAGTTTACAGTCTACAGCTAGTTTACGGGCACGCTCCACTACCGTAGGCAACCAAATTTTTTGGTCCGTGTATTTAGTACAGTAAACATACGAGCTAAGACTACTGCTATAAAGCCGCAACCACGATCGACGTTTATATGCCGTCTATAAATAGCCTGAGAATTGAAGTTAAGAGTATAAGGTGTGGCACTATGACCCGCAACACGGAATACACGGTCAATATTTACCGTGAAGTTGTCCATATTGAAGGCTATACTACTTTGAGAGGCCTGCATTATACGGCCTAATATATACTCTATATCTTCAGCTGCCAAACGTCTGAACGGTATTACTACCCAAAAATCATCTACATCTCCGTCATCTGACCCGAATCCGAAGGACAGCCTCGTCCTGACTTCACGTTCGTCGCGGTTCTGAAGGGCAAACTCTACAATACGTTCAACTATGCGCCGTAGTCCGTGTTCAACACCATTGCTATACATGGATCTAGGATCAACCCTGACTATATACCGATTTCTAGTCAAGGCTGGGTGGGGGTAGCGGTGCGCACCAACTCGAATGTTATGCCATCCTCAACAGAACGAGAAGCTGTGCTGTGGAGGATGTACCCGGAATTGAATAAGGGTATATTTGAGGAAGGTACTATTGTGGGGGTTGTGTCGTAAGACGTAGAAGGTTGGGGCTCTATTACTGGTGGTCTAACAACCGGCGCAATCCTGGCGCGCTTTATACCTGACGTGGTGGGCTCTTCATCGTGCCTCCGCTTTGAACTGGCGCGTGCTACAGGTATCGCTGGTGAGGATTCGTCAGGGGGGATTCTGTGATCACAACTACACTGTCGTCGGGGTCATCTGTAATATCGATGAGGGTGCTGTACCTCATCGTCATTCACGGTTCTGTGGAGAAGGAAAAGCAAGACTGTAGAATATAAGGGTCATCACTTAAATATTTATTATATTTTGTAAATGACCCACTTAGGAGTGTGACGTGTTAGAAATGGATTCTGTAGAAAAATTCAGGTTCACGAGCCCATCCACATGTATTATATCTGGACCTACAGGATGTGGTAAAACTGTGTTTATGCTTAAAATCATTAAAGAAAAGGGAGAGATGTTCTCAAAATTTGTGCATAAAGTTATATGGTGCTATTCGACGTATCAATCAGTGTTCAACGAGTACCAAGATGATATTTTGTTCCACAAAGGTGTATATGACGTTAATTCGTTAAAGGGAAATGAACATACAGTCATTGTAATTGACGATCTCATGTTGGAGATGGATAAAACGTTTGCCGAGACATTTACAGTATTCTCCCACCATCTTAACATAAGCGTGTTCTTCATCAATCAGAATCTATTTTTCAAAAATAGATACATGCGCGATGTGTCGTTAAATACACAATATCTAGTCTTATTCGCGCAACGTAGAGATGTATCACAAATTGGGGTATTAGCCAATCAAATGTTCCCGAATCAGCGTAAGGAGTTTTTGGAAGTTTATAAAGAAGCTACAAGCCCGCGTTACGGATATTTGCTTTGCGACCTTCATCCGCGAAACACGTTTAGGGTGCTTCTAAGAACGAATATATTTCCAAACGAGCCTGAAACGGTGTATATTCCAGAATGACAAAGAGGCTAAAGAAATACCATGAATTAATAAAAATCTATCATCGACTGCCCCGGGCAATGCAGCAGATGTTTGCTAAAAATATCGACTCCGACTTTTTAAAATGCATCTGTGAAATCTGTCTTAACGTTATAAATTGCAATGTATCAATGAAACCACCTCAGAAGGCTCGCCTACGCCGTTACAAGAACATAATACGTGCACTCGCTCGTAAAAGTCAAACTGTAGGGAAGAAAAAACGAATTATTGTACAAAGAGGAGGGTCATTCCTCCCATCTTATTTTCAGTTTTGGGTCCTTTACTGACTAGATTAATATAATGAAGAAAGTGGTAGTGATTCCACACGAGGTGTATGCTTCACTGCAAAGTTCAAAGAATCCAGACACGGATCTAGATCCCCGTAAAAGCAGGCTTAAAAGAATGGAAAGCGAATTGCTAGCCCTATTAAACAGTGAAAAAACACCTGATGAGAAAAGAATCTTATACCAAGAAGCTCTGCAGAAATTTCTTCACGAGTACGAAAATTATAAGAACCCGACAGAGATTCCCGTGGTTATTAGGCACAGCACGGGGAACGATGGACATGGTGACATAGGACCTGTGTCCGACGATAGAGCTGACCAACCAAAGATTAATGGGTCGGCCACACAACATATCGAGCATGTATTAAAAAGCACCCTCCCACATACATTGAGGAATAAAGGTTTAAGTCTTTATAATCTATTGAATGAGGACCCCGCCATAGAGTGGACCGATACAGGTGAGATCATTGTGGAAGGAGCAAAGGTACAGGGATCGAATATCGTAGACATTGTCCATGATCTGGTGAGAAAGTGGGATAGGCCCTCACCATCAGGATGGAAGCATATTAAAGCAAGACTACAACAAATAAATGTCCCCAAAACATTGATAGAAAATCTGAACAGGTAAAAAAAGACTTGGAACATGCATCGCACGTGACACAATTGAAGACGCCATCACCCCCGGCGGTAACACCTCTGAAGAGGAGAAAGAAGAGGTTAAACAACGGTCAACCAGTGGTGGGATTAAAAAATTTTAAGAACCAGTTCGCCCTCCCTTCCTCTTCTCCTCCCCCTTCCATGTCAGAAATGAAAACTAAAAAAATGTTTTTATCGAAATGCGTATGGTATAAAGAAAAATCATGCACGGACTGAAAGGGTTAAGGACCAGTTCCGCGAACTCGGGAAATTTTAGGAACCGGTTCGCACGAACCGCTGCGAACCGGCTGAATCCCACCACTGCGGTCAACCCTACCCACGTGCCTCTAAAATACGCAAATGGCTAACATATTAAGAAGGCGTTATTATGACATTTCTAACCCAGCCTCCTACGGAGGCGTAGATAGACTGCATGTGCGGTAAGTTCACCACCATCAATTCACCGCGGGAAAGTTCACCGCCATCAATTCACCGCGAGGTAAGTTCACCGCGAGGTAATTTCACCGCGAGGTAAGTTCACCGCGAAGTAATTTCACCGCAAGGTAAGTTCACCGTAAAATGAATAAAATTAAAAAGAATTTTTTAACTTAACAAGAATTTAATATAGGGTTTAGCAACACTATTTAAAAACATTAAAATATAATTAGGACAAAAATTAAAAAAGTATTTAATTTTTATTTAGCCACAAAATTTAAAAACAAATAATATATAATTAGGAAAATATTTAACGACATTTAATTTTTATTTAGCCACAAAATTTAAAAACAAATAATATATAATTAGGAAAAATATTTAACCACTATTTAAAAACATTAAAATATAATTAGGACAAAAATTAAAAAAGTTAGGTTAGGTTAGGTTAGGTTAGGTTAGGTTAGGACCTAACCTAACCTAACCTAACCTAACTTTTTAATTTTTGTCCTAATTATATTTTAATGTTTTTAAATAGTGTGGTTAAATATTTTTCCTAATTATATATTATTTGTTTTTAAATTTTGTGGCTAAATAAAAATTAAATGTGGTTAAATATTTTCCTAATTATATATTATTTGTTTTTAAATTTTGTGGCTAAATAAAAATTAAATACTTTTTTAATTTTTGTCCTAATTATATTTTAATGTTTTTAATAGTGTTGCTAAACCCTATATTAAATTCTTGTTAAGTTAAAAAATTCTTTTTAATTTTATTCATTTTACGGTGAACTTACCTTGCGGTGAAATTACTTCGCGGTGAACTTACCTCGCGGTGAAATTACCTCGCGGTGAATTGATGGCGGTGAACTTTCCCGCGGTGAATTGATGGCGGTGAACTTTCCTGTAAACGATAGACTGTACAGAAGTGTTTACAGAGTAGGAAAAAAAAGATGTGGAGGGATTTTTGCAGGAGCAGGACGCTTATACACTTCATAAGCCTGTGAAAAAAAGGTTTAAAACAGCCAAGACAAGAGCTGCTTCGATTGACTCTATTTGGCAAGCAGATTTAACAGACAGACGATGGTTACCTCTACATTCTAGTCATAATAGATGTATTCTCTAGATATCTGTGGCTAATTTCTCTGAAAAATAAATCACCTGAAACAGCTGCTAAAGCCACCAAAACGCTGATGTGAAAAGGAAACAGGGTTCCTGGCTATTTTTATACGGATATGGGGAAGGAATTTATAGGCCGTGCTTTTCAGAACATGTTGACAGAGTTTAATATCAGCTATTACACTACCAATTCTATACATAAGGCTTCTTTAGCTGAAAGAGTTCAACGTATCATAAAGGAACGCATGTACCGCTATTTTACACATAAAAACATACAGATTTCTAGACATTCTGGAATCATTGGCCTCATCATACAACCGCTTACACTATCGCACGATTGGGACAACACCTAACGAGGTTTTAGAAAGAGGTACGCGTCCAGAGGTGAGAAAAGATGGAACACCACCACCACACTCTGCGAGTTTCAAAATCAATGATTATGTAAGACTGTCGCGTTCGGGAAATAAATTCGCGAAGGGATTTGAGCAAGGATGGACACGTGAGTTTTTTAAAGTTAGTGCTATGAGACCTAAAGGTGAGATAATGATGTATTACGTTGAAGATTTGAATGGGGAAGAAAACGCAGGAGGCTTTTACCGCGAGGAGTTGCAGAACGTGGTATTTAATTTAGGAAAAAATGTGTTTAAAATTGAGAAAATTATGGGAAGCAAAGGTTCAGGAAAGAGAAAAATGTACCTGGTGAAATGGCTAGGGTACCCAGAAAGCTTCAACACCATATAAAAGCTTATGCAATAATGAAGCTTAAATAGTATGCAACATGGCTCCTAACCATTTCTACGTCACAGTCCCGTCCTCCTCGTCGCTGTCTGTACACCCTAACGATACACTAGCCAACTTTGTAACAGATCTCCATGGACCCATTGAATTGGGTCGTGATTCGTATGAGGTGGGGTTATGTGAACTCCAGTTAGCCACCAGATTTTTAACACTTGAAACTGAGCAAGTCATATTTCTGATCCTTAGAAGAATCGATGAGTGCGAAAAATTAGGCATAATCTTAGACAGTACTATGCGTTCAGTCTTGTTCGGTGAGGAACGGTACTATAGCACAAATGTATCGCTAGGAATCGGGCATTATGATACAGCCATGGACATTGTGAAGGGGTTAAACAAGAGTCTTGAAAGGTCGTACCTGACAAACGATTTACTTTTTGAAGTCGTAAACATAGACACGCCTGCATGCACACTGAAGTTAAAATCAAAGCTTAGTAGAAATATTAAAGATAAAGAGCTGTTCACAATTGTGGCTGAGGGGCGATACAGCGCAGCTCTCCAAAGAGATACCTTTCACGAGGCACAGCATGACTTGTCCAGCTTAATGTATCAAATGAAGATGGAGAAATTGGGTGAAAGCTCTCAGCCCCCAGACATGTGCTATATTTACACCAATGTAGTGGAGCACCAGTTTGTTGGGGGCACCCAGGCAGGCCTGCTGCGCATTGCCCACATTCCCAACCATAGAGGAAGGGGTTTGAGTATTACATATGACAGACCCCATTATGTGAATGTCGCAACTAATCTAATAACCAATATCTCAATATATATAAGAATGATTGAGGGTAAAAATTTCCCATTCGGTAACGGGAGCTTAACAGTGAAGCTGCACTTTCGACGCACTGAGTAATAATGAACAGAAAGCCTTTCACCGTCTATCGAGGGGTGAGATACCAGCGTGGTAGTGGACTTGGGTCCATTTTTTCAACCATACTATGTACGGCTGTTCCTTTGCTGAAGAGGGGTGCCAGATACCTCGGAAGGAAAGCTCTACAATTATGTCTTAACACTGCAGAAGACATATTGGCTGAGGTTAAACCTTAAGAAGCCCTAAAAAACACTTAAAGCGTACACGGGACAAATCGTCAAAGATGCAGAGAAAAATGCGTGGTGGTGGGAAGAAGAGGGCTGGCCGGAAGAAGTTGACCATTTTTTGACTGACATAAGCTAAGGACATTGATCTCATGAATCATAGTTTGTTTACTACTTGTCGAGAGAGGAGGCACTATTTCTAACTCGTCATGACACGCTTCATCCATCCGTGTAGTTCACAATGCTGTAAATCGGAGCTATCCCTCTTTGAGATGCCTCCAACTCAAGTTTCTATCGAACACAGTGACTTTATTACAATTAACCCTTTAAACACAATTAGTTCCCCGAGTGCCCCTATAGAATTCGTGATACCGAGCTCAGGCCCTTACTTTTTTGATCCAAGCTGTGTGCACATGTACGTTAAACTACGTATAGCCCATTCTGATGGAACGGACTGCGATGACAAATATGCTGTATACCCTGAAACAAACTTTCTGCACTCCATATTCAACCAGTGTGACGTATATTTAAATCAGGTCAACATATCGGCAGACACGGGGTACTATCACCTACGATCCTATCTGGAAAATGTGCTGAACTTTTCCAAAGAAGCGAAGGCTACCTTTTTAAGTGCCGAGGGCTATTATCAAACTAAAGACGAAAGTAGTATAAAAGACAAATTTAAAAATTCTGAAAATATATACGAGTGTTTTGGACGACTGCATACAGGTTTCACACTCCAGGAAAAGTTGCTTGTGAACGGGGTGGATATGAAAATAAAGCTCACCCGCACGAATCCTGAGATCTGTTTAAATCTGGATGCTGACCAAGGAGAGGGAGCAAAACCCGTTGTGGTTCACATTATGGAGACATACTCCTCATACGATGAGTGAAATTAAGTTCACCAAAACAAATAGAAATGGAGAAAAATTTACTAAACGCCACAGTAAAATACCCTATTAACAGAGCACAGATCAAACTATTCACGGTGCCAGCAGGGTTGGCATCGAAGCAGATAGAAAACATCGCACTGAGAAATCTTCCTAAAAGGATATTAATTGGAATGCAGGACCATGCTTCGGTGAATGGAAAATATAAAAAGAGTGCCTTTAAATTCGAGAATTTCGGCCTTAAATATATAACTCTATACGTTAATGGCATTGCGTTGGGAGGAACATTGGATACGGAGTATTCATCAGACGCTGTGTTACCGCTTTGCACGAGAGCATATAGTAATCTGGCCCATATTGCAGGTGATTGTGATGAGCTCAGGAATGGGGTAACGCAGAAATAATTCATTGATCAATTTAACTTTTATCCGTTTGACATCACACCTGTCTTATCTGCTAGCGTAAATACACACTTAAGTCTACAACAGATTGGAAACATCTCAGTCAGGTTGGAATTCACCAAGCCTATAGACGCGCCTATTAGTGTACTAGTATACCTCGAGTCACAAGCCCTAATAGAAGTAGACAGATTTAGTGGCGTTATCACTGACTTTTAAAATGGATGCGAATACACTTCAGACAGTAATGAATAGTGAACGAATCACACGTTCCAAATTTATCGGTGTGTTTGCGAAGAATGAAACATTGAATTTTCCAACTACGCGAGATTGCGGTAGTCTTATTGTGAACACAGTTGTCATTGGTAATGAAGGGATTCATTGGTTTGCAATCTATTTTAAAAATAGGGACCGCATGTACTATTTTGATTCACTCAGGACTCAACCCTGGAGTGACCCTGTTATTGTAAAATTTATCGATCTGTTGCATATCCCCGAAGTTGTATGGAACCCCTTCCGGCTACAAGGATATTTTAGTAATACGTGAGGAATGTACTGCCTTTCATTTCTCATGCATATGTCACGTGGTAAAGAATTTATAATTTTTTAAAAATTATTCAACCCGTGTCACACTCAACGAAATGACGAAATGGTATGCAGACAGATAAAAAGCCGTTTTCCGATTGTGCGTACTCGTTGGATAGTATGATGTTTTGTTCGTGTGTTTATATATATATATATATATATATATATATTTGTAACAAATAATGTTAGTTTGTATATACTGTAGTTTAAGATGGTTATTGTACTAAAAACATGATTTCTTTCATTTAATAAATTGATGAAAATACATTGTATCTTCTTCCCCCCAAAAACAGATCGAAAAAAAAAACACTTAAATTATTTCGTTAATGATATGACAATCGTTGGGTTGACTGCTCGGTAAATCTTCTACCTCCGTATTCGGGTCCATGACATAGGTTTCTTCAAAACGAAAAGATTGTATAACACGTGTCAAATCCTCATCAGACCTGAAAGGACAAAGAATAATTCATAAGTTCATACTGAATCTTTTTTAATAAAAATCCAAAACATATGCAAAGTGTATATATGTATAGTAAGAGTATTACAATGTGAAGATATCTTTGAACCGCTCAGAGAAGCTCCTTTAAGAGATAATTCTGAATAACATTTGAATTTATAAAATTATTTAAAACATGCAAAAGATTGCTATAAAAAAATTCAATGAATCAAAACAGGATTTAGCATAATTGCAAACTAATCTATAATTGCTGATACCTAAATGAAGCTTTATTAATGTGATGAGATGAAATACTACAACCCTCCATATATATGATGAAATAATCCAGAACAGTGCTCTTTCTGACAGGCACATTACATAAGTTTGCGAATAATTGGCTACAAAAAATAAAATTACAGGTACTTACATTTCTACGGCAGTCCCTTGAGTCGGATCGCAAGGAGCATCATTACAAATATCATCAACAGTTTATTCACTGGTGAAAATAACTACTGTGACTCCCAGCTGAAAATATTTCCTTTTATATGCATGATCCCCAAACACCACCCCAAAAGACTAAGAGGCGGTTCGTAAGTTTAATGATTGGTTGTCAATGTAACTGGGCAAGGCTACGATAAAATTGCGTACCAATCATAATACCTATTATGGGTCCATGCTTTGGACGTCCTGATTGGTCGACTAATGGTGCCTTTATATTCTCTCCGTAGATTTAATGGTCACATTGTGTATTACCCCTTGCAGTCTCTACCACGACAATATTTGCATTTGCGCCCATGCTTTTCTCGGTTTTCCCATTTTAGAACCCACCCCTTTATGCAATATCCCTCGCAACATTGATCAACCATCTCTATCACAACAATATTTTACATTATTATTTTTTGCGGTTATGCTATTTGATCCTCAACTTTTCCCCGTTCGGATAGGGAGATGGACAACTTGAGCGGATGCAAGTTGTTACAGGAATATCTTCATCAGAGCCGCTCAGCTCAGTGCCGCAGGAAACAAAATTAGCGCCGCTACTCTTCATAATCCTGACATAGATCATTAGGAGATATAGCACAGTAACACCTGTGACACAAAGATCATTAGAAAATACGAAATCTAGAAGATCTCTACAAGCAAAATGTTTTGTGCATTATTATTTTTTGCGGTCATACTATTCTCAGCTTTCCCAAGATTCCTGACTTGTGGATTTGGTTATATATATATATATATATATATATATATATATATATATAGCTCATGAAATGAATGTCTGCTTGGGTTGGTAGATAAATGGGCGCCCTAGGTATCCTAGTGGTTAAGACGCTGGGGTGCTGGTTGAGAGATCGAGTCCGGGCGATGACATTGTAATTTCAGCCTGCCCGTGCTGCAGCTTAGTTCGGATTCAACGTTAAACTGTAGTTCTAAGGCGTAATGAAAAGCTTGATCTTTGTCAAAATAAATAATTCGGGGAGAAAGAAAATCGTTTTAGCTTATTATTACTAATGTAATTTACACCACGGTTAGGTACCAGTTACAAAGAGAATCTATGGTCTGAATTTATTGCATATATTCCTCGTATGCATATTTTTTCTTCTCTCTCTAAAAGGTCTTTTGAAAATCTGTGTATTAAATATATAATCCATTATCTTCCAGAGAATCTATGTTCTGTATCATAGGTTAGATTAGGTTCAGGTGCCAGCATGCTGGAGCGAACCGGAGGCTCACAACCAAAATCTGAACAAGGAATGTTTTACAGTTTAATAAAATGAATTGTTGATTCTCTTTTTTTTCAAATTTCCCCTTTACGATCTTATTGAGAGGATTTTATAATAAATAAATTATAAATATTTTTGTTTTTCTTTTCATTCCTTTATTTATATTTTTTTTAAATTTTGCTGTGACTACTTACGGCCATCATAAACTCGGTAAATGATTTCCAATATACTTCTGAAAATTAAAGCTATGAATATTATATCCATAATTTAGTGGTGGACCCGATATCCGCATCCGTATCATATTTAACATCCGCATCCGCACTTTTGACTGCGGATGTTTGCGGATATTTCCTCTAATAAATTATGTAATTTACAATTAAATTAGCTTATAAAGTAGCTTATAAGGCCCAGTCATGCACATTTCATGTAAAGTATTAATTATTATGAACAAACAAATATATAAACCTCAAAATATAAATACCTGGTAACAGAAAATTGAATGAAACTTGTTTCATTGAATTTTCTGTGGCTGAAACTCTTGCGAAAGTTATTTTTATCGTAATGAAAACATTAATATTAATTTTAATTCTTATGCATTGCTTGCCATAATAGTAATATCACGAAATTTGAAAAATTATGTCATATATTCATAATTCTATATTATATTGATAGATTAACTAAATATCCGCATCCGCGGATATTGAAATTAAAAATCCGCATCCGCAGATGTTGAAAAACTGACATCCGGTCGACCACTAATCCATATAGAATAAACAAAACTTTATTTCTGTGTGTGTGTGTGTGTGTGTGTGTGTGTATGTGTGTGTGTGTGTGTGTGTGCCGTCTTCAGTTTTCTGACTCTCTCTCTCTGTATATTGGGAATATGATAAGAAAACTCATTATTTAATCAAAGACTAATTTAGTCTATTAGAAACAATCATGTGAAGCTTATGTACATATTTATGCTGTTTTAACTTCATTATGATAATAACAGTGATGCAAACAATAATAGGAGTGCAGAGAGGTTTTCATAAGAGTATGGTTGAAATTAGGCCAAATGGACCTTTGCGGTCAGCCTTTGCGGTCAGCTCGAGGGTTCACCTGTTTTGAATTTATACATTTTTTCCAGAGATGCTTTCAAAGAGAAGAAAGAAAGTAAATAAACACTTTAGGTGAAGTTAGTTAAAATAATTATTGTTTTTCTTATATATATATATATATATATAAGGTGTATTGTTATTTTTTTCTGGTGCAATTTGTTTTTTCATTCACTTCGGACAATATATAGAAAGGATTGTCAAAAGTAAATAGACACAGTATAGATTCTATGGTGTTAGAATAAATGAAAGCGAATTATAGGTATATTGAATATTATTCTTAGATAATATGTTATTGGAACGATTTCTTTTGCTAAGCCAAATGTCTAGTGTATTTCTTTTATTATTAATATTAAGTTGAACGACGTTTAAATAATTAGTTCTTTTGCTGAACAACTTTAAGGAGAAAGTCGATCTTGCCTTTAATAAATAAATAAATAAGTGGAAACACGTTTAAATAAGTTAAAATAAATGCCGCAATCTGGCAACTCAACCTAATAAGGCGTACCTAAACAATTAAAAACTATTTGGCAACTCATGTAAATAAAATTAAATGGTGGTATCTAGCAACTCACCCTAATAAGGTATACCTGAACAATTAAAATAAATGGTGTTATCTGATAATCCCCTCCATATATAAATAAGTGATATCTGGCAACTCACGATCCTCTGTATAACACCTGCTTGGCCACTGGACACTCATAATGCGTCGGACTCCGGTGGAATAAAGACTCTGTCCTTCCTTCTTAGGTTAAGGCTTAGGTTAGGTTTCACTTTGAGGGGTGAGGACATCCCACCTTCTCCCCCAAAGACCTCCTCCGTCTCCTTTCTCTTCCTCTCTTAGGTTAAGGCTACCCCTTTGGGGGGAGGTCACCCTCACTTCTCCCCCCGAAGCTCCCTCCCCTCTCCCCCTTGGCAGCATTGAGTTGTTGCATTACCCTACCCCCTTTTGCAACATTGATGTTGCATTACCCCACCCCTTCATTGCGTAACCCCCTTCATTGCATAACCCCACCCCTTTGTTGCATAACACGTTGCAACGTTGAACAATATTTTCAATTGCATTGCAACATTCCTGCACGCTCCCTGTTTTGCACCTATACTAATTCTGACGTAATCGGAATCCTCTATAGATGTCTCAGTAGGTGGGGATGCTAAAATGGAAAAGTTCCAATTTACAGCACTCGTCGCTGTGTGGGTGGACTAGATGAGTCATGTTGAACTGCTTGAAGCGAAGCAAATACCAAACCCCATCTTACATCGTAGAACCACAAATACCTATGAGACGTAATTGCACAAGATTTTTTGTTTATATTAGTTAAAGAAATCAACTAGAGTTGCACCGATATGTAATTTGGCCGATTACCGATTAATCGGCTGTGAGGAATCGGTCGATTATTAATTATTAAGAATTTTAAATCCGATTAATCGGCACTATAAATTCGATTAATCAGTACCATAAAGTAAAGATATCACCACAATGTTATTATCAGCTTAGCTGTGCTGCCCACCTGCCCTCTCCTATATGGGTAGTAAATTGTTTTAGTGATACCAGTAGTGTGGGCGAAAAAGGAGAGAGTGCAATTTAATTGCAAATGTTGCAAATGAATGTTGAATAAGTTATGCAACAAGGGGGATGTTGCAAGATGTTATGCAGCAAAGGGGAGGGGGAATGTTGCAAGAGCAACAAGGGTTATGCAACTTGTAGGCGGAGTTATCCTCCAAGAGAAAGAGAGGAGAAGGCGAGAGAGGAAGAGAGGTGTTCGCCTGGCAGGAGCCAAGCGCATATTAAGACTTCAGCCGAGCGGCCGTTATCTTAATATGTTCCTAATCAGCCAGTTGGTTTATCTAGCTGAGCTGCCAGATTGCGCTATTTATTTAATTAAAGCATATATTCTAGCTTAACCAGCCATTTGGTTTAATTAAATAATAATAATAATAATAATAATAATAATAATAATAATAACAATAACGTTTATTATATACACAACCAAAAGAATTAAATAAAACACCACCACATCACTCTGTTTATTTAGACGAATTATTAGATTGGCATAATCCTAGTCGCATGTGTACGTGCATTTGTGTGCGTTTGTCCCCGTCAGCTAGATTAAACCGCCAGTTGGCATAACCCGCCAGTTGACTTAGAAGGCCTAACCAGCGATTTCGTATAATTAAATAATAATAATAATAACGTTTTTATATACACGTCCAAAAGAATTAAATAAAACACCATCACATCACTGTTTATTTAGACAAATTATTGGATCCAATTTCACGAAATATATTGAAAATAAATATACATTCCTATACAAGCGAAGGAATATATGCAATCAAAAATAATAATAGCATAAGAATTACGAACGAGGAGTGATATATAATAAAAAAATAATAATATACAAACCCGGACCTATCCAAATTGTTCATTCTAACGAAGACCAAACTTTTTACCCCACCGTAGACCTACAGTTTAACGGAGAATCTGGATCTACCCGAATTGTTCATTCTGACGAAGATCAAACTTTTCACCCCGTCCTAGACCTACGGTTTAACGGGGAATCCAGCATCCCCAGCATTGCGTGAGGATATTGATAGGTTAGAAAGGGTTCAGCGTCGTGCCACGAAACTTATTCCGGCATTGCGCAATAAGCCTTATGAAGATAGGATTAAAGTGTTAGACTTGTATTCACTCGAAACTAGGAGATTAAGGGGGGAGCTTATTGAAGTTTTCAAAATCGTTAATAACATCGATAACGTAAATTTTGACAAATTGTTCACTTTCGATAATAGTAATACTCGCAATAACGGATTCAAGTTGCGTGGCAGACGTTTCATTACTAATATCGCTAAAAACTTCTTTACGTTTAAAGTAATTGATAAATGGAATAATCTTCCCGCGTCAGTCGTTCATTCTACCAGCGTTAATGTGTTTAAGAACCGTCTTGACAGACATTTTAAAAATATTAACGTTGTTTAAATTAAAAAAAGAAAGTTAACAACAGGAGCTCTGGTGGTGGTGCTCGAGGATGAGTCTGTTGACGATGAATGCCAGCTTGTGACATGCCAGCGTGATGCCAGCAATAAAAAAAAAAAAAAAAAAAAAAAAAAAATTAGACTAACACGAATGTAGATGTAGCTCATAGCGTAAACTAACCCACTTTTTGCTTAACTTTACCTACTTTTTTTTTTTTTCTTATCCTCCTTACTTTGCATGTCTCTAACTCTTTTCTTGCATGTTTGTAGTTTGCATGGTATGACAGTGAGTTAAGACTGTGTTTGCATGGTTTGTAAGCGTTCTTATTTTACTTCTTTTCATCTTTCACCCCTCTCCTATATTCTCCGACTATTTTTCTGACTTGTCGGCAGTGGCCGGCGGATGATGATGGTGAGACTTTTTCCCTCTTTTTCTGAATGAATGTTAATCCACGAATGATAGGTGTTGCTCCTTACTTAACCCCTTATTCTCCTCTCTTCTCTTAACCCCCTACTCTCTCCTTTCTCTCGGGCTAGCCTTAGAGTGGATCTTAGGGTCTTTGTTAGCCTTAGCTTCTGTAGATCTGTAGATCTCTTATACAAATTGCCTTCAAAACAACTTTTCTTTATATTCCAAGAAAGGCAAAAAATACCCGATTTCCTCATTCTGTCGAAGGTCAAGCTTTTCATTCCACCCTAGGCATACAGTTTAACGGAGAATCCGGCCCTACCCGAATTGTTCATTCTGACAAAGGTCAAACTTTTCACCCCACCCTAGACCTAAAGTTTAACGGAGAATCTGGACCTACCTGAATAAATCACCTATTATTACACACACACATACACACACATATATATATACATATATATATATATATAATATATATATAAAATCAGATGCATGCAAAGACCCAATATCAAAATATATACGAGCACAATTCGAATTCAGCCAGTTGGCCTAATCCACCAAGACAGAGTGTAACGGGGAATCCGGCCTTACCCGAATTGTTTATTCTGACGAAGATCAAACTTTTCACCCCACCCTAGACGTACAGTTTAACGGAGAATCCAGCACCCAGCATTTTCTCATTCATCTCTTATACAAAATGCCTTCAAAACAACATTTCTTTTCATTCCAAGAAAGACAAAAATACCCGAAATGTTCATTCTGTCGAAGGTCAAGCTTTTCACCCAGTCTTAGACCTACACTTTAACGGGGAATACTACTACAATAGATTTAGTTGGCTTGGTGAAGAAGTGAATTGACTTCTTTTACTCTCCATCTCACAGGTACACCCGGATCATCGGGGATCTTTTCTATTCCATGGAATTTTAGATCCTCCCCTTTTCCGTACCGTCACAGTTGAATTTTATCAGTGTTAAAATTCATATAAAAACCATGCAACACCTCCTAAAACTTCTACATTATTACCCCTAGCCCATCCTTCATGCATTAAAAAAGTTCTACTTTATCGGCAACCTTCGTTTAGCAAACCCCCTGATTGTTCATCCTGGCGAATGCCAAGCGTGTCACTCCACCTTAGACCTACAGTTTAACGTTGAATCCGAGCCACGTCTAAAATAAAATGTTAAAACACCCTAACACAATAAAATCTAATTTCAGAATAAAAAAATATTTTAAACAGCCGAACCATACAAAATATCACTCGAATTGTTCTGAAAATGAAAGAAAAAAATAAACAACAACAATCAGCCCACCTATAAAAATATAAAAATTGATGAATATATATATATAAAAAGTAAAAAGTCAAATTCATTTATCAAAAGAATTTACGGAAACAATTTCTCTATTTCAATTAAACAAATTTTTATCTTTTTATAACAAATTTTGTTATTTTGAAGTCCCACACAATTTATATACGGGAAGCATAATAAATTTTAACTGCAAACACGCAGTATAATTAACGTAAAGAACGACGCTTGTATAGGAGAATATTCCGCTCAAGATGAGGAGAGAGAACGAAACAAATGAAAAAATGTATATAATGTTACGGCATGCGGGAGGTGCCCCCTTGGGGCATTGGTTTCTACGCGTATGTAGAAGAATTACGGCATTTGTTCGAGTGAGGCCCGTGGTGTAATGGTTATCATATCTGACCGGCAATCGGAAGATCCCGGGTTCGATTCCCGGGTGGTTACCTCATTTTTTCATTTGTTTCGTTCTCTCTCATCTTGCGCGGAATATTCTCCTATACAAGCGTCGTTCTTTACGATATTATATATATATATATATATATATGTGTGTGTGTGTGTGTGTGTGTGTGTAATAATAGGGGATTTATTCGGGTAGGTCCAGATTCTCCGTTAAACTGTAGGTCTAGGGTGGGGTGAAAGTTTGACCTTCGTCAGAATGATCAATTCAGGTAGGTCCGGATTCTCCGCTAAACTGTAGGTCTAGGGTGGGGTGAAAAGTTTGACCATCGCGAGAATGAAAACATTCTGGTAGGTCCGGATTCCCGTTAAAACTGTATGTCTTGGTGGATTAGGTCAACTGGCTGAATTCGAATTGTGCTCGTATATATTTTGCTATTGGTCTTTGCATACATCTGATTTATATATATATAATATATATAAAATATATATATATAATGAATAAAACCACGACGGAAAGGAAACACAGAATGGTGCTCAAGCGCTTTCGTCTAATGATATCCTCAGGAACACTGAAGTACATAAAGAGTTACAGCCTATATATGATTACAGAAAATATATATATATATATATATATATATATATAATAAACGGAGAGGTAAAAATAAAAATTAAAGGATTGTGGGAGGAGCATACAAATTTGTAAGGAAAAACTACAGATTTTTAGCACAAGATCAAATGAATTGTTTCCAACCAATGTTATAGATAATTTAAAAGAAAAAAAATACAACTTTATACTGGAAATCTGGCCGGGTTTTAGCACTCTGCCCTTCTTGTTTAAGTTCGATGTATATAAAAATAAATTGAAAAATAAAAGTTATTAGAGTAACATACAAGTTTACCAAAGATTTAGCGTTCTACCCTTCTTATCTAAATCTGTTCTGAAAGAATTCAAAACAACAGGAGCGAGTTGAAAAAGACCTTTGCTTATGGTGAAGTTATTTGTAAGTTATATGTGATAATAGGGGCTTTATTCGGGTAGGTCCAGATTCTCCGTTAAACTGTAGGTCTAGGGTGGGGTGAAAAGTTTGACCTTCGTCAGAATGAACAATTCGGGTAGGGTCGGATTCTCTGTTAAACTGTAGGCCTAGGGTGGAATGAAAAGCCTGACGTTCGACTAAATGAACAATTTGGATATTTTTTGTATTTCTTGTAATAAAAAGAAATGTTGTTTTCAAGGCATTTTGTATGAAATGAATGAGAAAATGCTGGGGTGCTGGATTCCCCGTTAAACCGTAGATCTAGGGTGGGGTGAAAAGTTTGACCTTTGTCAGAATGAACAATTCGGGTAGGTCCGGATTCCCCGTTAAACTGTAGGTCTTGGTGGATAAGGCCAACTCGCTGGTTTCGAATTGTGCTCGTATATAATTTGCTATTGGGCCTTTATATATATTTTATATATATATATGTTAACCCCCCCTTTTATGGCCCTTTGTCGGTTCGGATTCGAAGGGGGTTCTAGTTAGGGAGGCAAGCAACGGATATTTCTTCTGATACTTTTCTTCTATAATTTTTCTAATTCTTTCTCTGATACTTTATAACTTTTCGACTTTACTAAGTTCCTTTGACGATAGCCCAACTCGAGGGGGAAAATAAAAAGTTTCTCTTACTGTAAATTTACTTCTTAAAAATATACAGGTACTGCTCTGAATTTACAGGGGTAGAGGTTCGACCTCCCTCCCCGCAGCGAGGCTGCTAACCAGGGGAGTCTCTTGCAGTCACCAAGGCAGCGTCTCGTAATGAAGTGTCTTCATTTTACAAATACATGTATAAAATATGCCTGAATGTTGGGGGATGGCAGTTGGAGGTTAAGTTTCCCCCCCTTTTAAACACGATCAGGTGTTTGAAAGTTTCCAAATAAAAATAATAAAAAAAATAAATAAAAATAAAAACTAATCTTATTTTTTTTTGTCACGTCTTCATTTCTGAAGGCGATATCATTTTTGTTTGGGTTTATTACAATTATGATTGCGATTATGGATTACTTCCCATTCGCTTATGATTGTCCCTTACAGTTCGATTAAAGTACATTCTTACATTATATATAAAGTCATTACATTCAATTATAGTTTCATTGAAGTACATTACGTCGTTACCATTTTTACAGTTTTTATATATATATATATGGTTAGATTATATGGTCAGATTATATGGTCAGATTATATGGTCAGATTATATGGTCAGATTATATATGGTTATTATATATATGGTTATTAGTACAACACAAGTACATGAGACATGACAAGATAATTTATATACATAATATGTTATATTACATTATATGTTATAGATTTGGATCAAAGCGAAAGATGTTGTTTATCTTAGAAACGTTCGGTTCTGCTGATTCGCGAATTTGAGCATTTAACTACTGTAAGCCTAATGAGAGTTGAGGGTGAACGCACTTAAAAGAAAAAAATACATGTGGACGTATTTTACATGTAAGTAACAGAATAGGTTGTGTGCGTAATATAGACGCGTAAAATATGGACTGATAGGTTGATAGGTATCAGTAGACAATAGGTAGGAAGCAACATAACTAATGATGTATAGAGAATGGTTTCTTTTTCTTATTATTATTATTATTATTATTATTATTATTATTAAGGAATTTACCATACATTCAATACGGAAGATGTCCAAATACTAAACACGTGATTCAGTGTTCAAGGTATGGAAAACGTGAAGAGAATTAAGTTACTTTATGACTTCATAGTTATTCACATTATGTCATACGTGCAGTATAACTGTAAGTCATTATTAGGGAGGACCTAAAAGAAACGAATTAAAGACAGAGTGGGTATCAAGGACTAAGAAGCACAACTACTGGTTCCAATCCTCTTATATGCAATGCGTATGTATAATCTAGGGTCGAGGGTGAGATGCAAGACAATCATAATTAATTATAATAACTTCTATAATAAATGAAAATGGATACGACTAAACCATAGGTATGGTAGATCGTAGGGTTTTGACACGAACAAAAATAGGAAGCCACAAGTAAAATTATTATCCAAACTCGCGTTAAGCGATTTTGGTTCTTATGTAAAAATGAATATGGATTCATTTCATTTTTACATTGCTCCCCTTTTTTTTAAAAAACGATATTTATACAATAATCTAATAGGGTATCATTAATACAATACAAATGAGAAAATAACATTCTAACTAATTCAAGTTAGGTGACGAATTTTTTTCTTTACATTACAAATTTTTATACAGAACAAGTGAGTTATTATATAATATAAAAAATTCAAAGATTAATACTTCAATTTTAGACAAACAATTACGCTAGACAAAGAATGATATTGTTAAATTTTTTACAAAAATTTTTCTGTGGGAAAAAATTATGTACATATGAATAGTAGGTAAAAGGGAAAAATATAAATTATTTTCCAAAGTTACCCTGATCGTGCAGTCTATAACTAATTTTATTGACTATTGTAGGTAAAAATCGAATTACGTAATGGATGATGTATAGACCTGTGGTCTAGTGTGTATGTGTGTGTATTAGATACAAAGTGTGTATCTTATAAATTTGAGGGATAGATTAGCGGAGAGGATTCTTAAATTAACTGAATAAACGCCTGAGCAAAAATTTATATATAGTAAGCAAAAATGCGTAGGACTATATAAATAGCATAGTTAGCACTTTCACGCTATGAAATAGTTTATTGTGACATCCAATGATTTTAGCATAAGGTTTGTATATATATATATATATATATATATATATATAGTGCGCATACATGCGTGTGTATGTGTAGGGATTTGGGAGGTTTTTGAATTAACAAAGTTTAAAAATAATGTATAATAATTTAAGATGGGTTTAGGGTTATAAAATTTTGAGTCAATTATTTTGTTATTATCATCATATTATTATTATAAAATCCTTTAAGTTCAAGGTAGTATTTAAGTATTTAATTAAATCAGTTCCACGTATTAAGGTAATACAAAGAAATGTACTTAGAGGACTTACAATTGATGAAAGTAAATCTCACGGTTTAAAAATTGAATTTTTGAAGATGGAATTAAATTCGACTAGTAACATTCCTAGCTATATAATTATGAACTATATAAACATTAACCAGAAGTATCGGTACGATAATTGAATTAAGAAAGTTAAGAATACAAATTAAAAATATGCATTTTAATGAGCTAAACATAATTTTATAATATTCTTAAAAATAAGAATTAAGGTAATACAAAGAAATGTACTTAGAGGACTTACAATTGATGAAGTAAATCTCACGGTTTAAAAATTGAATTTTGGAAGATGGAATTAAATTCGACTAGTAACATTCCTAGCTATATATGAACTATATAACCATTAACATTAACCAGAAGTATCGGTACGATAATTGAATTAAGAAAATTAAGAATACAAATTAAAAATATGCATTTTAATGAGCTAAACATAATTTTATAATATTCTTAAAAATAAAAGTAAATCGAACCTTAGATGAGTTTCGGCCAAGAATAAAAAGTGTTATTGAAATGGAAGGAAAGCATTTCGAACAATCTTTTCTTTTAATAATTTCAGGTAAATTTTACATTAAAAATTATTTTTATATACTAAAAAAAAATATTAAAAAGGTTTAATAATTTTTGCATGTTAAGTAGAAAAATACTCTTTCGTTGAATGTTGATAGAATTTGAATTATTTGATATTTTAGTCTGAAAACTTGTTTGCATATGATAAATACATATGTTTTATTGTGTAGAAGTTTTATTAAAATTAAATGACAAAAAAGAATAAACACAACTGAAATTTAGGGCCATGTGCGGTCTACGGGTAAATTTCCCGACCATACAGAGCAAGATAAATTAGGTACATGATCGATTAATTATTACACTATTTCTGTCATCATATAATCGCAATAATTATAAAACTCGTTACCAACATTTGTAAAAACGGTTTTGGTTGCCAACAATAAAATATGTCATTTTACCTATATATTTTTATACGCAACAATGGCATGAAAAAAGAAAGACAAATCGGTCCATTTCCTTCTTACAACAAAACAAAGAAAGGTTAACTAAAGACGCAACCCGGTCAATTCAGGTTGAATTAAATTCTTACATTTTCTTAAATTAAATTCTCTTAACTTACAAAGAAAAAGTTGAATTCAATTGACTGCATTGAAATGACTTGGGACTTAAAAACTAACTTCTTCAAAACTAACTTCTTCAAAACTAACTTCTTCAAAACTAACTCTTCAAAACTAACTTCTTCAAAACTAACTTCTTCAAAACTAACTGCTTCAAAACTAACTGCTTCAAAACTAACTGCTTCAAAACTAACTGCTTCAAAACTGCTTCTTCAAAACTGGCTTCTTCAAAACTGGCTTCTTCAAAACTGGCTTCTTCAAAACTGGCTTCTTCAAAACTGGCTTCTTCAAAACTGGGGCGGTTGTCCTCTTCAACCTTTGACTTGACCTTTTCAAGTATTTCTATAAATCTCTGGGGCGGTTGTCCTCTTGGCGCAACCTTCTGACTTGACCTTTTCAAGTATTTCTATAAATCTCTGGGGCGGTTGTCCCTTCTTGGCGCAACCTTCTGACTTGACCTCTTGCCAAGTATTTCTATGTCTCTGGGGGCGGTTGTCCATCTTGGCGCAACCTTCTGACTTGACCTCTTGTCAAGTATTTCTATAAATCTCTGGGGCGGTTGTCCATTGGCGCAACCTTCTGACTTGACCTCTTGTCAAGTATTTCTATAAATCTCTGGGGCGGTTGTCCTTTTGGCGCAACCTTCTGACTTGACCTCTTGCCAAGTATTTCTATGTCTCTGGGGCGGTTGTCCATCTTGGCGCAACCTTCTGACTTGACCTCTTGTCAAGTATTCTGAAACTATCTGACTTGAACGCTTGTCAAGTATTCTGAACTGTAACTTGAACTCTTATCAAGTATTCTTGAAACTTAACTGTCTAACTTGAACGCTTGTCAAGTATTCTGAAACTTAAACTATCTAACTTGAACGCTTGTCAAGTATCTTTATAAATCTCTGGGGTTTGGTTATCCCTTTTGGATGCAACCAACTGAAAACTGATTTGCAACTTATTTGCAACGAAAACTGACTTCAAAACTGACTTGCAACTTGTTTGCAACGAAAACTGACTTCAAAACTGACTTGCAACTTGTTTGCAACGAAAACTGACTTCAAAACTGACTTGCAACTTATTTGCAACGAAAACTGACTTGCAACTTATTTGCAACGAAAACTGACTTCAAAACTGACTTGCAACTTGTTTGCAACGAAAACTGACTTCAAAACTGACTTGCAACTTTTTGCAACGAAAACTACTTGCAACTTGTTTGCAACGAAAACTGACTTCAAAACTGACTTGCAACTTGTTTGCAACGAAAACTGACTTCAAAACTGACTTGCAACTTGTTTGCAACGAAAACTGACTTGCAACTTCTTTGCAACTAAAACTGACTTCAAAACTTCTTTGCAACTTTTTTGCAACTAAAACTGACTTCAAAACTGACTTCAATATCTCTCTAAATCTATAAACTCTCTATAAACACTCTCTCTCTTAATTTGCAAGTCAATTCAATTCCGTAATTGAAAAAAATTTGCAAACAACAATATAAAATGTAAACAACATTTCACTCTGGTATTATTATGTTTGGTACATAAAATAAAATTATTCTATACTGAATATAACAGTGAAATTAACTCTTTTTCGAAATTAACTCTCTTTTTTCGAAATTAACTCTCTTTTTTCGAAATTAACTCTCTTTTTCGAAATTAACTCTCTTTTTTTCGAAATTAACTCTCTTTTTTCGAAATTAACTCTCTTTTTTCGAAATTAACTCTCTTTTTTCGAAATTAACTCTCTTTTTTCGAAATTAACTCTCTTTTTGAAATTAACTCTCTTTTTGAAATTAACTCTCTTTTTGAAATTAACTCTCTTTTTGAAATTAACTCTCTTTTTGAAATTAACTCTCTTTTTGAAATTAACTCTCTTTTTGAAATTAACTCTCTTTTGAAATTCTCTTTTTTTGAAATTAACTCTCTTTTTTGAAATTAACTCTGTTACAATTAACTCTCTGTTACACTAAGGAAAATGTATCACTAGTGTCTGAAGTGTTCACTGTGTTTCTTGTAAATTCTGACTTAATACTCATTATTAACTGTTAATAATACTGACTTTTCAAGTGTATAAATTACTTAAGAAAACAAAATGTACTTAACAAAATTTTCTATGGGGAAATCCTTAGAGACGTGTCCTGAAGACGTCTTGTTGGCTACTTCTTCTTGGATGAAAACTAGGCGTGAAGAACTTGGAGTCGTGACACACCGGTCAAGGGTGGATGTTACGAACTAGAAGTCGTGACACGCCGGTCAAATGGTTTTATCCTGATAAATCTTCTTCTTTTATAAATCTTCTTCTTTTATAAATCTTCTTCTTTTATAAGTCTTCTTCTTTTATAAGTCTTCTTCTTTTATAAGTCTTCTTCTTTTATAAGTCTTCTTCTTTTATAAGTCTTCTTCTTTTATAAGTCTTCTTCTTTTATAAATCTTCTTCTTTTATAAGTCTTCTTTTATAAATCTTCTTCTTATCCTGGTAAAGGGTCGCCAGCTGTTAGACCCTTCCTTCTTCTATGTGTTTATCCTGGCTATAGGGTCGCCAACTCTGTTAACCCCCCCCTTTTATGGCCCTTTGTCGGTTCGGATTCGAAGGGGGTTCTAGTTAGGGAGGCAAGCAACGGATATTTCTTCTGATACTTTTCTTCTATAATTTTTTTCTAATTCTTTCTCTGATACTTTATAACTTTTCGACTTTACTAAGTTCCTCTGACGATTTCCCAACTCGAGGGGGAAAATAAAAAGTTTCTCTTACTGTAAATTTACTTCTTAAAATATACAGGTACTGCTCTGAATTTACAGGGGTAGAGGTTCGACCTCCCTCCCCGCAGCGAGGCTGCTAACCAGGGGAGTCTCTTGGCAGTCACCAAGGCAGAGTCTCGTAATGAAGTGTTCTTCATTTTACAAATACATGTATAAAATATGCCTGAATGTTGGGGGATGGCAGTTGGAGGTTAAGTTTCCCCCCCTTTTAAACACGATCAGGTGTTTGAAAGTTTCCAAATAAAAATAATAAAAAAAATAAATAAAAATAAAAACTAATCTTATTTTTTTTTGTCACGTCTTCATTTCTGAAGGCGATATCATTTTTGTTTGGGTTTATTACAATTATGATTGCGATTATGGATTACTTCCCATTCGCTTATGATTGTCCCTTACAGTTCGATTAAAGTACATTCTTACATTATATATAAAGTCATTACATTCAATTATAGTTTCATTGAAGTACATTACGTCGTTACCATTTTTACAGTGTTTTTATATATATATATGGTCAGATTATATGGTCAGATTATATGGTCAGATTATATATGGTTATTATATATATGGTTATTAGTACAACACAAGTACATGAGACATGACAAGATAATTTATATACATAATATGTTATATTACATTATATGTTATAGATTTGGATCAAAGCGAAAGATGTTGTTTATCTTAGAAACGTTCGGTTCTGCTGATTCGCGAATTTGAGCATTTAACTACTGTAAGCCTAATGAGAGTTGAGGGTGAACGCACTTAAAAGAAAAAAATACATGTGGACGTATTTTACATGTAAGTAACAGAATAGGTTGTGTGCGTAATATAGACGCGTAAAATATGGACTGATAGGTTGATAGGTATCAGTAGACAATAGGTAGGAAGCAACATAACTAATGATGTATAGAGAATGGTTTCTTTTTCTTTTATATTATTATTATTATTATTATTATTAAGGAATTTACCATACATTCAATACGGAAGATGTCCAAATACTAAACACGTGATTCAGTGTTCAAGGTATGGAAAACGTGAAGAGAATTAAGTTACTTTATGACTTCATAGTTATTCACATTATGTCATACGTGCAATATAACTGTAAGTCATTATTAGGGAGGACCTAAAAGAAACGAATTAAAGACAGAGTGGGTATCAAGGACTAAGAAGCACAACTACTGGTTCCAATCCTCTTATATGCAATGCGTATGTATAATCTAGGGTCGAGGGTGAGATGCAAGACAATCATAATTAATTATAATAACTTCTATAATAAATGAAAATGGATACGACTAAACCATAGGTATGGTAGATCGTAGGGTTTTGACACGAACAAAAATAGGAAGCCACAAGTAAAATTATTATCCAAACTCGCGTTAAGCGATTTTGGTTCTTATGTAAAAATGAATATGGATTCATTTCATTTTTACATATATATGTGTGTGTGTGTGTGAGTGTGTGTGTGTGTAATAATAGGGGATTTATTCGGGTAGGTCCAGATTCTCCGTTAAACTGTAGGTCTAGGGTGGGGTGGAAAGTTTGACCTTCGTCAGAATGAACAATTCGGGTAGGGCCGGATTCTTCGTTAAACTGTAGGCCTAGGGTGGAATGAAAAGCTTGACCTTCGACGGAATGAGCAAATCGGGTATTTTTTGTCTTTCTTGGAATAAAAAGTTGTTTTGAATTCATTTTGTACAAGAGATGAATGAGAAAATGCTGGGGATGCTGGATTCCCGTTAAACCGTAGGTCTAGGACGGGGTGAAAAGTTTGATCTTCGTCAGAATGAACAATTCGGGTAGATCCAGATTCTCCGTTAAACTGTAGGTCTAGGGAGGGATAAAAAGTTTGGCCTTCGTTAGAATGAACAATTGGATAGGTCCGGGTTTGTATATTATTATTTTTTTAGTATATATACACTCCTCGTTCGTAATTCTTATGCTATTATTATTTTTGATTGCATATATTCCGTCGCTTGTATAGGAATATATATTTATTTCCAATATATTTCGTGAAATTGGACCCAATAATTTGTCTAAATAAACAGTGATGTGATGGTGTTTTATTTAATTCTTTTAGACATGTATATAAAGGGTGATCCAGAGAAATGGGACCCAAAAGAAACCCCTGTAACTCTTAAAGTATAAGTCCTTTTATAAAATCATACGCATCATTCGAAAGAGGATAGTTACAAGTTTGTACAGGATTGTATAGGTTTTGACAATACAAGACAAGATAAGATACAAAACAAAATAAAAGAGTTAGTTAAAACTAACCCTTCAAGATGACTGCATGGACTGTGGAACAGCTGCGTTTCATAACTGAGCAATATTATGAGCATGGAAGAAGTGTAGTTTCAGCTCAAAGATCTTTCAAGACAAATTTTCAGATGTCAAAATCACCTAAGAAAGTAATCCGTCGGTGTGTCAGAAATTTTTCCCTGACTGGCAGCATTGGAAAAAGAAAACCAACTGGAAGAGTGCGCACAGCAAGGATAGACGAGATCATTAACAGAACTCATGAAATTGTACAGGATAATCCTAACATAAGCATCAGACGTGCTTCTCAGCTGTTAGGAGTTGGATATGGAACAACAAACCGTATATTCAAGCAAAATTTAATGCTCTTTCCATATAAAATTCAAACAGTGCAACAACTAAACGATGGAGATTTCGCACGAAGACGACAATTCTGTCAATGGATCCAACAGAAGGTAAATGACACCACCAATTTTCTAGCAACTTTGATTATGTCAGACGAAGCCCATTTTCACTTGAATGGAACTGTAAACAAACAAAATTGTTTCTGGGCAACAGAAAATCCATTGAATATTACCGAAGTCCCGTTGCATAGTCAGCGTGTAACTGTTTGGTGTGGTCTTACTGCATCTCAGATCATAGGGCCGTACTTTTTCGAGGATTCCACCGGAAACACGGTCACTGTAAATGGTGATCGCTACGAAAAAATGTTGACCGATTTCCTTATTCCTAAATTAAGAGATCTTTGTCTAGAAAACCATTGGTTCCAACAAGACGGAGCTACCTGCCATACCACGAGGAACTGCATGGCAGTTTTGCGTCAAACGTTTCCAGGCGAGTTAATCTCAAGATTTGGAGACGTTGAATGGCCCGCAAGGTCTCCGGATTTTTCTCCCTTAGATTATTATCTCTGGGGATATTTAAAGAGTAGGGTCTACAGAAATAACCCAACGACCTTGCAAGAATTGAAGGCCGCCATCACAAATGAGATACAGGCCATACCACCGCACACTCTTGCAAAAGTGATGCAGAACTTACAAGCGAGAACACTGGAATGCTTGGCAACTAATGGAGCACATTTGAAAGGAGTCATTTTTAAAAAATAAATATTTCATAATAAACTTGTAACTCTACTCTTTCGAATGATATATAGTTTTTATGAAAGGAATTAAATATTAAGAATATTTGGCTTTTTTTTATGGGTCCCATTTATCTGGATCACCCAGTATAAACGTTATTATTATTATTATTATTTAATTATACCAAATCGCTGGTTAGGCCTTCTAAGTCAACTGGCGGGTTATGCCAACTGGCGGTTTAAGCCAGCCGACGGGGACAAACGCAAAGAAATGCACGTACACTTCCGACTAGGATTATGCCAATCCAATAATTCGTCTAAATAAACAGAGTGATGTGACGGTGTTTTATTTAATCCTTTTGGTTGTATATATAAACGTTATTGTTATTTAATTATACCAAATGGCTGGTTAGGCCTTCTAAGTCAACTAGCGGGTTAAGCCAACTGGCGGATTAAGCCCGCTGACGGATTATGCCAACTGGCGGAGAGCCAGAATATATGCTTTAATTAAATAAATAGCGCAATCTGGCAATCTGGCAACTCAATAATGTACACTTGAACAAGCTATTTACGCCTTCTAAGTCAACTGGCTGGTTAAGCTAGAATATATGCTTTAATTAATTATATAGCGCAATCTGGCAGCTCAGCCAGATAAGTCAACTGGCTGATTAGGAACATATTAAGATAATGGCAGCTCGGATGAAGTCTTAATATGCGCTTGGCTCCTGCCAGGCGAACACCTCTCTTCCTCTCTCTCTCCTTCTCCTCTCTTTCTCTTGGAGGATAACTCCGCCTACAAGTTGCATAACCCTTGTTGCTCTTGCAACATTCCCCCTCCCCTTTGTTGCATAGCATCTCGCAACATTCTTCCTCGCCCCTTTGTTGCATAACTTATGCAAAATGTTCTCTGCAACATTGATCAATATTTGCAATTGCATTGCACTATCTCCTTTTGCGCCCATACTACTACACCTACCCTTAACGAAATTATCGTTAAGGTCCCAGGGTAGAAAGTTTGGTCGCCCAATTGCGAAACTTGGCCGCTAGTCTGTCGTTGTTTTGTGCCTACATTTTTACCGGTTTGGTTAATTTTGGTTTATTGTTCGTAGGATAAGGTTGCAGACTTCAGTGCACCAGTTACTTGGGTGGAAAATTTGGTATTCCATACTGGTGGTTGGTCAGTACCCCAACCAAGCAATTCAGTTTATTTGAAAAAAGCAAAATTTGAGTTTGATCAGTTTGGTTAAGTATTTTTGTCAATTCAGCTTATTTGGCATTGAGCCCAATTGTTGTTTGCGTTGAAGATGAGTGCTGCTGAATTGAACAAGTTTAGAAAAAGGAGAAGCGCCTTCAAAGGTCTAATTACAAAGGTCATTGCCACTATAGATTCTGCCATAGAGCAAGAGGATTTAAGCTTAGTGACTGCGCAGCTTTCCATATTACAAACTAAAAAGGTTGCTCTAAGCGAGGTAAATGTTAAAATTGAGGCTCTTATAGAAGAGGATGAAATAGAAAATAACATAATTTACTTTGAAGAGATAATTATTGATGACATAATTAAAGTATGCCACAGAGCAAAAGAGTTTAGAAGTTCAGTACAGTTAGAGACCAGGTCTAATAATGAAACACAACCCTCAACAAATGGTGTTTATGAAGTTAATGTTAACAGATCTGCAGTTCAATTACCGAGGCTTGTACTCAAAACATTTTCTGGGAGTATTCAGGAGTGGCAAGGATGGGCAGACAGTTTTCAATCAGCAGTTCATTCTAGTCAAGTGTTAAGTGCGGTGGAGAAGTTTAATTATTTGCAGTTCCTCTTGGAAGGGGAGGCAGCAAAGACAATAGCAGGATTAGCATTAACAGAGGCTAATTATAATGTGGCTTGGGATATATTAACGAAACGGTTTGGTAAGCCAGAGATCTTAATTAAAAGCCACCTCCGCGAACTTTTAGTTATACCTCCTGTTAATAATCCCAATAGTGTGAAGGAGTTAGGCAGTTATATGATGAATTTGAAGTTAGAACTAGGTGCCTGGACAACTTGGGTGTAGGAATGGAAAGGTATGGTATAATGTTGGTCACTATACTGGAGTCTAAATTGCCTAGCTCAATTTTGTTTGAATTAAGTAGGGGGACACTCTACAGAACATGTGCACATCCCTCTTCATCAGATGTTAAGCCTTTTAAGCACAGAATTAGCAAGACGAGAGGGAATTGAGTTTGCACAGTGGGATGTTAAACAAGGGGACAAAGGCAGGCACAACACCAAAGTTTCTACAAAAAGGAATAGCCTAGTTACAGTGTCAGCTCTACATGCATCCTCTGAGAATAAATTAAAGGGAATCAAGGAATGCATATTTTGCGAAGGCAACCACAAGTCATATAAATGTGAGGTGGCTGAGGCTTTACCTGTTGAGGAGAGAAAGGTCACAGAGCAAGGGTTTGTAAGTTTAAAATTTTGTGCAAACACTGCCATGGCCGGCATCAGCCATTATTGTGTGAAAACACTCCCAGTAGGCCTACCCGAGAAGTAGAGACACCAGTGGCACATGCCACTGCTATGAAAGGGAGTAAAAGTAAAGGGGGATTATTGCAAACAGCCGCAGCATTATTAATTGGGAATGATGAAGCTACTGTAAGAATGTTGTTTGATAGTGGTAGCCAGTGTAGCTTTATTAAGACCAGAATTTCCAGAAAATTGAAGTTTAAAGAACTTAAGAGGGAAAATTTAAGAATTTCTGGGTTTGGGGGTTCCGTTCAAAACCGAACCAAAGTTAAGAAGGTAGAAATTCTGGTTAAGGGGTTGTTACCACAAAGTCCCACTATCAAGGTCCAAGCTGTAGAGATTGAGGAACTCTGTGCTCCAGTCACTACTTGTTTAGATATGGCATATGTCCAAGAATTGCAAGTTAAAGGAATTAATTTGGGCAATAATAAGTTTGAAGGAACAGAAGATATTAGTCTTTTGATTGGAGCTGACTATTATTGGGACTTCATCACTGGTAATATTGTCCGCACATCTCGAGGTCAGGTAGGTATTGAAAGTAAGCTAGGCTGGATGCTACATGGTAGCTATTGCAATGAAATGGAGGTTAAAGCTTTTTTTGTTAAGATTGAGGAGAACAGCTATGGTTTGGAAAGGCATTTGAAAGCCTTTTGGGAACTTGAATCCATTAACATAAAGGACAAACAGGAGAAGCAGGCAAGTACAGTGAATAGTGATGTTTTAGAGTAATTTGAAAAAGGGATTGGGTTTAGAGATGGTTGCTATGAAGTTGGCCTCCCTTGGAAGGATTCTTGGAAACCCAGTTCAAACCTTCAGCTAGCTAATAGGAGGTTGGAGACTTCATTGCTTAGGCTAAGAAAAAATGAGAAGTAGTTAATTGAATACAATGAGGCCATCGTAAGCTATGTAAATGAGGGCTATGCTGAAAGGGTGAGTAGTATGGACGCAAAATGGACGAGTGCAGAGATGTTGCAGAGATAATGATCAATGTTACAATGTTGTAAAGGGGGTTGGGGGTATGTTACAAAGGGGGTGCGGGTATGGTGCAAAGGGGGGAGGGGGTATGCAATGAAGGGGGAGGGGGTATGCAATGAAGGGGGAGAGAGGAGGAGATGGGAGGGAGCTTCGGAGGGAGAAGGGAGGATGACCTCCCCCCAAAGGGGTAGCCTTAAACTAAGAGACGAAGAGGAAGGAGAGACGGAGGAGGTCTTTGTGGGGGGAGAAGGTGGGATGTCCTTACTTCCCCAAAGAGAAACTAACCTAAGTCTTAACCTAAGAAGGAAGAAGAGATCTTTATTCCGCCGAAGTTCACATCATTATGAGGCTCCCGAACCCGAGCAGGTCTTATATAGAGGTAGTTTGAGCTGCCGGATACCACTTTTTGTTTTAATTGTTCAGGTATACATTAATAGGGTGAGTTGCTAGATACCACCATTTATTTTAATTCACACGAGTTACCAAAGCAAGTGAACTTTCTCCTTACCATATATATATATATATATATATATATATATATAAGAAAATCAATAAACAGAAAGAGAGTTAACTATTAAAACGAAACTCGATATTAACTCTGTCTATTTAATTATGACAATCCTTTCTTGCGATTGAAAAACAAATTGTATCAGAAAAATAACATTACACGCCTTTATATATATATATATATATATATATATATAGATGAGAAAAACAATAATTATTTAAACATCGTTGTATTTAGTTTGACAATCCTTTACACACGATGGAATGATCAAAAATAAAATAAAAAATGTATAAACATCAATACAGGTGAAATACACACACACACACACACACACACACACACAATTATATTAAATAATAAATAAAATGGAAATGAACACAATGACTTTGTTCTGTCTATTTAATTATGACAATCCTTTATTGCGATTGAAAAAATCAGACTGCATCAGAAAAAATAACATTACACACCTTTTATATATATATATATATATATAAGAAAAACAATAATTATTTAAACGTCGTTCAATTTGCTTTCTTCCTTTCAAATCGTCTCTGGAAGAAAAAATGGAGGCAAGTGAGCCCTCGAGGCAAAGACTGACCACAAACTTGACACTTCGGAATGTGGGTCAAACTTTCACTCTAAAAGACTCGCTTCCATCTCTTCAGCCTCCACGCGAAAGCTTTTCCTGTATATAAATGTTTCATATTTCATCAACTTCGTTATTTCTGTTTACGTTTAATTTGTATGGTATCATATTCAAAATTAATGTCCCTGTTTTTTATTTTAAATCACTGTCAAAATGATAATTATCAGAATCAGCTTAACCCTCTAACGCCGACTGAGTCGAATACGTACGTTTCAAATACACGCATTTAGACTTAACCCTACAAAAACGTTCGGCGTTGAATGGTTAAAGTTTTTTTTTCAAAATTAACACACATATACTTAGGAAGTACTCAACAATTGAATAAAATTACTTTTCCTAATTAATATAAAACTAAATTTAAAATTCTTATATATATATATATATATATATATATATATATATATATATATATATATATATATATAGAGAGAGAGAGAGAGAGAGAGAGAGAGAGAGAGAGAGAGAACGACACACACAATATATATATATATATATATATATATATATATAGGTGGTACAAATTATAGTAGTAATAATAATAGATAATTCAGTTTTCCTCTTCACCGAATTGTTCATTCTAACAATGGTCAAGCTTTTCACCCGCCTTAGACCTACAGTTTAACGTGGAAACCGAACTAAGCTGCAGCACGGGCGGGAAGAAATTATACTGTCATCGCTCCGATCTCTCAACAGCACCCGCCGTCTAATCCACTAGGATACCTTGGGTACCCATTTATCAGTCAACCCAAGCAGACATTCATGAACTAAATACAAATTAATCACACAGCTACGCGAGAATTGACAAGTCAAACCGATTACATTAATCTGTGCAGGGAGAAATTACAATGTCATCGCACGATCTCTCAACAGCACCCACCGTCTAATCCATTAGAATACCTAGGGTACCCATTTATCAACCAACCCAAGCAGACATTCATGAACTAAATACAAATTAATCACACATGTACGCGAGAATTGGCAGGTCAAACCGAATACATTAATTAATCAAAGTTGAGGTCGAATAGTATGGCAGAAAAACATACTAATGCATAAAAATCTTCTAGATTTGATGTTTGTGTCATAAGATATTACTGTGCTATTAATGCCAGGATTATGAAGAGTAGCAGAGCTAATTTTTTTTCCTGTGGTACTGAGCTGAGCCACTCTGATGAAGATATTCCTATAATGACACGCATCCGAAAAATTGAGACTCAATTAGTATGGCCGCAAAATAATAAAATATTGTTGTTTGGTTGGGGAAAATCAAGTGTGGATGCAAATATTTTCGTGGTAGAAACTGCAAGGGGTAATACGAGCATTAAATCTACGGAGAGAATATAAAGACACCATTAGTCGTCCAAAGCATGGACCCGTTATATAGGTGTTACGATTGATACACAAATTAGACTCGCCCAGTTACACTGACAACCAATCATTACGAACCGTTCTTAGTCTTTTGAGACGGAGCTTGGTGATCGTGCAAATAAAAGGAAATATTTCCAGCTGGGTGTCGCAGTAGTTATTTTCACCAGTGAATAAACATTCCCTCCGCCATGAGTCAAGAAGTTTACAGTTTACCGGACTTATATCAAGATGGTGACATTGTAGCATTGTCTACAATTAATCTTTTTAACGCGGTTGACTGGGATGGATTATTTCTATCGCAAACCGTTGATGATATTTGCAATGACGCTCCTTACGGTCCGACGCAAGGGACTGCAGTAGAGATGTGTCTAATTTTATTTTTTTAGTCAATTATTCAGAAACTGTCAGAAAGAGGCTTACTTCACCATAATATATATGGAGGGTTGTAGTAATTCACCTCGTCAAATACATCATTTAGGTAATCGCCATTATGCTAAAAACCTGTTTTGAATCATTCATTTTTTATAGCAATCTTTTGCACACCAATTACCTCTTAAATGAACTTCTCTAAGCGGTTCAAAGATATCTTCACATTGTAATACTCTTACTATATGGATACTCTGCATATGTTTTTATTAAAAAAGATTCAGTATGAACATTATTCTTTCTCCTTTAAGGTCCGATGAGGATTTGACACATGTTATACAATCTTTTGAAAAACCCCGTGTCATGGACCTGAATACGGAGGATTTACCGAGCAGTCAGCCCAGCGAATGTTACATCATAAACGAAATAATGTAAGTGTTTTTTTTGTATGATCTTTTTTGTGGAAAGAAGACGCAATGTATTTTCATCAATTTATTAAATGAAAGAAATCATGTTTTTAGTACAATAACCATCTTAAACTAGAGAATATACAAATTAACGTTATAAATATATACACGAACAAGACATCATACTATACAACGAGTATGCACAATCGGAAAACGGCTTTTTATCTGTCTGCATACCATTTCATCAATTTATTAAATTAAAGAAATCGTGTTTTTCGTACAATAACCATCTTAAACTACAGAATATACAAACTAACATTATTGGTTACAAATATATACACGAACAAAACATCATACTATACAACGAGTATGCACAATTGGAAAACGGCATTTTATCTGTCTGCATACCATTTCATCGTTTCGTTGAGTGTGACGGGTCGAATAATTATAAAAAATTTATAAATTCTTTACCACGTGACATATGCATGAGAAATGAAATGCAGTACATTCCACAAGTATTACTAAAATATCCTTGTAATCGGAATGGGTTCCATACAACTTCGGGGATATGTAACTGATCGAGAAATTTTACAATAACAGGGTCACTCCAGGGTTGAGTCCTGAGTGAATCAAAATAGTACATGCGGCCCCTATTTTTAAAATAGATTGCAAACCAATGAATCCCTTCATTACCAATGACATCTGTGTTCACAATAAGACTATCTCAATCTCACGTAGTTGGAAAATTCAATGTTTCATTCTTCGCAAACACACCGATAAATTTGAAACGTGTGATTCGTTCACTATTCATTACTCTCTGAAGTGTATTCGCATCCATTTTAAAAGTCAGTGATAACGCCCCTAAATCTGTCTACTTATATTAGGGCTTGCGACTCGAGGTATACTAGTACACTAATAGGCGCGTTTACAGGCATGGCAAATTCCAACCTGACTGAGATGTTTCCGCTCTGTTGTGGACTTAAATGCGTATTTACGCTAGCAGATAAGTCAGGTGTAATGTCAAACGGATAAAGGTTAAATTGATCAATGAATTCTTTCTGCGTTACCCCATTACCGAGTTCATCACAATCACCTGCAATATGGGCCAGATTACTATATGCTCTCGCGCAAAGCGGTAACACAGCGTCTGATGAATAGTCCGTATTCAATGTTCCGCCCATTAACGTATAGAGTTATATTTTTAAGTCCGAAATTCTCGAATTTAAAGGCACTCTTTTTATATTTTCCAGTCACTGAAGCATGGTTCTGCATTCCAATTAATATTCTTTTAGGAAGATTTCCCAGGGCGATGTTTTTTATCTGCTTCGATGCCAACCCTGCAGGCACCGTGTACAGTTTGATTTGTACTCTGTTAATAGGGTATTTTACTGTAGCGTTTAGTAAATTTTTCTCAATTTCTAGTTGTTTTGGTGAACTTAATTTCACTCGCCGTACGTGGAGGTATGTCTCCATAATGTGAACCACAACGGGTTTTGCTCCCTCTTCTTGATCAGCATCCAGATTTAAGCAGATCTCAGGACTCGTGCGGGTGAGTCTTATTTTCATATCCACCCCATTCACAAGCAACTTCTCCTGGAATGTGAAATTTGTATGCAGACGTCCAAAACAGTCGTATATCTTCTTTTTAGAATTTTTAAATTTGTCCTTTATACTACTTTCGTCTTTAGTTTGATAATATCCCTCGGCACTTAAAAAGGTAGCCTTCGCTTCTTTGGAAAAGTTGAGGACATTTTCCAGATAGGCTCGTAGGTGATAGTACCCCGTGTCTGCCGATATGTTGACCTGATTTAAATATACGTCACACTGGTTGAATATGGAGTGCAGAAAGTTTGTTTCAGGGTATACAGCATATTTGTCATCGCAGTCCGTTCCATCAGAATGGGTTATACGCAGTTTAGCGTGCATGTGCACACAGCTTGGATCAAAAAAGTAAGGGCCTGAGCTGGGTATCACGAATTCTATTGGGGCACTCGGTGAATTAATTGTGTTTAAAGGGTTAATTGTAATAAAATCACTGTGTTCAATAGAAATTTGAGTTGGAGGCATCTCAAAGAGGGATAGCTCCGATTTACAGCATTGTGAACTACACGGAGGGATGAAGCGTGCCATGACGAGTTAGAAATAGTGCCTCCTCTCTCGACAAGTTGTAAACAATCTATGATTCATGAGATCAATGTCCTTAGCTTATATCAGTTAAAAAAAATGGTCAACCATAGGTTTCATTCGCTTAGAACTCTTCTTTTTTGATATCCTTTTACGCTTAATGCCAGGTGGTGGTAATCCTTTTTTCGGGACAGTCCTCTTCTTCCCACCACCACGCATTTTTTTCTTTGCATCTTTGACGATTTCATCCCGTGCACGTTTTAAATGTTTTTTTAGAGCTTCTTTAGGTTTAGCCCCAGCCAAAATGTCTTCTGCAGTGTTAAGACCTGATTGTTGCGCCTTCCTTCCGAGGTATCTGGCACCCCTCTTCAGCAAAGGAACAGCCGTAGGTACCACGCTGGTATCTCACCCTTCGATCGACGGTGAAAGGCTTTCTGTCCATTATAACTCAGTGCGTCGAAAGTGCAGCTTCAGTGTTAAGCTCCCGTCACCGAATGGGAAATTTTCACCCTCAATCTTATATATATTGAGATATTGGTTATTAGATTAGTTGCGACATTCACATAATGGAGTCTGTCATATGTAATACTCAAACTCCTTCCTCTATGGTTGGGAATGTGAGCTATGCGCAGCAGGCGTGCTTCGTGAAAGATATCTCTTTGGAAGGCTGATCGATATCGCCCCTAGGTTATAATTTTGAATACTCTTCCGTCTTTAATATTTCTCTTAGCCTTTGATTTTAGGATTGGAGTATGTGCGGGGTTTCCTTTGTTTACGATTTCGTATAATAAATCATTAGTAAGATTTGAGTTTTTTAAACTTACGTTTAAGTCTCTCACAACATCCTCAGCCGAACTATAACGACCCGGACCTAGTGTTACCACTACTGTAATACCGTGCAACCATAGTCCAGGCGATACGTATTGTTTCATCCCGAGTTACCCCGGCTTTTGCACACTCATTACAGTCTCTAAGAATCGTAAAAACGCTATCTTTATAATCAATATTTAAAAAGAGGGTGTCCAGCTGAATTTCACATATCCCCACCTCATACGAATCACGACCCAAATCAATGTGCCCGTGGAAATCTGTTACAAAGTTGGCTAGTGGGTTGTTAGGGTGTACAGACAGGGACGAGGAGGACGGGAGTATGACGTAGAAATGGTTAGGAGCCATGTTGCATACTATTTAAGCTTCATTATTGCATCAGCTTTAATATAGGTGTTGAAGCTTTCTGGGTACCCTAGCCATTTCACCAGGTACATTTTTCTCTTTCCTGAACCTTTGCTTCCTAAAATTTCCTCAATTTTAAACACATTTTTTCCTAAATTAAATGCCACTTTCTGCAATTCCTCGCAGTAAAAGCCTCCTGAGATTTCTTCCCCATTCAAATCTTTAACGTAATACATCATTATCTCACCTTTAGGTCTCATAGCACTAACTTTAAAAAACTCACGCGTCCATTCTTACTCAAATCCCTTCGCGAATTTATTTCCCGAACACGACAGTCTTACATAATCATTGATTTTGAAACGCGCAGTGTGGTGGTGGTGTTCCATCTCTTCTCACCTCTGGGTGCGTATATCTTTCTAAATCTTAGTTAGGTGTTGTCCCAATCGTGCGATGGTGTGAGCGGTTGTATGATGAGGCCAATGATTCCAGAATGTCTAGAAATCTGTATGTGTTTTTATGTGTAAAATAGCGGTGCATGCGTTCCTTTATGATACGTTGAACTCTTTCAGCTAAAGAAGCTTTATGTATAGAATTGGTAGTGTAGTACCTGATATTAAACTCTGTGAACATGTTCTGAAAAGCACGGCCTATAAATTCCTTCCCCATATCTGTACAAAAATAGCCAGGAACTCTGTTTTCTTTTAACATCAGCGTTTTGGTGGCTTTAGCAACTGTTTCAGGTGATTTATTTTTCAGAGGAATTAGCCACAGATATCTAGAGAATACATCTATTATGAATAGAATGTAGCGGTAACCATCGTTATACACGAAATATCTTTGCTTGTCTGTTAAATCTGCTTGCCAAATAGAGTCAATCGAAGCAGCTGTTGTCTTGGCTGTTTTAAACCTTTTTCTCACAGGCTTATGTAGTGTATAAACGTCCTGCTCCCGCAAAAATCTCTCATCTTTTTTTCTAGTCCGTAAACACTTCTGTACAGTCTATCTACGCTTCCGTAGGAGGTTGGGTTAGAAATATCATAATAGCGTCTTCTTAATATGTTAGCCATTTGCATATTTTAGAGGCTGACCATAGGGTTGACCGTTGTTTAACCTCTTCTTTCTCCTCTTCAAAGATGTTACCTCCGGGGTTGATGGTGTCTTCAATTGTGTCACGTGCGTCGCATGTTCCAAGTCTTTTAACCTGTTCAGATTTCCTATCATTGTTTTGGAGACATTTATTTGTTGTAGTCTTGCTTTAATATGCTTCCATCCTGATGGTGAGGGCGTATCCCACTTTCTCACCAGATCATGGGCGATGTCTACGATGTTCGATCCCTGTACCTTTACTCCTTCCACAATGATCTCGCCTGTATCGGTCCATTGTATGGCTGGGTCCTCATTCAATAGATTATAAAGACTTAAACCTTTATTCCTCAATGCATGTTGGAGGGTGCTTTTTAATACATGATCGATGTTCTGTGTGGCTGACCCCTTAATCTTTGGTTGGTTAGCTGTATCGTCGGACACAGGTCCTATGCCACCATGTCCATCGTTCCCCGTGCTGTGCCTAATAACCACGGGAATCTCTGTCGGGTTCTTATAATTTTCGTACTCGTGAAGAAATTTCTGCAGAGCTTCTTGGTATAAGATTCTTTTCTCATCAGGTGTTTTTTCACTGTTTAATAGGGCTAGTAATTCGCTTTCCAATCTTTTATGCCTGCTTTTACGGGGATGTAGATCCGTGTCTGGATTCCTTTGCAGTGAAGCATACACCTCGTGTACAATCACCCACTTTCTTCATTATATTAATCTAGTCAGTAAATGGCCCAAAACTGAAAATAAGATGGGGAGGAATGACCCTCCTCTTCGTACAATAATTCGTTTCTTCCCTACAGTTTGACTTTTACGAGCGAGTGCACGTATTATATTCTTGTAACGGCGTAGGCGAGCCTTCTGAGGTGGTTTCATTGATACATTCCAATTTATAACGTTAAGACAGATTTCACAGATGCATTTTAAAAAGTCGGAGTCGATATTTTTAATAAACAACCGCTGCATACCCGGGGCAGTTGATGTTAGATTTTTATTAATTCACTGTATTTCTTCAGCCTATTTGTCATTCTGGAATATACACCGTTTCAGGCTCGTTTGGAAATATATTAGTTCTTAGAAGCACCCTAAACGTGTTTCGCAGATGAAGGTCGCAAAGCAAATATCCGTAACGCGTGCTTGTAGCTTCTTTATAAACTTCCAAAAACTCCTTACGCTAATTCGGGAACATTTGACTGGCTAATACCCCAATTTGTGATACATCTCTACGTTGCGCGAATAAGACTAGATATTGTGTATTTAACGACACATCGCGCATGTATCTATTTTTGAAAAATAGATTATGATTGATGAAGAACACGCTTATGTTAAGATGGTGGGAGAATACTGTAAATGTCTCGGCAAACGTTTTAACCATCTCCAGCATGAGATCGTCAATTACAATGACTGTATGTTCATTTCCCTTTAACGAATTAACGTCATATACACCTTTGTGGAACAAAATATCATCTTGGTACTCGTTGAACCCTGATTGATACGTCGAATAGCACCATATAAATTTATGCACAAATTTTGAGAACATCTCTCCCTTTTCTTTAATGATTTTAAGCATAAACACAGTTTTACCACATCCTGTAGATCCAGATATAATACATGTGGATGGGCTCGTAAACCTGAATTTTTCTACAGAGTCCATTTCCAACACGTCACACTCCTAAGTGGGCATTTACAAAATATTACAAATTTTGAGTGCTGCTCCTTATATTCTACAGTCTTGTTTTTCTCTTCTCCCACAGAACCGTGAATGACGATGAGGTACAGCACCCCATCATCGACATTACAGATGATCCCGACGACAGTGAAATTGTGATCACAGAATCCTTCCCCGCCGACTTGAATTTGACTGTAATATGGGTTCTGAAAAGCTGAGAAGGGTAGAACAGGAATTGAATGTTCGTATAGTTGTATTTGGAAAGGATGATCGTCGTAGGACTGTGTATCTTTTTAAAAGCAGTGTGTGAGATCGTACAAGGCCCCTGCTTATTTTAGGACTGTCAGGGACAACGTATCTCCCCATCCATAATATAAGGGACCTTTACGCGAGTTATGACAAAAGTCGAAAATATGGTCGACATCATGATTTGTGTAAGGGATGTATCGAGTTTGCGGATGATATAGTGAAACATTGTAAAGATTGCCACATGGTTTGTGAGCAGTGTAAAAGCTCCAAATGTGAATGCCGTGTAGTTGAAGCTGAGAAGAGGGACTGTGATGTGTGTAGACGTACATTTTTCGATAATAACTGTTTTGAGCTCCATAAATCAATTGGCACGTGCAGGAAAATGAGAATCTGTGAATGTGGTATGTTTCATATGATGGATAATTGGGGGAATTTCAGGCATAAATTTTATGAAATTCACTGTTCTACATGCCATGAGAAATATAAGGCGGATGGAGTAAAGCATGTATGCTATATGAAAGATGCTAAGCCTAAAAATAACCCTTGTATAACTGTGTATTACGATATAGAAACATACACGAACGCAGAAACCAAAGAGGTTATTCCACATTTAATTCTAAGCCAGACTATCTGTGATAAGTGTATGGAGATCGAGTGTAATGAGTGTTAGAAATGCGGTGAACGTACAAACGTTTTTAAAACGAGTGCCTACGATAGCCCTGTGAAACTCTTTGTGTCCTATATTCTCAAGCTAGAGGACAAGTTCAAAAAAATGACTGTGTATATTCTCGCCTATAACGGGGCAAAATTTGACACACAGTTCCTTTATAAAGAGTTGCTTGAACATGAGTCATCTGAGATATTTACAGGTGATCCCTTGAAGAGAGGCAACAAATTAATACAGATGCAAATAAGAGGTAATGTACAGTTTAAAGACACTTTATTATTCACACCTTGTAAATTAGCAAAGCTACGCAAGGTGATGGGTACAGCTGCTGAAGTTTCAAAAGGATATTTTCCTTACACATTCCTCGCTAGCGAAACTTTAAATTACGTAGGACTACCTCCACCCAAACATTACTTTAACTATGAATGTATGAGTACAGATGAACGTGAAGATTTTAACCGATACTACAACAGTTTTAATTAATTTAGTCCTTATAATATAGCTGATGAATGTGAGCGTTATTGCGTGAATGATGTGCGCGTGCTTAGAGTATATTTCCAGGCCTTTAGAAGGATGTACATAGGCCGTTTCAAATGCGATCCGTTGCAAGTCGCAACCACCATCGCCTCATTATGTTTTACGGGGTTCAAGAATAACTTCATGTCTAAAGCCACCTTAGCCATTATTCACAGAAACAATCCCCGCAGTTATGGCCACAAGGCTATTTACTGGCTCATACACCTACAGCAGCAGACATGTGTATCCATAAAGCATGCCCGCAACACGGGTGAAGTACCCATTTTTGGGTTGATGGGCTAAGTGAAAACCGTGCCACTGGTGAGAAGACTGTGTATTCCTTTAACTGTTGCTGGTGGCACGGATGCCCACGTCCTGAGTGTGGAATCGCCGGAGATATCCACGGTAGATCTCCTGCTGACTGTCTCGCGTGGACCCGCACCCGCCATCAACTTATAGGATCCCAGTTCACTCACAAAGTCTTGTGGGAACATGAGTATGATGCACGGATGGAGACAGACGGACAATACCGTGAAGAAATAAACACGATCAAGCGTTCAATGATGCTGGATCCTCTCAAATGCGGTGATAGCTTGTTCGGAGGGGGTACAAATCCCTTCAAGTTATACTTTCCGCCTACGGATGGTGTGAAACTCCATTATCACGACTTCTGTTCTTTATATCCCTACGTGATGAAGAACAATCAGTACCCCGCAGGTGCGCCTGAGAAACTGGTGGGACTTGACCTACCCACCATCGGCGAGTTCTCAAGAAATTTGAACGAGTACTATTTCTGCCTTTCTTTCGTAGACGTACTCCCCCCTCGCAATTTATGGATGCCGATCTTACCCGTCGTTATCGATCACAAGCTCATGTTTCCCTTGTGCGTGAAATGCGCAGAAGAGAACAATGGTGATTGTGACCATACAACCCACCAGCTTAAGATTAAAGGTGTATATACAAGTCCAGAGCTGGATCTAGCTGTTCGGCATGGCTACAACATATTGAAGATACATGAGGTGTGGAGGTTTCAGAAGCTACCCAACCTTTTCACGTCATATATAAACGCTTTTTTGAAAGATAAGGTCGAAGCATCAGGGTATCCGCGAGGAGTTGATACCGAAGATGAAAAGTCGGCCTATATTCAACGTTACCGTGACCGTGAAGGTATACAGCTTGACCGTTCCCAAATTGTAAAGAACCCTGGCAAGCGCTTTAGTGCAAAGTTATGTCTAAACAGTCTTTGGGGAAAATTTGCACAGAATACTGGCAAAGGGAACGTTCATTTGGTACAAAGTTATAGTGAAGTCTGGGATTATGCCAATGCTCCCGATAAAGAGGTCATGGAGATCATGAATGTAGGTAATACTTACATAATAAAGTACAACAATACCGAATTGGCCACAGATACCTCACGGGTTACAAACATACCTGTAGCCAGCTTCACAACGTCCTACGCACGCATCAAACTTTGGGGCCTATTGCATTATCTTGGGGGGCGGGTATTGTACGCTGATACAGATAGTGTGATATTCACAGAGAGGGATGGTGAATACATGCCTCCTATTGGTGAATTCCTCGGGGAGTTGACTGATGAGATCAAGGATGAGTATGGAGACACCGCATACGCCGACTCTTTTGTCTCAACAGGACCAAAAACTTATGGGGTACGGGTGAGTGTGGGGGAGGATATGAAATATATCGTGAAGGCAAAGGGTATCACGCTCAACCATGCGAATCGGCGGGTCGTTAACTTTGAATCGTTGAAGGCTCTAGTGTGTTTGGATGATGATGAGGGTGATCGGCCGCTGCGACTACTGTAGGCACCCACAATTTTCGGGCGCAGAAGCTGGGGGGCATGAAGGAACTTAGGGGTACAAAGGTGTGCCGTAACACCTATAGGAAACGTTACCAGTTACCTGATACCTATGATACCGTACCCTTTGGTTACTATAATCTTTGATGTGTCTATTGTTAACTTATTTATTACACGTATTTTTAAATATATATACACCTTGAATATAATGTTTGATATTTCTATTGCTAACTTATTTATTACACGTATTTGTAAATATATGTGTGTATATATATATATATATATATATATACCTTGAATATTTCGTTTATTAAATAAATCGTGTTTCAATTTCTCCTGTGTGTGTGTGTGTGTGTGTGTGTGTACACAGGAAAAAGTTCTAAGCTCCGCCCACTGTAAGACCAGCAACGTGATTCATGCTACTACCTGGGCTTCCCTGCGTGCTCAGTTGATCGCAATAAGCCCTGGTCATCAAACGTGTATTCTCCCGCGTAGACAGAAAATAGTAATGGCTACCTTTAACCCTTTACTGTCCAAGCGGACGAATTCGTCCACTAATATGGACGAAAATGCTTTTCTCAATTCCCAAATGGACGATGCCGTCCAGTAATTACGTCTACTGTGTTTTCTCGGCGTCTTCAGTTCGACGATTTTCTATTCCTGGCTTTAGTATTCAACCAACTTAGGGAGGAGACGCACGTCGTATTTTTCTGTTGTGATCCTATAACATTTGGAAAGCTATGGACCCTATACCAGGTATATAATTACTTTGAAATAATTTACACATGTAAATAAAGTATATGGTAGTTGATAGATGTGTTGAGAAGTGCAATAAATATATTTTGTAAAACGTGTTTGCAGTGAATAGATATTGGACGAATTCGTCCATTTGGGCCACGTGATGATGAAATTCATGAGCTAGTCAAAATTTACACCATTCCTCCAAAATTTATATGGCCAATTTTTATCACCTAGAATGCATAGTGATAGGCCCTTGGCCACAGTCAAGCTACGGGGATGGGAGGGGTTAATTGGGGCATCCCCCCATGAGGATAAAATTAATTTCTATATTTATTATTTTGTTTAATGGTAACTAATTTAAATTAGTAATAAATAATAAAATCCAGAAATTTTTAGTTTTATAGATTTTTTCTTTTGTTTCATAGTTATCAGCGTCAAATTTCTATAGAAGAGCAGTTCAGATGCATCAAGGGAGAAGACATTTTCAAGAAGTTGAAGCAATAGCTCTTGATAATGCTGACAGTGACATAGATCCTGATGATGATGATACTGTGGTAGATCCAGGCTATGTTCTTGAACGAGAAAATGATGAAGGTAGGCTTTATTTTGAACTAAAATTGCATACAATCAGATAAAAAAATAGTAAATTTAGATATTATTTGAATAACTTCTTCTAACCTTAGGCTTTTTTCTAATTACAGACATCAATCTTGAGGGAATGGTGGATATTACTGCTGACCGGACTGCTGTGGAAGAAGTCTCAACTGAAGAAGAAGTTTCTCTGGATGATGATTCAACAATAGAGCGACATACTTCTCAAAGTGCCTCCCGTGTATCATGGCGACAAGGCAGTCCAACAGATTTTACAACTACTCATGAATATCTTGGTCAAGAGCATGTATTTATTGATGACTTGCGTCAACCAATTCAATACTTTTGCAGATTCTTTACAGGTGAGTTGTTAGATATTTTTATTACACAAAGCAATTTGTATTCAGTGCAAACAAACCCTAATAAGCCTCTCAATATGGATCAACTGGAACTAGAGCAATGGTTGGGTATATATATATATATTTCTCTATCAGTAAGTTGCCTAGTACTCGCATGCATTGGTCCAATCAGTTAGGTCCTCTTAGGGATATTGTATCGGATGTTATGAGTCGTAATCGATGGGAAGAGATAAAATCAAAACTAACTACATATGGTGGATAACTCAACCTTGAACTCAAATAGGAATAATCATAATGATAAGCTTTTCGAAGTGCGTCCAATGGTAGACCATCTAAGAGAAAAGTTTCAACAAGTTCCTATGATACAAAACTTGTGCATAGATGAGCAGCTTGTACCATTCGAGGGCAATAGTGGGATAAGACAGTACATTCCAAGTAAGCCACATAAGTGGGGATATAAGATTTTTGCTCTGACTGATAGTAAAGGTATGACATATGACTTTATACCATATACAGGAAAGATTGAACCTGTGAATGATCTGACAGTGCCTGATCTAAAGGCAAGTTCAAACATAGTTCTTCACTTAGCACAGACAATTCCTTCTAACAATAACCATATATTATATTTTGACAATTGGTTTACCTCTTTGCCATTGATGCGTCATCTTGCTAATCGAGGTATTTGGTGTTGTGGGACAGTGCGTGTGCCACGCATACCAGGCGTAAGAAAAGGAAAAGATGCAGATAAAGATCTTATAAAGAAAGGAAAAGGTTCGTATGAAGAACGAAAGTCTGTAGGTGAGGAAGTTGAAATAACCTATGTAAAATGGTATGATAACAAGACAGTGAATATTGTATCAACATTTGCTAAGGCAAATCCTTTGACAACTGTATCCCGATATGACTATAAGCAGACTCGCAAAATTGAAGTTCAGTGTCCAAATATCATAAAGCTTTACAATACATCAATGGGAGGAGTTGATTTAGCTGATTGTCTAATCGCACTTTACCGAATAAACATAAGATCAAAGAAATATTATCACCGACTTAACTTTCATATGATTGACATAGTAATTGCTAACAGTTGGTTGCTATACAGGCGAGATGCAAATAATCTCAAGTTACCAAGATCTGAAATTCTTGCACTGGCCCAATTCAAACTTAGGGTGGCATTCGCCTTGATGAAAGAAGGTAAAACAGTGGGAGGGCTCAAAAGAGGAAGACCTTCTTTGGAGGGTAGAAATAATGAGCAAAAATACAAAAAGGGAAGGCCATGGCAAGCGCTATCAGAAAAATCAATAAGACTTGATAATGTTGGTCATGTGCCTAGTATACAAAACATTAGAAGAATGTGCAAAAAACCTGGTTACAAAGGAAAAACAAATGTCTTGTGTTCAAAATGTAATGTAAACTTATGTTTGAACATCACAAATAATTGCTTTGCAGATTTCCATGCTAATTGAAAATTTTGATCTCTGGTATTGTAAAAATAATATGTAAGAATAATCCTGGAACTGTAAGAATTTGTTCACTGGCATATGTAAAAGTTACTTTAAGATTTAAGTATTAATAAAGTTGAAATACCTCCAGCTATTTTTTATTTCACATTTCCTTTTCGATTTCTTGTTTTTTTCTAAACCTAATATAAAATAACTTCTTAGCAAAATGCTCATTTCTTTCCCAATTGGACGAAATCGTCCATTAATCAAACTCGTAATGGAGCTTTAAATGGGCGTAAACTAACCTCAGAGCTTAACCCTAACTCTTGTATTATTATTATTATTATGATTAACATATATATATATATATATATATATATAATATATATATATTATATATAAACTGATGCGTGCAAAGCCCCAATAGAGAGAGAAATATATACTCTAACGTAACCTAACCTAGCCCAACCTAACCTAACTTAGCATAGCCTAACCGGGCGTAATATAACCTAACCTAGCGTAGACTAACAGGGACATCATATAGCCTAACCTATCCTAACTTAGCCTAACCTAACCTATCCTAGCATAACCTAACCGGGCGTAATATAACCTAACGCAGCCTACGCACGCATCAAGCTTTGGGGCACCTAACCTAGCGTACTAAACTAACTTTACCTAAAATATATACTCCAGCGTAACCTAACCTAGCCTACCCTAACCTAACCTAAGCGGGCGTAATATAACCTAACCGGTCGTCAATTGAGTTAACATGACCTACTATTTGTAACCATCGTGCACTTCTCCATGATCGTAACATGGAATTAACCGTGGTTCGGTGATGTTTACATTCGCGGATCCTACCATCCGCGCTGCCACAATGCACCTCAGTCAGTGTCTCTCAGAGCAAACAAATCTCCTTTATTTATTAGCATTGAAAATTAGTTTGTATTGTTTCTCGTTATAATTGGCAATCTAAATTCCTTTTGTTCTGAATTTTTCTACAACGTAAAAATTATTCCCATTGTGTTTAATTATTTTGTTTCCATCGCGATTATATCATCATTTGTATATATTGTTGCATCATCTTGCAACATCTTGCATCATCTTGCAACATTGCATTGCAACATTTGCAACATCGTTTTGCAACAATATATATATATATATATATATATATATATATATAATATATATATATATATATGTATATGATGGAGCTTTAAGATTATTTTTTACGATAATGCAGCACTGCAGTAGGAAATTACCAAATTGCAATAAATGCGTTTTGAAAAATATGTTTAATTATTGTCTGTTCACTATAATATATATATATGGTGCTCACAAAATGAATTATCCGCATCCAATATCGTGACATTTATTTTAATTACAGGACCGATACGGAGTTAGATCGTATTATAACTACTTTTGACGAAAGGATGGTTTCTCCGCCCAGCCAACCCAGCGATCTGGATACAGAAGTCGTGGTATTGGCACGGGACAGCGAGTATCAGTTTGTAGACGAACTAATGTAAGTAGTTTTGAGGATAAGAACAAAACCCAATATATTTTCATTTATTAAATAGCAGAAAACATGTACAAATAGGGTCAGTGCCCGTTACATAAATCTTAATGGCTACAGTTACAAATGTATATACAGCTTTACACGATATAGATATACACCTTACACATTACAGGGGTGCTAACATATGGGAACTTTTTTTTATCTATCTGCATATACTTTTATCGTTCATGTTTGTGACGCATAAATCGAATAATTTTTTAAAATTCATAAAACTCTTCCCACGTGACATATGCATGAGAAACAAAATGCAATACAACCCGCATGTTTCAGTATAATATCCTTGGAAACGATATGGATTCCAAATAATCTCTGGCACGCCTAGTTGCGCTATAAACTTCACAATTGCCGAGTCATTCCACGGTGGAAATCCGTGTGAGTCAAAATAGTACAATCTTTCCTTAGTTTTAAAATAGATTGCAGACCAATGAATACCCTCACCACCCACAATGTCGGTGTTAACGATAACCCCGTACCAGTTTCTCGTACTAGCCAGCTTCAATATTTCATTCTTCGCAAAAACACCGATAAATTTGTAACGCGTGATTCGTTCACTATTCATTACTCTCTGAATTGTATTCGCATCCATTTTAAAAATCTGTGGTGACGCTCCTGAAACGTTCAACCTCTATTAGTGCCTGTGATTCTAGATACACGAGTGGAGGGCACTTTATGCGCGTCTATAGGTTTGGCAAACTCCAACCTCACTGAGATGTTTCCCCTCTGTTGTGGACTTAAATGCGTATTTACGCCAGCAGTTAAGTCTGGCGTAATATCAAATGAGTAAATGTTAAATTCTTCGACAAATCCTTTTTGTGTTATGCCAAAACCAAGTTCATCACAGGCGCCTGTATTATGAGCCAGACTACTATATGCTCTCGCGCAGAGCGGGAACACAGCATCTGTTGAGTAATCCATATTCATTACCCCACCCAGAGCGATGCCATTTACATATAGAGTAATAATTTTAAGGCCGAAATTCTCGAATTTTAAGGCACTCTTTTTATATTTTCCATTCGTCGAGGCATGGTCTTGCATTCTAATTAATATCCTTTTAGGTAGGACTCCAAGAGCAACGTTTTCTAGCTGCTTCGATGCCAGCCCTGCGGGGATCGTGTACAGTTTGATCTGTACCCTGTTAATTGGATATTTTACTGTGGAGTAATTTCACATAATTTCACTCGGCGTATACGCAAATACGTTTCCATGATGTGTATCACAACGGGTTTCGCGCCTTCTTCTTGGTCAGTCCCCAGATTTATGCAGATCTCAGGGTTCGTGCGGGTAAGCTTCAATTTCATATCCACCCCGTTCATAAGCAACTTCTCCTGGAATGTAAAGTCTGTATGCAGGCATCCAAAATATTCGTATAACTTTTTTTTAGAAATTTTAAATTTATCTTTTATTCCATTTTCATCTTTAGTGTGGTAATACCCCTCGGCGGTTCAAAAGGTGTCCTTCGCTTCTTTTGAAAAGTTGAGGACATTTTCCAGATAGGCCCGAAGGTGGCAGTAACCAGTACCTGCCGAGATGTTAATCTGATTTAAATACAATTCACATTGACTGAGTATGGAGTGTAAAAAGTTGGTTTCAGGGTAGGCAGCGTAACTATCACCGCAGTCCGTTCCGTCAGAATGGGCTATGCGTAGTTTAGCATACATGTGCATGCAACTCGGGTCAAAAAAGTAAGGGCCTGAGCTGGGTATCACGAATTCTATAGGGGCACTGGGTGAACTAATTGTGTTTAACGGGTTAATCGTAATAAAGTCACTATGTTCAATAGAGACCTGGGTAGGTGTCATATCAAAGAGAGACAGTTCCGATATACAGCATTGTGAACTACACGGACGGATGAAACGTGCCATGACGAGTCAGAAATAGTGCCACCTCCCTCGACGAGTATTAGTCAATCTATGATTCGCGAGAGTAGCGTCCTCAGCTTATATCAGTTAAAAAAATGATCAGCCATAGGTTTCATACGCTTAACGCACTTCTTTTTTTATTTCCTTTTACGTTTAACGCCACGTGATGGTAACCCCTTCTTCCTAGCAGATCTCTTCTTTCCACTACGTGTTGGTAACCCCTTATTCCTGACAGATCTCTTCTTTTCACCACCACGCATTTTTCTCTTCGCATCTTTGATGATTTCATCCCGTATACGTTTTAACTGTTTTTTTAGAACTTCTTTAGGCTTAGTGCCACCCACTATGTCTTCTGCCGCGTTAAAACCTGTTTGTAACGCCTTCCTCCCTAGGTACCTGGCCCCCTCTTCAACAGTGGGAGAGCGGTGCGTAGTATGGAGGAAAAAATGGACCCAAGTCCACTTCCACGTTGGTACCTCACTCCTCGGTATACTGTGAAAGGCTTTCTGTCCATTATAACTCAGTGCGTCGAAAGTGCAGCTTCACTGTTAAGTTCCCATTACCGAATGGGAAATTTTTACCCTCAATCGTTCTTATATATATATTGAGATATTGGTTATTAGATTAGTTGCGACATTCACATAATGGGATATGTCATATGTAATACTCAAACTCCTTCCTCTATGGTTGGGGATGTGAGCTATGCGTAGCAGGCGTGCCTGGTATCCCCAACAAACTGGTGTCCACTATATTGCTGTAAATATAGCACATGTCTGGGGCTGAGAGCTTTCATCCAATTTCTCCATCTTCAATTGATACATAAGGGACAAGTCATGCTGTGCCTCGTGAAAGGTATCTCTTTGGAAGGCTGATCGATATCGCCCCTCGGTTATAATTTTGAACACTCTTCCGTCTTTAATATTTCTGTTAACCTTTGATTTTAGGATTAGAGTATGTGCAGGGTTTCCTTTGTTTACGATTTCGTATAATAAATCATTCGTAAGATTTGAGTTTTTTAAACTTACGTTTAAGTCTCTCACAACATCCTCAACCGAACCATAACGGCCCGGTCCTAGTGTCACTGTGTACTGTAATGCCGTGCAACCTTAGTCCGGCGATACGTATAGTTTCATCCCGAGTTACCCGGCTTTTGTACACTCATTACAGTCTCTAAGAATCGTAAAAACGGTATCTTTATAATCAATATTTAAAAAGAGGGTGTCCAGCTGAATTTCACATATCCCCACCTCATACGAATCACGACCCAATTCAATGGGTCCGTGGAGCTCTGTTACAAAGTTGGCTAGTGTGTTGTTAGGGTGTATAGACAGGGACGAGGAGGACGGGAGTGTGACGTAGAAATGGTTAGGAGTCATGTTGCATACTAATTAAGCTTCATTACTGCATCAGCTTTTATATAGGTGTTGAAGCTTTCTAGGTACCCTAGCCATTTCACCAGGTACATTTTTCTCTTTCCTGTACCTTTGCTTCCTAAGATTTTCTCAATTTTAAACAAATTTTTTCCTAAATTAAATACCACTTTCTGCAATTCCTCGCGGTAAAAGCCTCCCGAGATCTCTTCTCCATTCAAATCTTCAACGTAATACATCATTATATCGCCCTTAGGCCTCATAGCCCTAACTTTAAAAATCTCGCGTGTCCAGCCTTGCTCAAATCCCTTCGCGAATTTATTCCCGAACGTGACAGCCTTATATAATCATTGATTTTGAAACGCGCAGAGTGTGGTGGTGGCGGCACTCCATCTCTTCTCGGGCGCTTGCCTCTTTCTAAAACATCGTTAGGTGTTGTACCGATCGTACGATGGTGTGAACGGTTGTAGGATGAAGCCAATGAACCGAGAACGTTTATATATCTGTATGTGTTTTTATGTGTAAAATAGCGGTGCATGCGTTCCTTTATGGTACGTTGAACTCTTTCAGCTAAAGAAGCCTTATGTATAGAATTGGAAGTGTAATAGCTGATATTAAACTCTGACAGCATGTTCTGAAAAGCGCGTCCTATAAATTCTTTTCCCATATCCGTACAAAAATAGCCAGGAATCCTGTTTTCTTTCAACATCAGCGTTTTGGCCGCTTTAGCAACTGTTTCAGGCGATTTATTTTTCAGGGGAATTACCACAGGTATCTAGAGAATACATCTATTATGAATAGGATGTAACGGTAGCCATCGTTATACATTGAATATCTTTGCATGTCTGTTAAATCTGCCTGCCAAATAGAGTCAATCGAGGCGGCTGTTGTCTTGGCTGTTTTAAACCTTTTTCTCACCGGCTTATGAAGTGTATAAGCATCCTGTCCCCGCAAAAATCTCTCAACATCTTTTTTCCTTACACCATAAACACCTCTGTACAATCTATTAACGCCACCATAGGATGCGGGTTAGAAATGTCATAATAGTGCTTACTTAATACGTTAGCCATTTGCGTATTTTAGAGGCACGTGGATAAGGTTGGCCGCCTGCTCTCTTCTTTCTCCTCTTCAGAGACACTGCAGCTGCTGGGGGCGAAGGTGTACTCAGTTGTGACACGTGCGATGCATGTTCCAAGTCTTTTAACCTATTCAAGATTACCTATCAATGTTTTGGGGACATTTATTTGTTGTAGTCTTGCTTTAATATGCCTCCATCCTGTTGGTGAGGGCCTATCCCACTTTCTCACCAGATCATGAACAATATCAACGATATTGGACCTTGTACCCTTGTTCCTTCAACAATGACCTCGCCTGTATCGGTCCACTGTATGATGGGGTCCTCACTCAATAGATTATAAAGACTTACCCTTTATTCCTCAATGTATGGGGGAGGCTGTTTTTTAGCACATGTTCGATGTGTTGTGTTCCGTTGCTCTTTGGTTGCCCAGGTCCTGTGTCGCTATGCTCAGCGCTACTCGAGCTGTGCCTCACGGGGAGCTCTGTAGGATGCTTATAATCTTCGTACTCATGAAGAAATTTCTGCAAAGCCTCTTGGTACAAGATCCTTTTCTCATCAGGTGCCTTTTCACTGTTTAATAGGGCTAGCAACTCACTTTCCATTCTTTTAAGCCTACTTTTACGGGGTTCTAGAACCGCGTCTGGAGTCTTTGAACTTTGTAATGAAGCATACACCTCGTGCGGAATCACAACCACCTTCTTCATTATATTAATCTAGTCAGTAAAGGGCCCAAAACTGAAAATAAGATGGGCAGGAACGATCCTCCTCTTTGTACAATAATGCGCTTTTTCTTACCCACAGTCTGACTTTTATGAGCGAGCGTCCGTATTATGTTCTTGTAACGACGTAAGCGAGTCTTCTGAGAGGGTTTCATTGGTACATTACATTTTATAACATTAAGACAGATTTCACAGATGCATTTTAAAAAGTCAGAGTCGATATTTTTAACAAACATCTGCTGCAATGCCCGAGGCAGTCGTTGATAGATTTTTATTAATTCGCGGTATTTCTTTAGCCTATTCGTCATTCTGGAATATACACGGTTTCAGGTTCGCTTGGAAATATATTCGTTCTTAGAAGCACCCTAAACGTGTTTCGCGGGTGAAGGTCACAAAGCAAATATCCATAACGTTGGTTTGTGACCTCTTTATAAACCTCCAAAAACTCCTTACGCTGATTCGGGAACATTTGACTGGCTAATACCCCAATTTGTGACACATCTCTACGTTGCGCGAATAAGACTAGATATTGCGTATTTAGCGACACATCGCGCATGTATCTATTTTTGAAAAATAGATTCTGATTGATGAAGAACACGCTTATGTTAAGGTGGTGGGAGAATACTGTAAATGTCTCGGCAAACGTTTTATCCATCTCCAACATGAGGTCGTCAATTACGATGACTGTATGTTCATTTCCCTTTAACGAATTAACGTCATAGACCCCCTTGTGGAACAAAACATCATCTTGGTACTCGTTGAACACTGATTGATACGTCGAATAGCACCATATAACTTTATGCACAAATTTTGAGAACATCCCCCTTTTCTTTAATGATTTTAAGCATAAACACCGTTTTACCACATCCTGTAGGTCCAGATATAATACATGTGGATGGGCTCGTGAACCTGAATTTTTCTACAGATTCCATTTCTAACACGTCACACCCTAAGTGGGTCATTTACAAAATATTACAAATAACGAGTGCTGCTCCTTATATTTTGTTTTCTTCTTCCACAGAACCGTGAATGACGACGATGTACAGCCCCCCTCATCGATATCACGGATGAACCCGTTGACCGTGCATCTACAGTACCCACCCCGCCGATGAGCCCTCACCAGCGACACTGTAGCACGTTCAAAGCGGAGGTGTGATGACGAACCTCCACGTCAGGTATAAAGCGTTCCAGGGTTGTTGAACAACCGTAATAGAACCCCAACCCTCAACGTCTTACGCAACAACCCCACAAAGTACCTTCCGCCAATATACCCCCTTATTCATCCTCCACAGCAGCTCCCCGTTCTGTTGAGCTGCAGTAATAGAGCCCCAACCCTCAACGTCTTACGCACAACCCCACAATAGTCTTCCTCAAATATACCCCTTATCTATCCTCCACAGCTCCCCGTTCTGTTGAGGATGGCATAACATTCGAGTTGGTGCGCACCGCAACCCCCCCCGCCTTGACTAGAAATCGGTATATAGTCAGGGTTGATCCTAGATCCATGTATAGCAACGGTATTGAACACGGACTACGGCGCGTAGTAGAGCGTATTGTAGAGTTTGCCCTTCAGAACCGCGACGAGCGTGAAGTCAGGACGAGGCTGTCCTTCGGATTCGGGTCAGATGACGGTGATGTAGATGATTTTTGGGTAGTAGTACCATTCAGGCGTTTGGCGCTGAAGATGTAGAGTATATATTAGGTCGTATAATGCAGGCCTCCAAAGTAGTATAGCCTTCAATATGGACAACTTCACGGTAAATATTGACCGTGTATTCCGTGTTGCGGGTCATAGTGCCACACCTTATACTCTTAACTTCAATTCTCAGGCTATTTTAGACGGCATATAAACGTCGATCGTGGTTGCGGCTTTATAGCAGTAGTCTTAGCTCGTATGTTTACTGTACTAAATACACGGCAAAAATTTGGTTGCCTACGGTCGTGGAGCGTGCCCGTAAACTAGCTGTAGACTGTGAACTTGAGTTTGACTGTAATATGGGTCCTGAAGAGCTGAGAAGGGTAGAGCAGGAAATGAATGTTCGTATAGTTGTATTTGGCCTGGATGATCGTCGTAGAGCTGTGTATGTTTTTAAAAGCTGTGTGAGAGATCGTACAAGACCCCTACTTATTTTAGGGCTGTCAGGGACAACGTATCTCCCCATCCGTAATATAAGGGACCTTTACGCTAGTTATGACAAAAGTCGAAAATATGGACGACATCATGATTTGTGTAAGGGGTGTCTCGAGTTTGCGGATGATATAGTGAAACATTGTAAAGAATGCGAAAGCCGTGTAGTTGAAGCTGAGAAGAGGGAATGTAATGTGTGTCGACGCACATTTTTCAATAATATCTGTTTTGAACTCCATAAATCAATCGGCACGTGCAGGAAAATGAGAATCTGTGAATGTGATATGTTTCACATGATGGATAATTGGGGAAAGTTTACCAAAATGTGATGAAATTCACTGTTCTACATGCCATGAGAAATATAAGGCGGATGTAAAGCATGTATGTTATATGAAAGACGCCAAGCCTAAAAACAACCCTTGTATAACTGTGTACTACGATATAGAAACATACACGAACGCTGAAACCAAAGAGGTATTCCACATTTACTTGTGAGCCAGACTATCTGTGATGAGTGTGGAGAATGTGGTAAACGGACAAACGTTTTTAAAACGAATGTCCACGATAGCCCTGTGAAACTATTTGTGTCCTATATTGTCAAGTTAGCGGACAAGTTCAAAAAAATGACTGTGTACATTCTCGCCCATAACGGGGCAAAATTTGACACACAGTTCCTTTATAAGGATTGCTTGAGCACGAGTCCTCTGAGATATTTACAGGTGATCCTTGAAAAGAGGCAACAAATTAATACAGATGCAAATAAGAGGTAATGTACAATTTAAAGACACTTTATTATTCACACCTTGTAAATTAGCAAAGCTACCCAAGGTGATGGGCGTAGCAGCTGAAGTTTCAAAAGGATATTTCCTTACACATTCCTCACTAGCGAAACTTTAAATTACGTAGGACTACCTCCACCCAAACATTACTTTAACTATGATTGTATGAGCAGATGAACGTGAAGATTTTGACCGATACTACAACAGTTTAATGAATGTAATCCTTATAATATAGCTGATGAATGTGAGCGTTATTGCGTGAATGATGTGCGCGTGCTTAGAGTATGTTTCCAGGCCTTTAGAAGGATGTACATATGTCGTTTCAAATGCGATCCGCTACAAGTCGCAACCACCATCGCCTCATTATGTTTTACGGTGTTCAAGAATAACTTCATGCCTAAAGATACCTTAGCCATTATCCACAGAAACAACCCCCGCAGTTATGGGCACAAGGCTATTTACTGGCTCATACACCTACAGCAGCAGACAGGTGTATACATAAAGCATGCCCGCAACACGGGCGAAGTACCTATTAAGGTTAATGGCCGTGTTTTTTGGGTTGATGGTCTAAGTGAAAACCGTACCACTGGCGAGAAGACTGCGTACTCCTTTAACGATTGCTGGTGGCATGGATGCCCCCGTCCTGAGTGTGGAATCGCAGGAGATATCCACAGTAGATCTCCTGCCGACTGTCTTGCGTGGACGCGCACCCGCGATCAACTTATAGAGTCCCAGTTCACTCACAAAGTCTTGTGGGAGCATGAATATGATGCACGGATGGAAACAGACGGACAGTACTGTGAAGAAATAAACACGATCAAGCGTTCAATGCTGCTGGATCCTCTCAAATGCGGTGATAGCTTGTTCGGAGGGCGTACAAATCCCTTCAAGTTATACTTTCCGCCTACAGGGGCGTGAAACTCCATTACTACGATTTCTCTTCTTTATACCCCTACGTGATGAAGAACAATCCGTATCCCGTAGGTGCACCTGAGAAACTGGTGGGACCTGACCTACCCTCCATCAGCGAGTTCTCAAGAAATTTGAACGGGTACTATTTCGGCCTTTCTTTCGTAGACGTACTCCCCCCTCGCGATTTATGGATGCCGATCTTACCCGCCGTTATAGATCACAAACTCATGTTTCCCTTGTGCGTGAAGTGCGCGGAAGAGAACAACGGCGATTGTAACCATATACCCTACCAGCGTAAGATCAGAGGTGTATACACAGCCCTGAGCTGGCCCTAGCCGTTCGTCATGGGTATAGAATAATGAAGATACATGAGGTGTAGAGGTTTCAGAAGCTACCCAACCTTTTCACACCATATATAAACGCATTTTTGAAGGATAAGGTAGAGGCGTCAGGATATCTGCGAGGGGTTGAAACCGAAGATGAAAAAACGTCTTATATTCAGCGTTACCGTGATCACGAAGGTATACAACTTGATCGTACCCAAATTGTAAAGAACCCTGGCAAACGTTTTAGTGCAAAGTTGTGCCTAAACAGTCTTTGGGGAAAGTTTGCGCAGAATACCGATAAAGGGAACGTTCATTTGGCGCAAAGTTATAGTGAAGTTTGGGATTACGCCAACGCACCCGATAAAGCGGTCATGGAGATTGTGAATGTAGGTAACACTTACATAATAAAGTACAACAACACCGAATTGTCCACAGACACCTCACGGGTTACACACATTCCTGTAGCCAGCTTCACAACAGCCTACGCACGGATCAAACTTTGGGGCCTATTGCATTCTCTTGGGCGACGGGTATTGTATGCCGATACAGATAGCGTGATATTCACAGCGAGGAGGAGTGAATACATGCCCGCTATTGGGGAGTTCCTCGGGGAGCTAACTGATGAGATCAAGGATGAGTATGGGGAGAGCGCATACGCCGACTCGTTTGTGTCAACAGGACCAAAAACCTATGGGGTACGGGTGAGAATAGGGGATGATACGAAGTATATCGTGAAGACTAAGGGTATCACGCTTAACCAAGCGAATCGGCGGGTCGTTAACTTTGATTCGCTGAAGGAGTTAGTGTGCTTGGAAGATGATGAGGTTGACCGCTCGCCCCAACTGACTGTAGGCACCCATAATTTTCGGGCGCAGAAGTTGGGGGCGTGAAGGAGCTTAGGGGTACAAAGGTGTGCCGTAACACTTATAGGAAACGCTACCAGGTGCCTGGTACCTATGACACCGTGCCCTTTGGATACCATAATCTTTGACATGTCTATTGATAACTTATTTATTACACGTATTTGTAAATATATACATCCTGAATATTTTGTTTATTAAATAAATCGTGTTTCACCTAGCGTTTTACTTTGCGTGTGTGCGTGTGTACAGTAAAAAGTTAAGCCCCGCCCACTGTAAGACTGGCGACGTGAATCATGCCGCAACCTGAGCAGGCCTCTATCCCTGCGTTCTCAGTTGACCTCTGTATCTATACCCTTGAGCTCAGACGTGTATTCTCTCGCATAGAAGAAAAATAGTAGTGGCTACCTTTAATATCGCGTGTTCAGCATTTATGAAGTGGTATTCTGCTAAGTGCATAAATGTAGTGGATACTAAAAAACTCCCTATTCCCACCTCCTTTGCCTCTTTTAAGGCTGGATTGAATCGTGCGAAGGATCAAGATCTTCAAATACTCTACGGATATTCTGGCGAGGGGATTGTAGGATTTCGCGGTCCAGACAATGTACTAAAGTATGTTATAGAACTAAGCTTTATAAAGGCTCACATATACCGCGTAGTAGAAGAAGCAACACTCTCAGAAGATAGACAACAGTTATGGGTACTGAGTCTTGTGGATGAGTGGTGTGATAAGCGGTATTACATCATGTTACACCATACCGATTACTCGTACCCTACGGCTGAAAATGTAAATCTTGTCATCATGGACAATCTTAAGTATTTTTACCACTACATTAATATATATCATGATGAGGTTTGTAGTGAGGTTGTGGCTAATGGGTTTGTGTTTTTAACAGATTTTAGAGATGAGTATCGCCTATTAAACAAAAAGGGTAAACATGAACATATGTTTCTCTCTAATAGCGCACCGGTTTGTGAAGATGTTTAGTTTGTGGATATGGTGAGTGCTAAAACATTTAAAAACGTCATAAAATGTGTTTGTCCAAGCGTGTTCGAACAAGTCTGTACACGCTTAGCAGTGTGACGCTTTCCCGTGCCGCCCAACCGTGTACCTCACGGATCATACGAGTTCGGACAAACCTATTCACGTTTCATCAGCGTGACTCATCCCGCCCGTAGAGCCGATCCTGCCTGCCTCCTGTGGCTCATAGTCATCTCAGAGCTTGCACCGAGTGGTTGTGTCATACTCATCTCAGAGTTTGAACCGTGTGAGCGTGCGAATACGATGGAACTCCCTTTGAGAAGCATTCTCAACGCTTCGTACGACGTCTCCGTGACGAAGTCATTGCGCGTGTTCAGGCGAGAAACCGGCACCATTAACTGTGTGCTTGAAACGATCTGCAGGCATGCAAGCAAACGTAACGTTATTTATTTAAGTGTTGAGGAGATGCATAAAATCTTTGTGGTAGTTGAGAGGTGGGCTGAGAACCGTTATAAAATGCCAGCTGACGTAGGTACAAGAAGAGGTGATTAGCGACGCCTCCTTATATACCATTGTTTGTACATTGAGTGTAAATAACGAACAACCATGCATTGATATACGACTGATATGGAAGAACACGTACTTGGGATCGACAGTGGCTGAGGACGGTGAGCTGGACACAGAAATAACACACAGAGTGCAATCTGGTTGGAAAAATTGGAAGAAAGTTTCAGGGGTGTTGTGTGACCGAAGAATAGGCGCAAGGGTTAAGGGAAAGGTGTATAAGACTGTGGTAAGACCGGCTATGATGTACGGGGCTGAGTCTTGGGCTATAAGAAAGATCATGAGAAAAGACTAGATGTAACGGAGATGAGAATGCTGAGATGGATGTGCGGAGTGACAAGGTTGGATAGAGTAAGGAATGAAAGGATAAGGGGCACAACAAAGGTTGGAGAAATCTCGAGGAAGATACAAGAAAGTAGACTGAAATGGTATGGACATGTGATGAGGGGGGTACGAAGATTATGTGGGTAAGAGAACGATGAATATGGAGGTGCATGGCAGGATAAAGAGAGGCAGACCGAAGCGAAGGTGGATGGAGAAGGTGAGGGACGATTTGAGGGAGAAGGGTTTGTCGGGGGAAGAAGCCCAGGACCGGGCTGTGTGAGGAGGCTGGTCAGAAACGCCGACCCCGCATAGAGGCGGGAACGGGCGAAGAGAAAGAAGAAGAAGGAGGATGGAAGAACACATGATAATGACGTTCTTGTTCCTACACGAAACCGTTTCATCCTCGATAGAATGTTTGAGATCGTTGGATTCCGTAAGCTGAAGCCTATATTAGATGCGCGTGTTAAGACATGATTTATTTTGACACGGTTCTTGAACACGCATACACCGCCCTGCTCGACGGATTTGTTGAATGTAGGAATGAACAGGGGAGAACGGTCTAGATCTGGATGCATATTTAAAAGGTTTAGATTCTTCGAAATATCCTGAGCTTTGGTACAAAGCACTTGAGAGGTACAAAGCTGAGCTCGCCTACATTGTTCACCCTGAAGAATTATACCTCTATATAGTGGATAGCTGTCGTTACGATTTGGAAGATTATTTCTAATGCCGCTATGTCGAGTGAAGAAGAGTTCACGATTGAAAAGTTCGGGACGTTAAGAAAAAATCCCCGATTGGAAAGGCATGATTATAAACTTGTGTTTAATGTTGTGGTTAACGATGACATTTTTGTGCGTGCTTTTGATTGTGTTCTAGCCGTGCTTAAAGATAACTTGCCCACCGAGTGTAAAGTGGGCACAAAAATAGTATTGAACGATATGAAAGCCCTTTATATCGAGTATAGACCACCGTATCAGTTAAACGGTGAAGTAATGTTTGGACGGTTTTACCACATCGTACAAAGTAATGGCGATGTGGATATAGACTCTATCACACGCGAGTTTAGCGTTTTGCACCGTAGAACGTTAAGACAATATATATTTTTCCTGTACTATGATTATACGTATTGTATATTTTTTCCTGTACTAATATGATTATACGTTTTGTATATTTTCAATATATTTAATATAACTGTATATTTTTCCTGTGCTAATATTTTGATAATGCACCGTTTTGTATATTTTCAATATATTTAATATAACTGTGTATTTTTCCTGTACTAATATTTTGATAATACTATGTTTTGTATATTTTCAATATATTTAATATAACTGTATTTTTTCCTGTACTAATATTTTGATAATGCACCGTTTTGTATGATTATATATTTCCCATTCATGATACTGTTATTTGACCATACATATGTCCCATTGTATATCCATTAATTCAGCTAAAATAAACAGAATGATGCATTGGCGTTTTATTTATTCCTTTTTGTTTGTACACAATTACATCATTTGTTTGGTTTCTAAAGCGGATTTCAGAATAATTAATTAATTGCTGTTTGTTAAATCGATCTTCTAAGCCAAATGGATCATAAAGCCAGGATATATGTTTTAAATAAATAAGTAACGAAGCTGACAACTCAACTTTCTAAGCCAGATGACAGAAGAATATAAGGATTAATTAAATACATAGCGCAATCTGGCAACTCAGCTTTCTAAGTCATCTGGCTCATTAATATATGGTTTAAATAAATAAATAGAGTCTGGCAACTCAGCCTTGTAAGCCAACTGGCTGTGGCTGATTAAGCCAGAATATATGGATTAATTAAATACATGGCGCAAACTGGTAACTCAGACTTCTAAGCCAACTGGCTGATTAATATATGGATTAATTAAATACATGGCGCAAACTGGTAACTCAGCCTTCTAAGCCAGCTGGCTGATTAATATATGGAATAATTAAATACATAGCGCAAACTGGCAACTCAGCCTTCTAAGCCAACTGGCTGATTAGGGGGTCCTATAAGAGAGCGCGCGGAGTGGCTGCAGAAGTCATATGCGCTTGGCTCTCGCCGAGCGAAGAACCCTCTCTCTCTCTCTCTCTCTCTCTCTCTCTCTCTCTCTCTTGCAACAAAGGGGGGTGGGGGCGCCTTGCAACATTATGCAATTGCATTGCACTCGTCCATTTTGCGGTCATACTACTCAACTCCTAAATCTTTTGCTCTAGAATTTCTCTGAATTTCCTGTCCATTTGGGGTATATTACATGGATTTTAGGGCCTCTCTTTTTCCGTACCGTAACAGCTGAAATTTCTCAGTGTTAAACTTCATATTGTTGTTTACCGTCCATTTGTATTATATATATATATATATATATATATATATATATATATATATATATATGCACTAAAATCACAGAATAACACGTGATCTTATTAATAAGCAAACAACCACAGGGAAAAGGAAACACGAAGTCCGAGCGCTTTCGTGATATATTCACATTATCAAGGAGATTTTTTCTTTTTCTCCTTGATAATGTGAATATATCACGAAAGCGCTCGGACTTCGTGTTTCCTTTTCCCTGTGGTTGTTTGCTTATTAATAAGATCACGTGTTATTCTGTGATTTTAGTGCATATATATATATATATATATGTGTGTGTGTGTGTGTGTGTGTGTAAAACTACATTTTCCTAAAAATAAGAGCTAGCATTAATTTCATAATAAAAAAGTATAATTTCCGTTTGAAAATGTGACTGAGATCCTATTACGAAAACTAACGCTTAAATTTTCATAAGCGAGATGAAAAGAAATTTTTCACAATGTTTCCCTCATTTTCTCATAAAGATTAGTCACATTATCCAGCGAAGATTAGTCATCTTTTAACCGAAATATTAGTCAAATTATCTCAGAAAGTATCATTCATCAGCTTTCTCCATCTTTCTTCTTTTCAATTCTCCCCAGTTCATTTTTATCTCCCGAGTTTGGCGTTGAACGTCGAACGGCTAAAAAAGGAAGTCCGTCCTATTATAATTTTAAATCGGAGTAAATAAGACGTTCAAAATTGATGTTTTTCTTACAAGAAAAAAGAAAAAAAATTGTCTAGAAAAACCCAAAATGTTTTTAGATGACTTATAGTAGACACGTTTGTTTCGTCAATAGAATTTAAGAATGTCGCCCATTTTAACGCGTTACGGTAAATACATCGGTAAATCCGAGCACGTAAATAAGAATAAAAAAGTATAAAATATATTAAATAAATAACTCACAGGAATAAAATTTATAAACAAATAAATAAGAAAAAACAAAAAACTATCGCGTGTAGCAATATCGTAAAATGGTGAGAAATATACAAAAATATTCAATAATAATATGCTTAAACGCGCGGGAAGAAATTTTGATTTGAGAAGACGGGTTCATGCATATTTTATGATTTCAAAAAATGCAAATTTATACGTTGTTGGATTTTATCTTTTTTTTTACGTGGAGGAACAAAGAAACATTTTGAAATAACTGAAATAAAAAGAGTTAAGAAGTAAGGGGATATATATATAATATATATATATATATATCTATATATATATATAATTTGAAATTATAAAGTTTTAAAAGCAATGAAATGAGATTTGGGCGTTTTGTTTTGCAAATTTTAACGAAACTATTGTCAAATTGTAGAGTTATAATGGGACGTTTCAAAGGGATTCTGGTTTACCGAATTGTTGCTATTTCTGCTTAAGATTTTGAGTTAGTTGGATGCGAGTTAGTATAATAATTATGGGAGTAGAAGCGTTTCATACTTCTAACAATTTCGTTTGTTTGTTTAAGCAGTCGGAAAATGAAAGAAAAGATTCATGAGGCGAGACATAAATTCACATATTCTCTCTCTCTCTCTCTCTCTCTCTCTCTCTATATTATATATATATATATATATATACAGTGTGTATATATATATATATATATATATATATGCGCCTCGGTGGTGTAGTGGTTAGCGTCGCTGATTACGAAACCATCGGCCCCGGGTTCGAGACCTGACGACAGCCGGCGCGCAGCAAAACCCAGCTGTTCATCCTTCCACACAGTAAAGAAAGTGGTTAGTAGATAAATGGGTACCCTAGGTGGCCAAGTGGTTAATACGCTGGGCTGCTGATGGGGCGTGGTTCGGATTCCACGTTAAACTGTAGGTCTAAGGTGGAGTGAAAAGCTTGACCTTCGTCAGAATGAACAATTCGGGCGGAAGCTAACCAAAGGTTATATATATATACCGGGTGTTTCAAAAGTCCCTCACTAATTTGATTTTCAATTTTCTTTGCAGCTAATCGACCAACGACGTTCATCTTGTGGTAAACTCTTAGTCAGTAGTTGAGAATTTTTTTGAGTCTACATTTGAAGTTTTGCTCCGTTTTCTTCTGCTACCATGCTGACTCTAGAGCAGAGGTGTAAAATTGCTGCATGGCAGGAGGTTTTTCAATCTGTGGTCGAAGTGCAGCGACGATTCCGGGCAGTCTACGGACAGCATTATGCACCGGATAGGAACACCATCGTCGCCACCCACCGGAAGTTTATGGAGACCGGATCCGTAAAGGACAAACCACGATCAGGAAGACCTCAAAGTGGGCGGAGTGAGGAGAATGTCGAAACTGTCCGTGAGGCGTTTACTCAGAGTCAAGGAAAGTCCATTCGGCGAGCTGCTGCGGAACTGAACATCAGCGCGACATCTATCCAACGGATTTTGCGGCATGGTCTCAAGCTGTATCCGTACAAGATCCAGGTGGTTCAGAAGCTGGAACCTCAAGACTACGATTGCCGGGTGGAGATGTGTGAGACACTGCTGCATCACTACGAAAGAGACCCATCGATCCTGGAGCACATGTGGTTCAGCGACGAAGCTCTCTTCCACCTTTCTGGTCGCGTCAATCGGCACAACACCCGCATCTGGGGAACTCACAATCCTGCGGAGATCCGTGAACATGAAAGGGACACGCCGAAATTGGTCGTCTGGTGTGCCATCTCCTCAGCTGGGCTGATTGGTCCGTTCTTCTTCCGGGATCAAGATGGAAATTCCGTGAATGTCAACGGAGACAATTACCTTCGTATGCTTCAGGAGTTCTGCATCCCCCAACTGTCAGCTGTAGCTGACATGCAAGAAGTCATTTTCCAGCAAGACGGTGCCCCTGCTCATTACTCGCGTGAGGTTCGCTCATTTCTGAATAATTTCCCGGATCGGTGGATTGGTCGCCGTGGTCCCATCGAATGGGCTGCTCGCTCCCCTGATCTTACCCCATGCGACTTCTTTTTGTGGGGCTACATTAAGAGCAAAGTGTACGCCACCAAGCCGCGAGTCTTCCCCACACTAGAAGAACGGATCAGGAATGCGTGTGCTTCTGTTACTCCCGAAATGTTGTCCAATGTCGGCCAAGAATGCGTAAAACGGTGGCTCGCTTGTTTCGAAAAAGACGGTGCCCACGTTGAGGTGTACCAGTGACTTTCCAGTAGACTTATGAAGCCAAGTTTGATGCCACCAAAATTCTCATGAATCGTAGACTCAGCAACCAAATTGTCATTTGGTTCCTCTTGTAATTGCTATTTTAATAAAATTTTAAAAATAATGAGGGACTTTTGAAACACCCTGTATATATATATAATTCGTATGTTTTTTTACAGTTATTATATGAGATTAAATATGGGTGAAAACTATGTCTGGAAAGGGGCTCCAAGATTTGATTTCTTGATATACATAAATAAATAGTGAAGATTGAACAGATGCGACAAACTCGAAAGATTAATCTCTTTATGATGTTTAATATTTGGATGCTCTGAATGTAGCTTAAGAAATTAATCAGCTTACCGTATACTGAGATAGATACAAATAGATAAATAGATAGATTGACAGAGAGAGAGAGAGAGAGAGAGAGGAGAGAGAGAGAGAGAGAGAGAGAGTGTGGTCTAGTTTTAAAAGGAAAAACCAACTAACTAAAAATATTTCCTAAATATATTTTAGATACTGTAATTAGCCGCTGTCGCAAAATATTTTAAAGGTGACAACCCCTCTCTGGGGTTGAAAATCATGTTATTATTGTTGTTGTTTGAAACTGAACTCCCGTTGGGGACCAACACCAGTAATATATCACGGGAAAGACCTGTCGTTTCTGCTTAAAACGAGGATTTCGAACCACCGAAGACCCATAGATGAAGCGCCTTAATTAATTGAAATTAAGCATCAGAAAAAAAAAATAGCTTGTGGGTGGAGCTTATAAAGAGGGAGGAGCTAAATGACGTCATAAAGAGGGAATGTAGGTGATGGTTCACAGAGGATAATTAATGAAATAATTAAGATATACCCGGCGACCGTATATATATATATATATATATATCATTAATTAAGCTTCCTCCTTTGATAAAAAGAATGATACAAGAAATTATATGAAATAATATGACAACATTAATTTCCGTATATAATTTGTACATTTACTTCAAGTTGATTAATTTTTATTACAAGTATTATACAGGATGTTCGAAAAAAAAGGCAACCCAAAATAGAAAAGAAAAGGGTTAGGTTACAGTGAGAGGCATTCTCCAATGAAGTGCGTTTCTTTTTGAACACCCTGTATTAGTATGCCTACACAGTATCTCTAAATCAAACTATTCGGTACTTACGTATTATTGGGACTACCTACCTTCTACCATAGAAGAAAAGTGTCTTAGAATTGTCGAAACTACCTATCTTTACAATAGGTAGTTTCGACAATTCTAAGACACTTTTATTTTATGGCAGATTTGTTGCAAATGAATATTAAGAAAGTTACAGCTATTTAAAGTTTACCCAAATATTTTCGTTAAAACTAAGGAAAATATCATGACTTAACCTAACCAATCGTCAAGGGCGTACAGTTGACCTAACCTGGCATTCAATTCACCTAACTAATCGTCAAGGGCGTACAGTTGACCTAACCTGGCATTCAATTGACCTAACAGGGCATTCAGTTGCCCAACATGACATTCAATTAACCGGGGGCAACTCACAAGTAGATAGATCACAGCACTGCGTTATCACACGCTCACATTACAACAATAATATTCAAACTAAACTAGGTCTAAGCAGGCAACAAATAAACAGGTAAAATTGTCGTTCAGCACCCAACTAGTGACCCCCACTTCTGTGTTTTGTTTCTATTGTAGTTTTAGCTCCTCTTTCCAAATGTGTGTGCAATCTCACATCCTTCACACGACATGAATCACAATACACTGGACCTTCACATGACATGATTCACAATACATTGGAACTAAAAATTACCCACGCAACGCTGCCAGACGCAAAATGTACTGAAAATTTAAGTAGCTGTAACTTTCTTAATATACATTTGCACAAATTTGCCACAGAAGAAAAGTTTCTTAGAATTGTCGAAACTACCTATTACAAAGAAAGGTAGTTTCGACAATTCTAAGACACTTTTCTTTTATGGTAGAAGGTAGGTAGTCCCGATAATATGTAAGTACCAACTATTCTCATTATTTGGAGGAAGGATATTATTGTTGTGTGTGCTTGTCTTTCCTACGGGATCGCGACAGTATTTAGGATACGCACAGCCCATTGCGACAAGAACCAGCGTATTACGACAGCAGCAGTGTCGCGATGGTTTATGTTTATAATTGCTAACTTTTATCATGATAAAGGGGATATAATTAAGGTTAGGCTAGATTAGGTTAGGTAAGGTTAGATTATATTAGGTTAGATAAGATTTGGTTTGGTTAAATTAAGTTTTGAAATTGAGTAAATGTCGTTATACAGAAGTGAATATGTAAGATGAGTGAAAATTTGCGGCTTTATAAGGTAGCCAAACATGTGTGTTTGTGTGTGGTGTTGTGTGTGTGTTGTGTGTGTGTGTTTGTGTGTGTAAACACGTCCGCAAATATATATATATATATATATATATATATATAACTTCATGCGTTACTTTAACAACGCGATGTAAATATTGCATTAAGGACAGCAAATAAGGTTTCTATATTAACATAAATTCTTATATATTCTTGACTAGATATTTTCATATACGCATTTCAACATACGCGTAATAAAGAAAACAATGTATAAATGAATAATATTACATATTCTTAATATAAAGTATCTCGAAATGAGTTGGAAAGGCCGCCAAAGCAAAGCAACAGAACGCATTTACATTCTAACTCAAAAGAAAGGACAAATTTTCTCCACCGCAAAGACGAGCAATTTTTCATGTAATGCATTGCTAAAGAGTCGGAATTTGTTTCGTGAGATTCTGACTTCATAAACGATTTTCGACGATATACGCGTAAGGAGTAGATAAAAGCCTTTGTATGTCTATTCGGTATTACGTGACGAGGCTGAACAATTTGGGTTAGAATTTAAATTGAATCGCGTTTGGATCCAACTTTTATTATTCGTATTGGTTGAAATCTATTATGCTTTAGTTTAGTTTACCGTTAAATGTAGGTAAGAAGACAAGGAATAAGGCGAGACGTCTTTCTTTACATACAAAGAGTTCATAAGGATCATGCGAGGTCAGTATAAATTCCATATGTAGGCACCGCAATAAACGCGATAAAATTGTATGCCGCATGACGCTTCTCCGCGTGTCTGAAATACTGAAATACGGAAAAATTATCATCCGGACATAAATGACACAAAAAAACCCTTTTCTGGAGCAAGATCCTAATAAACATTGTCTTCGCAGTACTTTGAGGCAATTCTGACGAAGACTTTTTACTTTCATGGTCTTTAGAGAAGCCTTTTTGTATTGCCTTCATGGTTTTATTGCCTCGGGTAACATTTTTACTACCTTATCTCTGTTTATAAGTTGAGATTGTAGTTTGGCCAAGGAATAGATGAATTATTACAGCTTTTCTTAAAAAATTGTATTATTTTTAGGCGACTAAAAAGGATTAAATGCCACATAAAATTATACAACTCTAAAAAATATAAGGGAAAAGGCACTTTTTAATGTCTAGGATTGACGTATTTATAATAGGACGGTCATTCCAGATCCGAAATGAGGTACTGCATGATATTTTTAGAAAATTAATTTCATATATAACTGTCACTCAAATAGTATAGCAGTAATTGAAAATATATACCTTTCAACCTTTCCAAGGTTCCGCGCGATGATTCTTCATTTCACGAAGGTCAAGCTTGTCGACCCTCCTCTCAAATATATATTATAATATATTATACTGTATAACCTTGGTTGTTGGTTTAACCTTGTTTTTGCTTCCGCCTGAATTGTTCATTCTAACGAAGGTCAAGCTTGTCACTCCAACTTAGACCTACAATTTAACGTGGAATCCGAACCACGCCCCACCAGCAGCCCAGCGTCTTAACCACTAGGCTACCCAGGGTACCCATTTCAACAAACCAATTTCTTTATTGTGTGGAAGGATGAAGAGCTGGGTTTTGCTGCACGCCGCCGACTGTCACCGATGGACTCGTAGTCAGCGACGCTAACTACTACACCACCTAGGATAGTACATATATATATATATATATATATATAAGTTTTCTTCAGTTGATCCTATATTAATCGGGAAATAAAGTTGAACAGAGAAAACTAATGAAAAGTTTCGAAAAATATGAACTAAAATATACATAATTTAATTTTTACATCTGCGACATTTTTCTTCGATTAAAGAAAATGGGAAAGGAAACAATTTTTTTCTATATCCTGAAATTAATTTTCCTTGTACCATACACACACACACACACACACATACACACATATATATATAATATGTGTTGTGTGTGTGTGTGTGTGTGTGTGTGTACACACAATGGCGCTCATAAGTATTCGTTTAACTCCAACATATAATGTAAAATATCAAAGAATTTCAGGAAAATAAAAAGTTAATTGCAAAAGTTTTCGTACATTTATTTACCAAATTATTTAATACTTGTGTGTCTACCTCAGGGTTGTTTTTTTTAACATTCCAGGGTACCCAGGCTATCATGTATGTGGGGCTAACAATAGGGAAGGAGGTGTAAGTATACTTGCAGACTCAAACTACGGGAGTAAAAGTATCGAAGAACTGACGAGCGTAAACAATACCTCAGAAACACTCGCGATTTGAAATGTTTATTCATCATAACACCCAGTATTCAATTTTGGGCATGTACCGACTACCGACTGGTAAGTACCCACTTCTATTACAATATAGATTCAATTCTAATCTTCATTATATTGGCAGCAATTGCGTTATTGCGGGAGAATAAATATTGATCTCACGAAAGAACATTCAGATAATAACGTAAGCTTTCCTCACAACATCATGACTGCGAGTGGTTTTAAATTAGCTATTCCAGAGCCAACTAGATTTCACAATGACATTAGAATTCGACTCTGGTAGATCAATCTGGGTGCGGTCTCCGCTTGAATGCATCTCGGGTATAATTATATAAATGTCACGGATCACTTGCCTACGTACACCGTGCAATCACTCATTTTCTGCAAAGGAGATCATAAAAGTTAATTATAGATCTTACAGCATAATAAGAAATTTAAATTTCTGAGAGAAATAATAGCTTTTGACTGGACAAGAATAACGGAAGGTAACCATGACATTGGAACAAAATTTCAAGCATTCTCAGACGCACTAATGGATATTCGACATAACTTTCCTCTTAAATCAACAGCAATCTCTAAAACTAAATATAACAACCATGGATCAACCAGCACTCATTGTGAGTATTAAACGCAAACTTACTCTCTTAAAGTATGAAAATTGATATTATTAGCGAACAGACATACAAAAATTACTGTAACAGACTTAATGCAGTCATAAAAAAACAAAGATCATTATTATTCAAAAATCGATAAACAAAAATCAAATCCAAACGGCTATGGAATACTCTAAAAGAGTTAATTAACACAAAGAAAGTTAAACAAATCCCTTGTCCTCCCTCACACAGGCGGAAATTCTTACAGTGAACCCAAAGACATAGACAATTTATTAAACAACTTCTTTCACTGCAGCCTCGATCCCAATTACAACACTCACGACTGACAGTACATGCCACAACCAATCCAAACTCATTTTTCTTTGATCCAATCCAACCAAACAATATCTCTCGCGCAATAAGAAATCTAAAAAATAAAGAGTCTAACATCATACGATTCAGAAAAAAATATTATAAATTAGTATCCGATGAAGTTTCCAATACCACTCGACTAAGTTAATGGATGAATCATTAACACTAGGTGTATTCCTTGACAGTCTAAGAAAACCTGTATTTAAGTCGGGAAACCCAACCACTCCATCCAATTATCGCCCAATTCCATATTGCCAACTTTAAGTAAAGTATTTGAAAAAAATCATGTACAGTACAGTAAACTTACTAAATTCTTAATTAAGTACAATATTTTTCATTCATCCACATTTATTATATTTGTACTACAATACTGGGTAGCTCAAAGAAATATCTTAAATATTTTAAAACTAAGTGACTTATACAAATTCAATGTTGCTGTCAGTATGTTCAAAATTATTAACAAAAATCGACATACATCACCTTTTCAATTAGCAATCACTCCCCATCAAATACACTAATACACTATCGTTATAACACCAGACTGCCAAGGGATTTTATACTCAAACCTAACTAAACAATAGAAAGTGCAGGAAATGCATTCGCTTTCAATGGAGCAGATGTATGGAATACAGTTCCCAGGCATATCAGGCAGGTTTCATCCCTAAATGTATTTCGCAAATCACTAGAAAAGTATTTCATTAACTCCTTCTGATGTACAAGTTCACTATTGCCATTTTCACCATAGTAATCAATTTTATAATCAACTATTTAAAATATACTAATTTCATTAATTACCTTTAATTCTGTAATCTATTTTTTTTCTATATTTTTTTATTAAGCATTATTTATTTTCTACTAAATATACAATAAATCATTTAATTTAAAATTATGTAACATTTTGTAAACTTTATATTGTATTTATTATTATTATTCTATTATTATTATTTTTTGTTGTCTCTATTACTATTACTTGCCACTTTTACTATTTTTATGTAATAAATAAGCTAAATGCCATTAATTTTGCCTAAAAAGCTTCCATGCTTCCAAGGGCTTATTCAGATGAAAGTACTGTGAATATATTAATGTCATAATAAATATCTAAAAACTTGTAAAACATATATATATATATATATATATATATATATATATATATATATATGCACTAAAATCACAGAATAACACGTGATCTTATTAATAAGCAAACAACCACAGGGAAAAGGAAACACGAAGTCCGAGCGCTTTCGTGATATATTCACATCATCATCATTGATGATGTGAATATATCACGAAAGCGCTCGGACTTCGTGTTTCCTTTTCCCTGTGGTTGTTTGCTTTTATATATATATATATATATATATTATAATAATATATATATATATATATATATATATATATAACTGAAACTGTATTTTAAATAAAAACAAGATGGTCCATAAAGTTTGCATTATTTTATCTGAAAATATTTATTTGAGAGTCACTGTTTCAGACCTTGGACATTTCTCAATTAATTTCTCGATTAATTCCACAATAATGAAAAAGGGGTAGAAAAATGATTCCGTATGAATCGTATAAATTCCGTATGAATTAATGTTTAACAACAAAATATGACGTAAAGAGTGAAATTCATATGATGAGAATCAGTCGTAAACAGTGGGGAAACCTCATAACTAAAACAGAACTCTGTCTTTGAATTGAACGGGGTTTGCACTTCCAGTAAAAATTCCTTTTCGCTAATTAAACCAAATTGAATCGGGAATGAACTAAAGGATGCGTCAAATGATGCATTCTGTTTGTATTAAGCGGTACTGAGCGCTCCTTCTTCTGAGATACATTACGAGAGGCAAACATACGTGAAGCCGAACATTAGGTGGGAATCTGTATAACATCCTAAACGTTTTATTGTACATACAATAAGTTCAACATTTTCTCCGTGCTTTTATTATAGTTTACCCACAATTATTGGTAATATATGTTAGGACAAACTGTTTGGAAAAACTTTTCTTTTTAAATATCAGTTCCACAGTATTTAAGGCAGTTTCTTAACCTTTTTCACACGACGGCATACTAAAATAGGGTTAGAAATGTCAGAAATGGTACACCAACTGTTTTTTATTAATATTATCTTTTACTGTCAATGGCAAACTTGAGTATGCAGAAGCTCTCCTCAGAAGGCTTCTTCCTCGAACGCCTCTACACGCAAGAGAATCTTGTGCGACTCGAGGTATACCCTCTGATATAAGTCAAAGTAAGCGGATTAGTTCAGCCCAGTCTAGTTTGTTCTTTACGTTACATTTATCTGAATTTGCTTCTTTGGAACAGGGTACATTTTGTACTCTACAAGCAACATTTAAAAGTATATAACTCACTGCTAGCAGGGTAATAAATTATGTCTATTTCGCGGCACACCTGGTCTCTCTTCGTGGCACACCTGTTGAGAAATACTGGCACGAGTAACTAGACATAATATGACTTGGCTACGTATACATTCATATACACTACCTAACCTAATAAGAGTACCATTTAATTTAAATACATGTGTACTTTACTGTCAAAACTCTTTAGGACAGGAACGTATCTTTAATCTACATTGAACGTGTCATATACTCTTCTGCATAATTTCTTCAGACGTATAATAAGAACTCTAGTCCTTTAACTGATGTGCTGATGGATATCATATCATCAGCATAAAGTATTTATTCTAATTTCACCTACAGGACATTTGTTATTATTAATAATAACGTTAGAATGAAAACTCCTTGACTTAGGGCCGCCAAGGCTACACGAGCGACTTTGTCGCTGCGTCAGAGTTGCAAGATGTCGCAGTGACACAATCGCAGTGGCCGTTGCAAACTACATGGGCTGCGACAAGTCGCTGCGATTTCTTCGTTTTTAGTGCAATGTGGCAGCGACGCTGTGACAAAGTCGCTCGTGTAGCCTATCGCACTTGGAACAATACAACCTATCAACTGCAGCCGGATGCAACAGAGAATAATTGTCGCAGCGACTGTCTGCCATGTAGCTTACCCCATAGGAAACAGTAGTACCTATTCTTTGCAATTTGTCGTTACAACTATGTTGCAGCGACGATGTTTACACATTGTCGTAATTTTAACTTAATGACCAGTACTTCAGATTCTTTTTAATCAGTCATTTACTAGATATTCATACGACTAGTTTTTTGCGATTATTGTAAAATACAACTGCGTTTTGCCATGTTCTCATTCTCTTTATATCAATAATATTTAGTGTTACTTCAGTAGACTTGAATACAGTAGGTCCATAATCCGAAAGAAAATAAATGATACATTTATTACTTGCTCATTTAAACTATTTAAGCTATTACTTACTAAAACGCGATCTAACCATTTAGTTAACCAGAAGTATCACTGACATATGTAAAAGTATCACTGTCTGTACCTATTAACAACACAAATTAGGAGGTTAGCTAAATTATACATACTCTGGTCAATTACTGTAGGCCCTATAATAAATGTAATTAGATTATATTAAAGATAAACTTTAAACTTTCGATCAAATAAATACTAATGTCATTAATAAAGGAAGGTGATTAATAAGCTTCGTGGTTTTTAGTTTAATTAAACGAAACAAGATATATAATTCTCACAACGAATAACGTTATAATACTTGAATTGTTGTGCATTGAATAAAATTGGATTTGCTAAGGGACAAATTAAATAAAATAAATAGTCCAATTTCACAATTATTTATGATAAAATTAGTGACAACAAAAATTGCAAAATTGTATTTACTTTATCAATAAAGTATTTATTTTATCAATAATTGCAATTCAATCCAAGCACAATTATTATAAAAAAATAAAATGCGTAGTATATAAATGGCAATTGAATAATAACAAATTATAATAATTATAATAAAGGAAAACGTGTCGCTCAGTGTGACTTTACCGATTTTGTTCTGGATAACCCAAGACGATTTTATTCAGTCTCGGAAAGACCTCTGTGCAGTAAAGGGTTAAGAAACGTTTGCTTAACCCTTTACTGCACAAAGGTCTTTCCGGGACTAAATAAAATCGTCTGGCGTTAGCCAGAACAAAATCAGTAAAGTCACACTGCCCGACAAAGGGTTAAATGTGAATCATGAATCAAATATTTAGGTATTCTGTTAATAAATAATTTGAGCGATGAAACTCAGATTGTTAATAATCAAAAGAAAATTTTTTCAAGAATTTAATTAAACCTATAGAAAATTCGGTAATGTGAACTCTTCCATTTTTGAAAAATTATTTAAAATGTATTGTTTAGATTTTTATAATAATGACTTACGGTACCATAAAAATGGATGTTCTGCTGAAGTGAATAGATTAGAAGTTTCGTGTCATAAATGTATCAAGAAAAACCTTTTAATCACAGCAATAATGTCGTATGTAACCAGATTAATACGTTTTTTATAGTTTAGTTTTTTAACTATAGAAAAATTATGATTTTGTATAGATTATATTTTGATCACTTTTTGTCAATTTTGATCAAAGTTTGAGTATTTAGCCTTTAAAACAGTTTGTAACTGAAGATTCTCATTTTAGCAAACACGCGAATGCCATATTACGAGACACGTATAGTGTAACATCCTTCTTTGATAATGATCAAGATGCTGTTGTAGCAAGAATAAGATTTGTGCAAGATAGAAAGGACAAATTACGATGATGAACTGTAAATGTTACTTCAATTTGATTCCAAGTTTATGTCTCTTTATTGCCCATTTAGTCAGTAAGCGAAGGATCTCTTACGAATGTTTTATTCATTGTTCTTATTTTAATAAAAAATTATGTAAAAACTGTGTGTATATACAATTTTACGAAATAAAGATTATATATAATCGTGTGTGTGTGTGTGTGTATATTATAAGTTCCTGAGATGTCATTGGACGAGAACGCTTGAGCACCATTTCGTGTTTTCTTTTTCCTTCGTGGTTATTTTCATATATATATATATATATATATATATATATATATATATATAGAGAGAGAGAGAGAGAGAGAGAGAGAGAGAGAGAGAGTACACGAACACACAATTATTTTAGCGTGCTTACATATCGTATATTCTTTAACTATTCAAAAGGTTTATAATTTATATTTTGATATTAATAGTATCATAAATTACAAGTAGTATCTGTAAATAGTCAGCTAACTTCCCATTTCTGTATAATTTGTTCTCCCAAATGTACACTCGCATTTGAAATTTCGATTAACTATCACCATATTCAGGCAGTGTAATGCCTCTTACAAATTTATTATATACGATAAATTTGATCAAACTCCATGAAATTATTCCTCTATAACACTGTTCGCTCACTGGACTTCATTTATTTGTTCACTGCATCTTATCTGTTTGTGAAATAGTGTGCATCCGAGGCGACACTATCAATAGATCAGCACATTTCCAACTGGAACGCGAGCTGCTTCTCCCCTGATGTACTCATTCAGTGCAAAATTGAAAAATACATTTTCAGATACAAATACAGTAACGCCCCGATTTTCTCGGATTAACGCGGTCCCCAAAATATTCATTTTTTTATATAAATAAAGGCAACGCAATCGTTGCGTTTATTTATAAACGCAACTCTTTTTAAAGGATTCGATCGAATTACTTTGAACTACGCTGGCTGGCAATCCATTCCACAAATTAACTATACGATTGAAGAAAAATGTTTAGCTTCATTAGAATTTGTATATTTCTACTTGAAATAATAAATAATAATAATAAATGTATTGCTTTGACTGGAAAATTTTTAATTTTAGGAGAGGGATTGGAGTAAATGTTGAAAATCACGCTGCATGACTATATACAGAGGGTTGGCAAAAGTAGACATCGCAATGATTGTCCTTAAGAACAACTGGCAAAGCTCATCAACGGAATGCCAGAATGTGTGTCAGATTGACATAATAAAAAGGGGAAAGGAACACGATTCTAAATATATTCATTCAATAAATCTGTTCTTATTTATTGACTTTTATTATCAAATTAAATAAAAATCTATGGAAAAATTGAAGGTGTCTATTTACTTTTGTCAACCGTCTTTAGTTTGTGAACTATCTTTGTATATTTACTTTTCTTCCTTACGTGAGGTGTTGACTTTAGCGGAGATTAGCTTTAGCAAATTGTTAGCAAATACAGTAAACCCTCGTCCAACGTGGGGGTTAGGTTCGTCGAGAACGGCGCGTTAGGTAAATCCGCGTTGGACAAACTTAATACTGTACCTTATGGGATAAAGGGGATACGTGAACGCGGCCGAGTAAAGTCTCCCATTAATACTTAGATACATAGATTTTTTATTCACACATAAATGTATATTGTATATGAAATAAGAACATAATAAAATCATAAACATAATGATATTTACATATGATAAATCAAAATATATTAAATGAAAATAGCACGTATCTTTTCTTCACTCTTTCGGATGGTGCGTATGGTAGACTCGTTCACGTGATACTCGCTGCCAAGTGATGTTATGCTCATACACCACACAACTTATCCAGAATCTTTATTTTTTCGGCTAATGTCATAACCTTACGACTTTTCTTCTCTTCACTATCACTCGCGGATGCTTTACGTTTTGGTGCCATACTGCTGTCTAAGGGTAATAGCAAAACAACGGCAAAATACGACAAAAACAATCCGACACAACTTCACTGAACTTAACGCGGTAGCGGCGTAAACGGGACTGAGACAAAGGGTGATGCGAGGGGTGACGCGAAAGGGAAGGAGGTACGGGAATGTTGGAGAGTGTAGGAGAAAACACTAGAGCGCGCATTGGCACGCGTACAGTACTACTGTACTAGAGCGTGTTTGGCGGACCGTGTATAATTAAATTTTCCGCTTTCGACAAATAATTGTTCGCATTTATTTTTCCGTATATAAGCAAATTCGCGATGGAAAACACGCGTTGGACGAGGTTTTACTGTACTTCTAATTCGAAAAGCTTTTAATTTAAATATACTCTACTCGTATAGAAAGGAATACAAAGGGCACCAAACAGCAATAGATCAGCTGATCCTTACGAGGCTGTCTGTTTAAGAAGGTTAAAAGAAGTAAAGAAATTTAAAAACAAGTGAAAGTTTTAAAGCAAAGCAGAGAAAGGAGGTCGAAAGTAAGGAAAGAAATTTAAAGATAAAGTGAACATTTTAAAATAAAGAGGAGGGAATCCGAGTGAAAATTCTACAGTACTTCTATTCGTTAACAAATGCTTTTAAATGGGTCCTTTAAGGCAGGATAAGCATCTAGTCTCTTTTTAAAGGATTCGATCGAATTACTTTGAACTACGTTGGCTGCCAATCCATTCCACAAATTAACTATACGATTGAAGATAAAATGTTTACCTTCATTAGAATTAAAATGTTTACCCACTAATTTGAGACGATTAGGGGTAAACATTTTAATTTAGTATAATACAATTTGTTGAATAAATAATAATGATTCAGGTTTTAACCTCTTTTGTAACGCCTATAATAATCATATGATGGAAGGGACCGAATCACTGACCCAACACGAAAGACTTAGAAAAGTATCTTAATTAAATCCGAAGTCCGAGCCGAGAGTCGAACCCAGAATCTTCAGATTAACAGCCCCATGCTTTACTACTAGGATACCTTGGCAGGTTTGTGTATCATGATATGCGACACTCGATTCAAAGTATCTACATTGTTAGGAGTATTTTTATAATTATTATGCTACTTGTAAGAGTGAGGAGTGCCAGAAACTGGCACAGCGCTCAGGCCGACTAATGCTCTAACTTTTAGATTATTATTATTAACCATCACCATGTGAAGTCGAACCCCTGACCTCAGTGTTTTCACTTTATTTGCAGGGAAACGGTATTACACACTGAATGAGGCACGGGTGCTGGCATTTATTCTCCAGCTCTGTGAGTTCGAAAAGATTAACTAAGATGATGTCGCGCCATGCCAAGGAAAAGGAAGCTGCTTTTCCCCACCCCTTCACGCCTGTGGAGGGGGGTGACGTAGGTATCTCGGAAGGAGGCGGGAGAAGCGGAAGACAACAATGTAAATAGCAAGAATAAGGGAAAGATATAATACTCTAACTTATCACCAACTGATATCATATATAATGGGTAAACAACACGCTCATATACCCTTCTATACCCGCCCCCGCAGATATGGGATGTATAGGTGAGCATATTTTTATACATTAAAGCTTCTCTCTCTCTTATATATATATATATATATATATATATATATATACAGACAGTGCATGGAACAAGGAACTCTTCTGGGATAATTAAATCCACTATAGTCCGAATAAGTAATGGTAAATGACAAAATACCATAGTTTTTCTTTTTCATGATGCTAGCCCGACGTGGGCAACGGGTCACTCGCAAAGAGGTACATGTCCAAAGCTGGATCCTGTCTGCTTTGCAGATAGCTGGTGAGGGAAGCTATATTTATGGGACCTCTTTGCGAGTGACCCGTTGCCCACGTCGGGCTAGCATCATGAAAAGAAAAACTATGGTATTTGTCATTTACCATTACTTATTCAGACTATAGTGGATTTAATTATCCCAGAAGAGTTCCTTGTTCCATGCACTGTCTGTGTGTATCATAAAAAACTCAGGGGACCATTCTGAGTTCATTCCCATATATATATATATATATATATATATATATATATATATACTTTAATCAACACTCAGAACATTGTTTACAGATTAGGTTTCAAACAAAAAATAAAAGTTTCATAATTTTATAAAGCATTGTTACCTCCCCCACCTTCAGGGCACAGGCAGCACACATCACCATTACCAAGTGTATAGAGGGTCACCGTACTAGCGAGGTTTCTGTACGTGGCTCATCACCACTGGAAGCAATAATACCTTGAGTTTTGACAATCTACTAAACAGTCTGTAGCCTATCATTGTCATTCATGTCATTCATTGGCATTCATTTCGTAATTGCGCCGTTAGTTTGCACTGCAGACACACCTTGTTTTATAGGCTCTAGTGCACGATTCATCAAGAGCAAGATGCGCTGTAAGTTTGTGTTTTTTCCACGCAGCAACACAATTGTTCCTGTTCTAATCATACATACAGGATGAGTCAAAAGTCTGGAAACATAGGAACTATGCTTTTCAATGCAAATATACATATATATATTTGCATTGAAAAGCATAATTCCTACGTTTCCAGACTTTTGACTCACCCTGTACAATGAGTGTACACTGTACATTCATATGACCTTAAGCGTGCTTTACACAAACTGGACCCAAAACTTAGAATATCGACAATTTTAAACTTTCCACCATGTTTGTTTCATACGTAACTTGGCATAACAAGTAGTTTTTAATTTTTCGTTTTCTAAAAAATTAAAACATCGCGGATAATCTTGACCAGTGCCCGTATCTCAGTGGGTAATAGTGTCACTGTAAGCAAAGTGAAGACACTGGTTTCAGAGTTGGAATCCCACGATGATGTTAATTAATAATAATACAGGAGTTTGTGCAGTGAGCCGCATTCGTCTGGTCTGAGCGCTGTGCCAATTTCTGTTCCTCCTCAGTAATCACTATTATTCCAGATAACCTCCAGTATACATATATAATTAATCCTGAAGAGTCCAAAAATGAATCTTGCTTAATTTAGTCCATATTACTATTAATCAATATAATTAAGTCCATATAACTATTAATCAATATAATCTAGTCCATATTACTATTAATCAATATAATTAAGTCCATATAACTATTAATCAATATAATTAAATCCATATGACTATTAATCAATATAATTTAGTCCATATGATTATTAATCAATATAATCTAGTCCATATGATTATTAATCAATATAATATAGTCCATATGAAAATAAAAACCCACTCTAATAGACAGAGTTTATTTCCACAACAGTTTCGACGCCCACTGGCATCCTCCTCGGGTGGATACAGAAAAACGAATGAACCAAGACAAGAGGGAAAAACAGTCCAGGGACCGACCGTTAAGAAATTCGCACCTAGGTTAGATCCCATTCTCCCGACACCAGAAGGGCATTTTCATTAAGTACATTCGCACAAATTTAAAACTATCTTTCTGTTCTAAACATACAGATTCTATTATTTTTTTTTTTTTTACATAATTATTACATTTATTATTAAATCTATTACATTTAATATTGCATAATTATTTATTACAGAAATTATAAATTTATTAAATGTAATAGATTTAATAATAAATGTAATAATTATGTAAAAAAAAAAAAAATAATAGAATCTGTATGTTTAGAACAGGAAGATAGTTTTAAATTTGTGCGAATGTACTTAATGAAAATGCCCTTCCGGTGTCGGGAGAATGGGATCTAACCTAGGTGCGAATTTCTTAACGGTCGGTCCCTGGACTGTTTTTCCCTCTTGTTTTGGTTCATTCGTTTTTCTGTCTCCACCCGAGGAGGATGCCAGTGGGCGTCGAAACTGTTGTGGAAATAAACTCTGTCTATTAGAGTTGGTTTTTATTTTCATATTTTGACCTTCACGTAGAAAAAAGTGAATTTTTTTGCATTTGCAATCTAGTCCATATTATTATTAATCAATATAATTAAGTCCATATTACTATTAAGCAATATAATTAAATCCATATTACTGTTAATCAATACAATTTAGTCCATATGATTATTAATCAATATAATCTAGTCCATATTACTATTAATCAACATAATTAAGTCCATATGATTATTAATCAATATAATTAAGTCCATATTACTATTAATCAATGTAATTTAGTCCATATTACTATTAATCAATATCTAACAACTGATCAAATCGTTTAATTTTAACCTTTAAAATTGTACAACTTATTTTTACCAAATAATAGAATTTTAGTTTAGAGTAAATGCGTAATAACCTTAATATGAAGTTGAAATAAGAGCCTACTCTTTTAGTAATTATTGTTAAGTTAAAGTTAATTTGATGTTTGTTAAACTATATGTTTATTATTAATGTTTATTTTAACTTGCAACGACACACAATATTTTTGATTGAACATATGTACAATATATGTATGTACTTCTTTCGCTCATTCAAACACACACTTGTGCGCGAATGTGTGTGTGTGTGTGTGTGTCGGGTAGCTTCGATGTAACTACCGTACATAATAAATAATTTGGACTCTTGTTATTAATCTTTACTCACGATTAATTTATCTTTTAAATCACTGATTATTCATCTATTATCTATATAACCAATTAAATTCGTTATTGGTTGTTCTCTATTCATCATAATTCGAATAGCCACATCCTAATCCCATGATCTATGAATCATAAATTGCATCTAAATGGCATAATCAATCTTATATATGTGTACCATTAAATTCCCTTGAAAGAAAATGGGGCGATTATAACAATATTTACAGAAATCACGAGCGAGTACTTTTCATTTAATTTACAGCTGGTAATAATTATGTCAGAAATCATAAGGCATCGAATTAATCCTTTAACTATTTACCGCCGAAAGGAACGAATTAGTAACGTTTCAAATACACGCATTCAAAGCATAATCCTACAAAAATTTTCGGCGGTAAAGGATTAACTTACTCTAAAATGTTGGTGGAGATTAGATTTGGGCTATGAAGGCCCGGATTCAACTCTTATATATAATAATAATTAATTGAAAATAATAAAAAAAATCGTAAATTTGTTATCTTGAAATTTTATAATTTTATAATCCTTATGATCTTATAATTCTGCTTTTCTCACAGTTCTTAAAATTCTGTAATTGCTAAATTTAAGATTTTAAAATTATATAATTTTTAATCAAATTTTTAATTTTAAATATTTATAATACTATAACTTTTTAACTTAAAATTTTATAATCCTTATTAGCCTATAATTTTGCTATTCTCATTAGTCCTTCAAATTCTATAATCGCTAATTTTAAGATTTTATAATGATATAAATTTTAATTTTTAATTTAATTTTTAACTTTAAATTTTAATAATTCTATAATTTTATGACTTTCAACTTCTATCGTCTAACCGTGGATATATATATATATATATATATATAATATTATATATATATATAATATATATATATATATATATATATATATATTATTATCAGGTTCTTAGTTCTTGTTTTACTGCAATCGCCTTTTATTTTATTTTATCTTATTATATGTACGTGTATATATGTCTGTATTTGTGCTATATGTTTTTTCCTTATTTGTTATTATTTCTGTTACCGTATTACCCTAATCTTCACGTCATGATCAACACTTCAAATACTCACAATAGTGAAAATGAAATTAGTGAATCTGAAAACGTTGTCAACTCCGACTATATCTCGGTAGATCCAAAAAATACAACATCGGCAACCTGTCTTTCCTAAACTTAAACATTCGCAGTCTTCCAAGCCACTTTGATGATTTGACAGCTACTGGAACTTAAAATTATTCCAACATAAATTCACGTGCATTTATTAACTGAAACCTGGTTAAATGAACATAATAAGATCTTTTTTAACATTCCAGGGTAACCAGGATATCCTGTATGTGGGACGAACAATAGGGGAGGATGTGTAAGTATACTTGTAGACTCAAACTACAAGAATAAACGTATCGAAGAACTGACAAGCATAAACAATACTTCAGAAACACTCGCAAATGAAACGTTTATTCATCATAACACCCAGTATTCAACTTTAGGCATGTACCGACTACCGACTGATAACGTAACAACTTTTATTACAAATATCGATAGAATTTTAACCTCCAATAATATTGGTAACAATTGTGTTATTGTGGGAGATTTAAATATTGATCTCACAAAAGAACATTAAAATAATAACGCAAGTTTCCTTCACAACATCATGACTGCAAGGGCTTTTGAATTAGTTATTATAAAACCAACTAAACTTCACAATGATATTAGAAAATCGACTCTGGTAGATAAAATCTGGGTGCGGTCCCCGCTTGACTGTATCTCGGGTATAATTTCAGATCACTCACCTACGTACACCATGCTAATCATCCATTTCTCTGCACAGAAAACCATAAAAGTGAACTATAGATCTTACCTTAAAATAACAAATTAAAATTCCTAAGAGAAAGAACAGGTTTTGACTGGACAAGAATAACCGAAAGTAACCATGACATTGGAACAAAATTTCAAGCATTCTCAGACGCACTAATGGATATATTCAACAAACTTTCCTCTTAAATCAAAAGTAATGTCTAAAACTAAATATAACAACCAAAGGATCACATCACTCATTTTGAGTCAAACGTAAACATATACTCTTTAAACTATGGAAAACTGATATTATTAGCGAACAGACATGCAAAAATTACCGTAACAGACATGCAAAAATTGCCGTAACAGACTTAATGCAGTCATTAAAAAAGCAAAAGCAGATCATTATTGTTCAAAAATCGATGAACAAAAATCGAATCCAAAAAAGGCCATGGAACAATCTAAAAGGGTTAATTAACACAAGAAAATGAAAACAAATCCCTTGTCCTCCCTTACCCAAGGCGGAAATTCTTACAGTGAACCCAAAGACATAGACAATTTATTAAACAACTTCTTTCAAAATATCGGCTCCAGTGCTGCAGCCTCGATCCCAATTACAGACATTCACTACCGATAATACATGCCACAACCAAATCCATTTTCTTTGATCCAATCCTACCATACGATATATCTCTAGCAATAATAACTAAAAATAAAGATTCTAACATCACTTCGATTCCGATAAAAATATACAAATTAGTGTCTGGTGAAATTTCAATACCACTCAGTAAGTTAATGAATGAATCAGTAACGCTAGATGTATTCCCTGACAGTCTAAATGAAACCTGTATTTAAGTCGGGAAACCCAAACACTCCATCCAGTTATATCGCCCCATTTCCGTATTGCCAACTTTAAGTAAAGTATTTGAAAAAAATCATGTACAGTACAGTAAACTTACTAAATTCTTAATCAAATACGACGTTTTAACTTAAACACAATTTGGGTTTAGAGGTGGACATACAACGGAAGATGCCATAAAGATGCCATTTGAAAATATGTATCAGAACTTAAACAGCAAAAACCACACTGTCTTGATACACTTTCGTAAGAAATCTTATTGAATAAACTTCACATATATGGAATAAGAGGAAATATCCTGGATTGTTTTAAAATTTTAAATCATATCTGTGAAATCGCCATCAGTACATCTGACTAAAAAACAATTTATCCAATAAGGCGATGCTAACTAGTGGAGTCCCACATTCTGAGTAATGAATGAGATTAAAGTACTTGGTATTAATTTAGACGAAAAACTAAGTTCCAAAAGTCATGTACAGTGCTTACAATAAGTCTCGCGCCTCTGTCTCGTCCCAAGCTAGTCTGTTAGGTATAAAATGGGCGGTCCTTATGGCAGCGGAGGTGTGTTCGGATTGGTGCACATAATTGCTCTAACCCCATCAATGACGTCCATTATTACGTCACTTCTGCTACATTTTAGTGTTTAAAATACAAATGATTAAGAAGCAGAATGACCAAGTTTCGGGATGTTGGGATGGTTATGGAGCAATCCTAGTCATCATAATATTAGCTGGGCATTACATTATACCGTCTCAATATATACTGTAGACTATAGAGAACGACTAATTCGGAAAATATCCCAAATCATGGCATGATACCTAAGTTATTTTGACGCAGGTCTAAATTATTTGCTCAAATGCAATGATTGATATTAAGTAATTGTTGGGAATTGTTGTCAATATTGTTGTGATACATATCCTACGTGAAGAATCTAATGATCAAATTCCTCAGTGAACCTCCCACGCGCTTGCATTTCGAGGAAGTCACGGTCGTCTCACTAATAGATAGTTTATCCATTGTTTTAAGTGGTAACCTATTCCATCTTATCAAAGTCATTAGTCTAAAGCAAGACTGGTGGGCCGTGAATCAGAGAAATTTGCATTTGATTTGTTCATCGTAATTATTGCGTAATATAGTATACTGTATATAGTAGTATATAAGAGTTTATTGGTAGCATATCATATGACAATTCCCATAAACATGTGATGGCCTCGATGTTGCCAGTTTTTATTTTTTTCCTGAAACTATTACCTTCTCATAGTTTGTTTCAACAAAGCATATATTATCATCTCCACGAGCGTAGACATTGCAAGAAAAGATTCTAACTAAGGATAAGTAAAGTTCTTTCATGGTCATTGGTCACGATATATACTTTTATAGATGTCAAACATAAAAATATAATAAAATTCTATATTAACATAAATATACAGTATATTCGATACACATTTACGTCATGGCTTTAACATCAGTATTTCGTATAGCTTCCTCCGGCATCAATAATTTCTTACAATCGTTGCGGCATAGAAGAGGCCAGATTGTAGGGAATGTTTGGTGTTTGACGTAAGCTCTCCCAACTATTCCTCGTGTGAGCTAAAAGTGCTTCAAATGTTCTTCATTGCGTTGCTCCCATTCGTTAATCATTATTGCCCAAAGGTTTTCAATCGGAATCATATCAGGAGAACGTGGTGGCAGAATTAGATTAATAATCTAGGGCTCCCTTCCTCCTCCCTTCGTAATTCCCCACCCAACCTCGTTCCTTCGACATAGCAACGCTTACCTCCATCCTCATTCCACTTCCTTCATTAAACCTATTATCGCTTTTACTGTCCCTTCCTTCCATCCTTCAATGCCAGCGTTCTTAAACCTAGCACATAAATTATATAATATGGAATCTAACACCTTAGATCTCTACGCATTCATGTTACTTGAAGACGCCTGTGTCTTAGGGGAATCTAAGTGTTGAGAGTGGGCTTGAGCGGTAGCCTATAGATTACTACAGATGACCTTGAACGCTCTAACTATTAAAAATGATTATTTATTACGCACATCATATGGCATAATACTCACATGAATTTTAGTATCTTACACTATAGGAATGGAATTGAATCCTACCAGAGTTAAAAAGTCGCAAAATATGATAGATTAGTTTGTATTAAGAGGTTACTAAGAGAAAAGGATTTGGGATAGAGCGGAAGGCAGAGAGTATATTTTCTCGAGTTTCGGTTATTATTAACGTTATGAATACATTGCCATGCGGTGTGATGAGAGAGAGAGAGTTACAAGGAGTTACAAGGAAAAGAAGTACCTCAAAAGGCCTTGCGGCCCATACCGAGGAGGTACCAATGGCAACGGGTGCCAGGGAAAATTTTCTACACCCTCAAATAGTGTGCAAGATTTGATCTAACCTTTTCTTGAACTGATCCACAGAGGAACTGTTCACAACTTCTGAAGGTAACCTGTTCCACATGTGACAGATCTTATACGTAAAGTAATTCCCACACACACTAGTCCTAAACCGTTTCAAATCCAACTTCCAACCATTGTTGCGAGTTGGGTTATCATTTAAACTAAACATGCTTCTAAATCGACATCGTTGAACCGCGTAAGAACTTGAAAACCTCGATCAGTTGACCGCGCAGCCTCCGAGTTTCCAGCGAAACAAGTTCAGGGCGCGTAACCGTCGATTGTAGCCCATGTGCCTAACGGAAGGGATTAACTTTGTGGCCCTCGCCTGCACTCGCTCCAGCCTCTCAATATCTTTCCTGAGGGTGCGCGACCAGAACTGCACAGCATACTCCAGGTGCGGCCGAACAAGGGAATTGTAAAGTGAGAGCACAATCTCCTTGTTCCGAAACTGAAATTGCCTCCTGATATAACCCAATAGTTTCTGGGCTTTCTTTTCCACCTCTACACACTGTTTCGTAAACTTAAGGTCGCTGCTAATTAGCACACCCAAGTCCTTTTCTAAATCAGTCACCTCGATATTACTACCCAACATCGAGTAGTCCGACTTGGGATTGGCGTAGCCAATGTGCATCACTTTGCATTTACCCAAGTTAAACGGCATTTGCCATTTTCGGACCACTCTCCTATCCTACCTAGGTCCGCACGCAGTTCCTCGATCGCTTCGGGCGTCCCAACATTGGCCCCAAACTTGGTGTCATCAGCGAATTTGGCGATCCGACTGACGATGCCACCGTCGATATCATTTATGTAAATGATAAACAACAGCGGCCCCAAAACGGAACCCTGAGGAACCCCACTAGTGACCGAGGCCCAACCCGAACTAGCACCTTTAATTACAACCCTCTGCCGCCTATTCTTCAGCCAGTTTTCAAGCCACCTACCTATTTCCCCACCGATACCCAGCGCGCGCACTTTCGCCATCAGCGAGAGAGGATGGAGAGAGAGAGAGAGAGAGAGGATGGAGAGAGAGAGAGAGAGAGAGAGAGCGTTATCTCCTGCATATTCTATATATATCTATACACAGTATGTCTCTATATATAAATAGATAGAGTGATCGACACAATGATAATGTGGACGTCATTGATGGGGTTAGAGCAATTATGTGCACCAATCCGAACACACTTCCGCTGCCATAAGGACCGCCCATTTTATACCTAACAGACTAGCTTGGGACGAGACAGAGGCGCGAGACTTATTGTAAGCACTGTACATATCGAATTTAAAATATTAAGATTTATCTTCATATTATTTAAACTAAAAAAGATCCTTCCTCAAAACGCACTCCTTACCCTATATTATTCATTCATCCATTCACATTTATTGTATTTCCATTTCAATATGCAAATATTGAAATATGTAAAAAAATCATTTGCAAGTAGTTCATAAAAAATGTCTGCGAACTCTCTCGGAACAATGATAACAGACAAAGTCACACTTTCTCAATGTTTAACCCTTTAACGCCGGAATTGTTTGTAGGGTTAAGTTATGAATGCGTGTATTTGAAACGTTATCAATATGTAGCTTCGTCCTTTTAGGGTTAAAAGAGTTAAATATTTTAAAACTAAATGAATTATACAAATTCAATGTTGCTGTCAATACGTTCAAAGTTATCAACAAAAATCGATATTCATCACCGATTCAAAGAGCAATCACTCCCCATCAAATACACCAACGTTATAACACCAGACTGCCCAGTGATTTGATACACAAACCTAACTGTACAATAGAAACTGCAGGAAATGCACTCTTTTTTCAAAGGATCAGATGTCTGGAATGCAATTCCCATGGATATCATGCAGGCTTCATCACTAAATGTATTTCGCAAATCACTAAAAAAGTATTTCATTAACTCCTTCTGATGTACAAGTTCACTATTGCCATTTTTACCATAGTAATCAATTTTATAATCAACTATTTAAAATATACTCATTTCATTAATTACCTTTAATTTTGTAATCTATTTTTTTTCTATATTTTTTTATTAAGTATCAGAGTTCTCGGGCTAACCTTAGAGTGTATCGGGCTAACCTTAGAGTGGATCTTAGGTTCTTTGTTAGCCTTAGCTTCTGCAGATTTATTTTCTACTAAATATACAATAAATCATTTAATTTAAAATCATGTAACATCTTGTAAACTTTATATTGTATTTATTATTATTATTGCTATTATTATTACTTTTTGTTGTCACTATTAATATTACTTGCCACTCTCACTATTTTTTCGTAATAAATAAATAAATGCCATTAATTTTGCCTAAAAAGCTTCCATGCTTTCAAGGGTCTACTCAAATGAGAGTACTGTCACTATATTAATGTCATAATAAATATCTAAAAATTGTAAAACTCTCTCACTTGTATTCTTTTCTGAATAAAGTTTGAATTGGAATTGGAATTTGAGTGCTCGGCCCCAGGTGATTTTTGGAGTTCACTCTCTCCCTCTTTCGCGTTCGGTAATAAGAGTTTCGGATGTTACTCAATTTAGAAAATAAGCATCCTTGTAGCTTAAGCAATTTTAATTTTGAACGAAGTAGGAAAAGCACTATTTTACATATCGAATATAGCTTTTCACACGCTCAGGAAGAACCAGGACGCATCTTGGCAAAGCGCTTTTATATTATAGTAGGCATATTCAGCATTTTGCCAAAAATGAACTAAAATTTCCTTAAGATCTGCTTCAAATGTTGGAGGTCTTCGTTCTTGCTGTTAAGGATTAAGGAAATCCCATTCATGTTCATTAGGGTTTATGTCAAGGTTTGTAGGTGTCCAGGGAAAACCCACAAATTCTTTTGTATCTTGCACTAAAGGATAGATCTGTGACATGTCACAGTCCTACAGTAGTTGTGTATCTGACTGCAAAGCACCGTGTGGGAACACCCTGGAGATGATATAGAAGAAAAGAGATACGTATTTATTTGTATCAAAACCTTCTCCGATGAATTCTAGGCCATTCTTTACAACATCCTTCAGAATAACATGGTCATGTAAAATTGTGGTTTACCGAAAACATTGCCTAAGTGCCATATTAGCTATTACCTCTACCCGTGGGCATCCATTCGACGTAGTTATAAAACTATTACATAGAACACACCTCAAAATATTCGATAAAGTTTACGTTCGTGGTTCATGTTAAGATTCATTTTACACTGGCAGTTATAGTGAGGATGGCCAGAAACTGGCACACCGTTGATGCCAGACGAACGCAGCCCAGTACGCTAATACCTTCATTATTATTAATCAGTACCATTTGGATTCGAACACCCGACGTCAGTGTCTTCACTTTGTTTATAGGGAAACAGTGTTGCTCGATGAGTTACGGGCTTTGCCTGAACCGTAACTGAACCTGAAAGAAATTTACAGAGCGAGACATATTTATGTTAGAAGCTTAATACAAAGAATAATGAAACCAGTATGGATGTGAAGTGAAAAGTGATTGGAGAAATTTTTAAAATGCTAACGAGAATTTTAATAATGACAACAGCAATTTAATAATAATAATAAATACTAGCAGTCATGGACGTCGATCGCTTCTCAAAAGAAACTTGCTACTTTAGTTTCTGTTAAGAAACTTGCTACTTTAGATACAGATAAACAAATGAGACACCCAAAAATTATCAAAGTATCACATATTAAAGAAATACAACTTCAAATAAACATGTTGTCCCCCACAAAAAAGTGGAGGGGACATGTCCCCCCCCCAACGATCGATGCCCATGATAACAGTAATAACGAAAAGGGTCCTTCAACAACTTTAGAATTTGTTAAGGTGTTTAAAAAATCGCTTTATAAAAGATGAAAGAACATTCACTGATTTTAATTCATTCGCTAGATTGTTCCATAATTCCACCACTAATTAAGTGTGACAATTTCTACTCCATTGAAGAGTATAGTTTGCCTTTGAGATATATTCACTCTCCAAATGCTGTATCTTGTTTGATGTTTGTGACGTATCTTGATTGTCCATTATATTGCCAATATAATGGGGGAAAATTGTTTTGTAACTCTGAACATTAGGGAGCACATCTGTATTTCAAATATGTCTTTAATCCTAGATAGGAATTCACGAGTCCCTAAAACCCAACACTTGAAGATTCCTGATGTATGAGCATAATAATCACTCTTGTATACTTTTCTAATAATTATTCTCTTTGGTTTAAGATTAAAGAGTTAATGATGTAATCACACGCACTTCCATATGCAATAATGTTGTATGTGAGATGTGGATAGACTAGAGAAAAGTATAGAGTTTTAAGTTTATTTGTGGGTAGGAAATGTAATTTTGTTAATATAATCGAGAATTTCGATAGTTTATGATCTATGTTTTCAATATGTTGATGACAGGATAGTTTATCATCAAGCACAACTCCTAATAATTTCCCTTCAGTGACACGCGATATCATGTGCAAGTCAACAATAATACTGAAGTCTGATATTACAGTAATTTCTTTTTTAGGATTAGCAGGAAGTTTGTTTCACTTTTATTTAAGGATAATTTATTGGCTTTCAGCCAGTCACATACTGTCGTGGTGTCTCTGTTTACTATTTCATTAAGGTATATGGGATCGCTGTTTAAATATATCAGGGAGGCGTTATCCTGGAATCCTTTCCCGTCATGAGAGTAGTGAGTTATTTATATAAATAAAAAACAGTAGGGATCCCAAAATACTTCCTTGTGAAACTCCATGTGTAATTTTTAGTTCGGTGGTGATAATGTTATTGTATTTAATGTACTGACTGACTCCTGTTACACAGGTAAGGTTTGAACCAATTTAGAGCAACGTTCTTCATGCCATAATTAGATCATTTATAAATAAGAATGCCGTGGGAGATTGTATCAAAGTCTTATGATATGTCCATAAGCAAGAGAACAGAAGACTCTTTATTAATAAGGTTTACATATGGCACGTCTAATACGGTTGAGACCGCGTCGCTTGTTTTATGACCCTCCCTAAAACCAAATTGATACTTCGAGATGTAGTTATTTTCTGCAAAATATTTCAAATAATTTTCTTAATGTAGATAAGATGAATATAGATCGATAATTGTCTTCTGATTTGAATATTGGATATACTCGTGCTTTTTTAAGTACGTCAGGAAAAATACCTTGAATGAGCGATGAATTGAATAACATCAATAAATGGAGAGGTAAGGTACCTGACCAGTACTTAAAGACTGCATTTGGAATTTGTCTGACAAAAACTGGGGGGAGGGGGGTGACGATGTTAAACTATCCCAAATGGTAGCTTTAGAACAGGGGTGGGGAACCTTTATTGTGTGACCGGTTCTCTAGTGGGCAAATCCCAGCTTTAAAAATAGTTTGAGACATAATTAAGATGTAAATATTGTATGACTTTAAATAATCAAACTGTCCGGGGGCAATTAAAACCTGCCGCCGTGGGCGGCACCCTGCTTTAGAATTTGAAGTCTATCTATTTCTTACTTCGACCACAGTCCGATTCTCCAACCACGCGACCACGAGCACAAAGGATCGGTCATAATCTGTCACGAACTAATATAATATTTTTGAGGACTTCAAAAGTTCTGTTTTTTATTCAAACTCAGGATTCACACGTAAATTCAACTGTCCCAGTAATTTCTCTGTGCATTTATTTTATTCCCAAGGATGTCACTATTTCTATGAATTCTTAATCATTTTTCTATTATTTTAGCTTATTGAACCACTAGAAATATGTGTGTGTGTATATATATATAATATATATATATATATATATATATGAAATAATATACATTTATGTTTTCAGTATAAAAATATGGGGAGCAAGTGTAGTTTACGTCCCCCTGACACAAAAGGGGACACAAACTACACTAGGTCAAAGTTGGGGAACGTAAACTACACTAAGCTCTTTAGGAGACATTTTTTAAATGAATCCATCAAATAAAACGTTAAAACTAACGAAAACATTACGACTTAACCCTTTATCGCCGAACTTTTTGCGTAGGGTTGAGTCTAAATGCGTGTATTTGAAACGTTACGTATTCGACGCACAGTGCGGTAAAGGGTTAACCTAACCAATCGTCAATATATATATATATATATATATATATATATATATATATATATATATATATATATATATCGGGTGGCCACAAAAAAAACTTTACTTAATTCAAAGTTTAATAACTGCAACAATTCAAAACTTATGCGATTGAGCTTTGGCACACATTAACAGATGGTTATAATCTATAATTGCTGGAATTTTCAAATATGTAGGTTCTATAGTTTTGTTACAGTGAACAATTTAAAAGCATATGTCTAAAAATAGCATGCCGAAGAAAATGAATTTGAACTTAACAAAATTTACTTAAACAAATGGTCAATGTGACCACCTCCCTGTTGGTAAACTGCCCTCAATCGCTTCTTCCACGAGGAGATGCACTTTCGAACCTCATCTAAGGTGATATCCTCCCATGCTCTACTGATTTTCTCCTTAAGTTCATCTTCGGTGAATTTGTCTTTCTGGCTGCCGTAAACCTTCACCATGAGGGAATCCCATACTGAATAGTCCATCGGATTACAGTCGGGAGACTGAGGCGGCCATTCATCCTTTTTGATGAAATTAGGGGTCTCTTGCTCTAGATGATTTTGGGTCGCTCGGCTTGTATGGGCGGGTGCCCCATCTTGCTGGAAAATGTAGGCCTCATCAGGATACAGCTGACGACAATCAGGAAGTAACCCATTATCTAACAGGTTGATGTAGCGCTCAGAGTTAACTTTAGTTTCGTTTGTGGCAATAAAATGAATTCGTGTTTTCCCCTTCCATGAAATTCCCGCCGATACCATTACTTTTCTGCTGAATCGTGAGGTTTCATGATAAAGCCTGGAGGGGGGAATGTCCTTTTTCCTTGAACCATAAACCCTGTCATTTTGCCTGTTTTTGGCCACCTCCAACGTGAAATCCTTTTCGTCTGTAAACACAACTTTTTGCACGTCTTCAACTGAGTAGCGTTCATATAGGGATTTACAGGGGGTCTTTCTACGCTGTCTTACATTCTGATCACGCCGAGAAACTCGAATTCTCTTGTAGGCCTTCAATTTCAAACGTTTTACAATCCCTTGTACAGAGGAGCGAGAAATCCCAAGGTCGTACGCAATCTGTCTCTGGGAGCGATGAGTTCCTGGTGTATTCTCCTGGGATTGAATCAGTTCCTCCACGGCAGCCTTATTTTCTTCTGTTGAAACACTTTTGGGCCTGCCGCTGCCGGGTTTTCTAGCTGTTGATCCAGTATCCTTTATCTTTCTTATTAAGTTATAAACACTTTGACGAGTCCAGTTCTTTGCGGGGAATTCTCGGACAATCCTATTTCCATTCCAACCTTTTTCCTTGACACATGCTTCAATGATGGCTTTATCACTTTTACTTAACTTAACGTCGTTACTTAACTTAACGGCGGGGTTTTAGCGGAAAAATAAAAGAAAGCAAATTCACATTAGGTTTAGCCTACGCCAGCGCGCGTGTCATACTACGCTACATTAGGTTTAGCCTACGCTAGCGCACGTACGTGTCAGATGCACATCAGGCATGCTATTTTTAGACATATGCTTTTAAATTGTTCACTGTAACAAAACTATAGAACCTACATATTTGAAAATTCCAGCAATTATAGATTATATGCATCTGTTAATGTGGGCAAAATCTCAATCGCATAAGTTTTGAATTGTTGCAGTTATTAAACTTTCAATTAAGTAAAGTTTTTTTGTGGCCACCCGATATATATATATATATATATATACAGGGTGTCCCGTAAGTCTGGACCCATAGGGAAAAATAATAAAATTACAAAATAGTCCAAAAATTTATTTATAATATATTTTTTCATTATTTTTATTATTATTTTTATTATTTTTTATTATGATCTTACTCCGCTGGAGTTTTATTTGTGGGGCCACTTGAAAGCCAAAGTGTACGAGGTCAAACTTCAGAACATTTTCCACCTTAAAGCACGCATTGTGGAGGCGTGTCAAGAAATTTCTGCGACTGTGATTCAGAAAGTGCTGTCGCAGTGGAGATTGCGTCTTCAACTATGTGTGCGACACAACGGCGGACACTTTGAACAGATTATGTAATAAATTTTTGGACTATTTTGTAATTTTATTATTTTTCCCTATGGGTCCAGACTTACGGGACACCCTATATATATATATATCTATATATATATTATATATATATATATATATATATATATATATATATATATATATATATAAATTGACGATTGGTTAGGTTAAGTCGTAATATTTTCGTTAGTTTTAACGTTTTATTTAATTAGGTATACGTGGACAAAGTTGGGGAACGCAAGCTACATTAGGATAATGTAGGGGAACGTAAACTACACTAGGATAATGTAGGGGAACGTAAACTACACTAGGCACCACAGGAGGACGTAAACTACACTTGCTCCAAATATGGCAATCCATCTACCCACGCCCTAAAACAATGGTTCCCAACCTTTTTTTGCTGCGACTCTAAATTGCCACTACCAGGACCTCCCTATCCTGGTAGGGACCCTATTTGAAGATCCCCGCAACCCTGATTTGGGTCGCAAACCGAGGTTGGGACCCACTGTATAGTCAAATCTATACTAAAATTACTCCAGCGTACGTCTGCGTGAAATAGTCTTTCACATACAAAAATTTCAAATTCACGCGTTTCCCTCGAGCAAAGCCTGAAGTTCTTTTGGAGTTCGATTTTTTTTTAGATTTATACAAATAGTTGTCTTATTAGTGTATATACTGCGAATAAAGGTGATAATTATGTGTTTTTACTTACCTTTTCCTACATTTTTTTACCCCATTTAAATACATATAGACACAAGCCGATAAATAACTTTAATAACACAGCATTCTGGTACAGTTCCATACTGGGTGACAGGAATTTTAAATTGCGTTGTCAAATACAATGTTAAAGTACAAATTTATTGGACCTCATTTAATACTGCGATCTTGTAAAAAATGCTAATTACTTTGTGTGTGTGTGTGACAGTATACATGTGTAAGCATGATACATGATACATGATGCATGACAGATCAAGACTAAGATGGAGATAATATAGAACATATGCATTAAAAAAATGGAGCGTGAAGCAGATTAATATACAGGGTGTCCCAGAAGTCTGGACTCATAGGGAAAATAGACATTATATTTTTAAAGTGAAACAAACACATTTCTAATGTCAGTTTTACATATTTCAGGAAAGAAAATACGGACCTTTTCCAGTTTGTGTACCGTTTTTAAGAGAGGTAAGTTCTTGATAACCTAACCTAACGTAACCTAACCTAACCTAACCTTCTGTTTTACTCTATGCTGTGCCTAACAGAAGCAAAGAAACACTAGAAAGTTGCATAAAAGCCAACATTCTGTTTACTATGCTGTATGTAATGTACTGTAGAAAACGGTACATAAACTGGAAAACGTCCGAAAATACCTTCATGGCTCAGTATATCAATCAAGAGAAAGTGGAACTAGTATTGCTACATGTTTCCAAAAAAAGCCAGAGGGAGGCAATACCAGTTCCACCTTCTCTTTATTGGTATACTGAGCAATCAGGGTATTTTCTTTCCTGAAATATGTAAAACTGACATTAGAAATGTGTTTGTTTCACTTTAAAAATATAATGTCTATTTTCCCTATGAGTCTAGACTTCTGGAACACCCTATATATATATATATATATATATATATGCTCTGTATCCCCGGGCGGGTCATTTATCCGTCAGTGCGAGACCACATGTATGCATGAAACGCGTGCTGTCATACGAACATTCCCCTCATTTCCTCTCTTGAAGGGCTACGCCCCCTTTCGTGACGTCAATTCCGCCGATCCTTTGCGACTTCATATATATATATATATATATATATATATATATATATATGTGTGTGTGTATATACAGCATGCATTCATGTAAACAAAAACAATCATTCTCGTGTAGTTACTTCGTCCAGCTAGTAAAAAGCCGTTTTTTTTATTTTTAAAAATTTCAACTGTAATTGTACGCAAAACTCTGAACTGTAATAAAACATTTACTAATCAACTTTTGTACAGCAATCAATTTACGCTTCTCTTATAAAAAAGAAAAAGTTGAGATAGAAGTTAAAATAACTTTTCTTTTATTTTGTAATGCCAATAAATTACAGTTAGACTCGGTTAACTTTGTCATTCTGTAATTAAAGGGGTTTAAAAAGACTTTTTCTTTTGAATGTTTCTCTATATACTGTAATGTAAGAGAATATGGTTGGTAAATTCGTAATAAATTCCCACCTTCGTTCGCTGTTAATCACGGTCTTAATTCGAGTTGGAAGCGATAAATTTTCGTCATAGTGCGAAAGTTAATTTCGGGAAATATCTGTTACGTACCGCATATAATTGATGTATGTATTTGGCGTTTAAATGTAATTTTAGGTTGTAACCATATGTAACGCGTTATGTTTACCCATTAATTGCTTGGTTTAAATTATAATTTTCATCAATGCTTTTCAAAATTGATAAAAGACTTAGCAACCAGTAAACTACTGGGCTTTTTTGGGACAGAGAATCCTAACCCAAAACCTAACGCACATTTCGTATTGAAATTTAGCTCATGGGACGACAAGTTAAAATTACTAAAATCACTTTTTTTCGTCCAGTAACTATTGCGAATTAAATCCTCCAGTTTCAATATCTTCCAACTTTACTTAAAGCAATTGGCATCAATGTAGTCTTTAAGTATAATAATACTGTTAAATCACGCCTAATAAAGAATAGCCCGGATAATGTGGTTGGTTGCGTGTATTCGATCGTATGTACAAAATGTAACTCAGTATATATAGGCCAAACGGGTAAAACTTTAGATATTAGGGTAAAACAGCATAAATATGCGTATAGAACAGCAAATAATTCTAATGCATTGTTTAACCATATGTATAGATGTAATCATAGCATCAAATGGGATAGTTCTAAAGCGCTCGTTAAAAACAAAGATATAATTGAAAGAAATATTCTAGAATGTGCATTTATCCATTTTAAAAATAATTTCAATAACAGTGCGGGAATGTATAAAATTGACAATATCCTGTTTAAATTCCTTCTGCCTCTCATTAAGTCTTGTCAATTATGTGCTAATCTTTTTGTTTCCGTCCCGCTGTATATATTTTGGGCATCTCGCCTGCTCCCTTAATTCTCTGACGAGGTGTACTTCTGAATACTGTACACAAAAGGCCTTGGAACCATTTTTCCTTTTCCTTGTGGGTTTACATCATTCATTCATTTCACGTGTTTAATTGTGAAATTCATTCCACACATATATATATATATATATATAGTCATGCGGGTTGCTTCTACAGAGCTTCAATTTAATATTTAAGAGAAATCCAATGACAAGGAGAAATGTAAATGCCATGAAAAGTCTTCTTTAATGCGCAACGTTTCGAGCAATACGCTCATCTTCAGGCTGTTTAATTGAAAAATTTTTCAAAGTAAAGAAAAAACGAAGGCTTATATATTTGATACAACGGAAGCTTAAATTGCAAACCAAGTGACAGTAAAAACTTTTCCCGAGGGGAGAGTGTGTAACTAGAAAGATTCGAAATTACCTTCTCTGAATTGAAAACAAATTTCGGGAAAATCCTGCAAGTCCGACACATTTCAAGAAAATAACAGTCCAGTTTTGACTTGAGAAACTTTCGTGAAGTCTTCCAAACATGGCGATAAGCCCTGAGGCCATCTTGTCCATACCTTGAAATATATAGTCATGCGGGTTGCTTCTACAGAGCTTCAATTTAATATTTAAGAGAAATCCAATGACAAGGAGAAATGTAAATGCCATGAAAAGTCTTCTTTAATGCGCAACGTTTCGAGCAATACGCTCATCTTCAGGCTGTTTAATTGAAAAAATTTTCAAAGTAAAGAAAAAACGAAGGCTTATATATTTGATACAACGGAAGCTTAAATTGCAAACCAAGTGACAGTAAAAACTTTTCCCGAGGGGAGAGTGTGTAACTAGAAAGATTCGAAATTACCTTCTCTGAATTGAAAACAAATTTCGGGAAAATCCTGCAAGTCCGACACATTTCAAGAAAATAACAGTCCAGTTTTGACTTGAGAAACTTTCGTGAAGATGAGCGTATTGCTCGAAACGTTGCGCATTAAAGAAGACTTTTCATGGCATTTACATTTCTCCTTGTCATTGGATTTCTCTTAAATATTAAATTGAAGCTCTGTAGAAGCAACCCGCATGACTATATATATTCAAGGTATGGACAAGATGGCCTCAGGGCTTATCGCCATGTTTGGAAGACTTCACGAAAGTTTCTCAAGTCAAAACTGGACTGTTATTTTCTTGAAATGTGTCGGACTTGCAGGATTTTCCCGAAATTTGTTTTCAATTCAGAGAAGGTAATTTCGAATCTTTCTAGTTACACACTCTCCCCTCGGGAAAAGTTTTTACTGTCACTTGGTTTGCAATTTAAGCTTCCGTTGTATCAAATATATAAGCCTTCGTTTTTTCTTTACTTTGAAAAATTTTTCAATTAAACAGCCTGAAGATGAGCGTATTGCTCGAAACGTTGCGCATTAAAGAAGACTTTTCATGGCATTTACATTTCTCCTTGTCATTGGATTTCTCTTAAATATTAAATTGAAGCTCTGTAGAAGCAACCCGCATGACTATATATATTCAAGGTATGGACAAGATGGCCTCAGGGCTTATCGCCATGTTTGGAAGACTTCACGAAAGTTTCTCAAGTCAAAACTGGACTGTTATTTTCTTGATATATATATAATTAATATATATATTATATATATATATATATATATATATATTATATATATATATATATATTATATATATGCAGTAAAATCACAGAATAACACGTGATCTTATTAATAAGCAAACAATCACAGGGAAAAGGAAAAAGAAACACGAAATCCGAGAGCTTTCGTGATATATTCACATCTTCAGGGAAAAACAAGTAATAGGCAGATTTTACAAAGTAAATGAGTTAAATACACAAGCGAAAAAAATTCCCAGTCGGCAACTCAATTTAAAAACCATAAAACACTCTAAAGATTTTTTCAATAGATAACTTAATCTGAAGGAAGCTAAATTATTGAATATAAAAGAACTATATAGATGAAATTAGACAATTAACATGTACAGAAAACAAAAATTATTATAACAATCATTAGAAATAGTATTTAATTAAAGCAGGCAAATAAGTGGCAAGAATTTAATGAAAACAAAGGGAATGGTGCCAACATCTTACAGAATATTCCAAACTTCTACAAACAATCTGAAAAAACTCTCCCAATAGCCAACCTGATCAAAAGTCTAATAAACCACCAAGCACACAAATATTATATACGAAAGAAATATTACAATACACACATAAGAATGTTAACAGTTCTTAAAATAATATGTAACCAAAGCAAACCGTTAAGGGGAAAGAATGCGGTCAAGAAACCAATAGGCCCTACGCCAACTTTCTAATTATGTACGGGTCTAATTTATACAGCCTAGGGCTTATATTAAGGACCAGATCCACATTATTCTTGATCACACTAGATTCAATTATATTTCTGCTAACAATAGATTTACTAAACCTTAATATGGAGGCATTTTTCCAGTCAATGGGGTGATTAGTATCTCTTACGTGAATGAAAATGGCGTTAGATTCTTGGTCAATTCTTATACTGTATTGATGTTGCTTAATACGTAACTCAAGGGACTTACCAGTTTGGCCTATGTAAAATTTATTACATATTGTGCATGGAATTTTATATACACAACCCTGTTCACTTAAAGGGGAGTTCTTAATCAATGAATTCTTAATAACATCTAAATTTCTGAACCCAATATTTACGTTAAAATTCCTCAGCAAATTCGGCAGATCAAGGAAATTTTCCCTGAATGGTGACACTAACAAATTTTTTGTGTTATAAGGAATCTTGTCCTTTACTTCGTAGAAGGTTTTCTTTGCCATTTTTAAGGATTTATCTATGCAGTTCTTTGGATATTTTAAATAAAACGCAATTTTGTATATTTTACTAATTTCGTCATCAATGAACTCTGGGCTACAAATTCGTAAGCCTCTTAGGAACAAAGTAGAAAGAACGGATCGTTTTACGTTAATGTGGTGAGCAGAATAATAACGTAGAAAGAACGGATCGTTTTACGTTAATGTGGTGAGCAGAATAATAACGTATATAGGAGCAATTATTAGTATATATATTTAGTATATATTATTAGTATATATATATATATATTTAACTCATTTACTTTGTAAAATCTGCCTATTACTTGTTTTTCCCTGAAGATGTGAATATATCACGAAAGCGCTCGAATTTCGTGTTTCATTTTCCTTTTCCCTGTGGTTGTTTGCTTTTATATATATATATATATATATATATATATATATAAAAGACAGATACAAGATGGAGTTATATTCCGTTCGTTTCGGCACAAAGTCTTGCCCACACAGAGTGACAACATGAGTTAAGCACACAATATTTAAATGCAATATTTAAATATTGTGTGCTTAACTCATGTTGTCATTGTGTGTGAGCGAAGCTTTGTGCCGAAACGTAACGGAATATAACTCCATCTTTTTATCTGTCTTTTTCTATCATCTTTAAACCGCTCATATATACCTTGTTAACCTCGTTGCTGTTCCGTGGCCCCTCCTCTAGGTCTGGCTTGGTGGAGGAGTGAGTTGCTTTCTTGCGCTCTCCACCGTACATAGTCAGGTACACCCGGCTCATCTGGTACCGTCCTGAGCTAGGCATCTAGTCTTCTCGTGAAGACTTCAACTTTGACCCCTGTAACGTTTCTGAGGTCCTTTGGAAGTTGGTTAAAAAGTCTTGGCCCCCTGACAACCAAGCTATTTTCCTTCAGTGGTGAAGAGGTCCCTTGCCGGGCCTTTAATTTGGGAACTCTACACATTCTGCCTTTCCTATTTTCCAGTGTTATTTGAATAGTAATTGGGTTTAGTTTTAGGTTTGGTACCAGTTTATATATATTATTATATATATATATATATATATATATATATATATATATATATATATATATGTTAAACACAGACCATGCATGGAACAAGGAACTCTTCTGGGAAAATTAAATCCACTATAGTCCGAATAAGTAATGGTAAATGACAAATACCATAGTTTTTCTTTTTCATGATGCTAGCCCGACGTGGGACTAGGCTTGCTTTAAACCCTAGATCCATGTCCCAAAGCTGGATCCTGTCTGCTTTGCAGATAGCTGGTGAGGGAAGCTATATTTATGGGACCTCTTTGCGAGAGACCCTTTGCCCACGTCGGGCTAGCATCATGAAAAAGAAAACTATGGTATTTGTCATTTATCATTACTTATTCGGACTATAGTGGATTTAATTTTCCCAGAAGAGTTCCTTGTTCCATGCATGGTCTGTGTTTAACATATAAGTTTCTCAGGGGACCATTCTGAGTTTGTGTGTGTATATATATATATATATATATATATATATATATATATATAAAGTTTAAGTTAATAGTTGGAAAGTTACAATATTTTAAAAAACATCTAGAACTTTGCGGACACCTTGTTTACGATTTCTGTAGAAATATGAGTAAACCGATGTTTTCAGAAGAAAAAAAGTCAGGAACCAGCAACAGAAAGTTTAAGATTCATATTAAGCTCTCTCCACAGGAGGCTTAGTGTATGAAGACAACTTTTAGGCCTAAAGTTCTGATAATTAATAAGAGCCAGGAAACATCTCCGCTTCTGAAATGTAAACAAAATAAATAAGTTTATTTCTTCTACAGAGTATTTTGGACGAGAATTGATATTAAATTTTCAATAAGCTTGGCGATGTTTCGAGATTAATGAAGTTCTATCAAATATTGCTATTTATTATTTTGTATGTCAATAAACGTTTTTAGAATATGTATTGATACACACAGGTTACTCGTAGCGTAAATAATAGAAATCTAATGTAAAGGGGAGATACTATTTTTCAATAAAACAACATTACTTTAAAGGCAGGAAAACTCATCATATCAATGTTTAGAGATTCTCAGGAAGTTAACGGATATAGAGAGGGTTGACAAAAGTAAATAGACACCTTCAGGTTTGTTTTTTTTCATAGTTTTTTTTTATTTGATAATAAAAGTGAGTAAATAATAACAGAGTTATTGACTGAATATATTTAGAATCGTGTCAATTTCCCCTTTTCATAATGTAAGGGTGGCACACGTTCTGGCATTCCATTGATGAACTTTGTCATTGGTTCTTGAGGACAATCATCGTAGTGTCTATTTACTTTTGTTGACACTCTATATATCCAATGTTATCTCCCGTACAAATGTTTCCCAACAGGGTGCCCAGAAATTCCATGAAAATTATAAAAATAAGTTGTTCAAAATTCAAATGTATTGAAGATATGCAAATTTTAGATGAAACAATACATTAGCGATTTATTATCGTCGTACGGAAATTGTACAGGTTCACTTTGAAGTTACTTTGTGTTAGGGGGTAAGGAGGTGGGGTGACTGGACGTTGAAGAGTGGGAGACGAAAATCTCCCGGGGTGCCTTGATCCAGAAATGTTGGGAACCCCTGTTCTGTACGATGGTGGTAACAATATTTTAGTGTATTTTGAGACCCCTGAAATATATTTAAATAGGTAATTAAATACGTATATGTAATACAGTCTGTTCAAAGAGTCCTGCGGTCAAACTCTATATTCTTAGCGATATTCTTAGCCTCGGTAGTGTAGTGGTGAGCGTCGCTGACTACGAATCCATCGGCCCCGGGATCCAGACCCGGTGGCGGCAGCCGGCGCGCGGCAAAACCCAGCTCTTCATCCTTCCACGCAATAAAGAAAGTGGTTAGTAGATAAATGGGTACCCTGGGTGGCCTAGTGGTTAAGGCGCTGGGCTGCTGGTGGGGCGTGGTTCGGATTCCACGTTAAACTATAGTTCTAAGGTGGAATGACAAGCTTGACCTTCGTCAGAATGACCAATTCGAGCGGAAGCAAAAACCAAGATTAACCAAAGTATTTATTATTAAGAAACATGAGTTTCGTGACAAGGTTTTTAATGAAATGACTACATACTGTACAGTCACGGACGAAATTCCGTGTGCCAGATAGGATATTACATACAAAAATAAGGCACACGAATCTTGTCCGTGAATGAACATAAATACCCAAATACCCAAGAAGATTATTATATTTTATTACGTAATAAATTCTATAGATTAAATATGGCGTCTTCGTTAAGTTTAGAACTAAATTACAATAGATAAAAACAGGTTGATAGACTACAGCGGTGGTTTCCAACCTTTTTTGATTCAAGGCATCGCACTGTCATTCGTCTTCTTTCGCGGCACCCCCGAGGATTTTCTGTCTTCTTTCTCGACACCTCTGAGGTTTTGCTTCTCTTACTCTTCAACATCGAGTTTCCCAGCATCACCACCAGCACCCTCCCCCTTGAACACCACGTAACTTCAAAATGAATCTATATAGTTTCCTTATGAACGTAAGAAATTGTAATAATAGCTAAATAATTTGTTGTAAGCCCATGGTCAGGGTATTAGTTTAGCATATTTGCAAAATTAAAGACCAATTTTTAAGTCTCTTTTAAGAAAAATCGAAGATAGGAATAAATTTAGTTTTAAAAAACAACAACTATAATTACATGCAAAATGACGATATTTCGGTTTTACGGATCAATGACCCGTCAATCATTTGGACTTTTCTTCAATTTAATTTAGGCATTTTACCATTTAATATTTTGCTCACATTTATGTATCGAAGCTTCCTTTCCCAAGTTATGAGTCAGTATATGGAAACTCCATTATTTCGCGACTGGCGTCTGATTGTGGGTTTTTTTCAATGTAGGAAGTAGGAGGCAAGGGCGAGCGCCCGCAGAAACGCCCCTCCCCTCCACTTTATATAAGGAGAGAGCCAAAATCAAGGTCTCTTGAGGCCCACGATGCCATTTTATTTATTTATTTATTTATTTTTTTAAATTTTGAAAAGATTGTGTAGTGTGTAAAATTCATGTAGGTGTAGTGAAGAAAAGAGGGAGAATTGTGTGTGTGTGTGTGTGTGTGAGAGCATGCTGGAATGCTCACAGGATAGATGAGACACGGAGAAAGATCAGCTAAAGAGGACAATGACGGAAGAAACGCGAGTTCCAGCACTCCCTGTCTCCCCCCCCCCCCTGAGTATTTCCCTGGTCGACTGGTGTCTACAATCTCCTTCAGTGCTTGTATTAACAATTTTAATATCTTGCTAATTTTTTATTAATTAATACCCCTTTCAGACAATATTAACACCAAGTTATGCACTATCTTAATACCATTTGGTACCGTACTGCTTAATATCCTGAAATTACTATCAGCTCCATGGTTAATCCTTTTCAGTATCAGGTTGCATTATGATCAAACATTACCAGTCGTGTAAATGCGATCAAAGCTTATTTATTTAACGTATTTATTTAGTTCTTGTATCTATTAAGCGTACTTATTTAACATTTATATATTTAGATTGCGCGCGTTTTCGAGATCAAATCCTCCTCGATGAAATTTCTGAAAGTACCTTATACGATTTTGTTTTGTTACGGTTGTTTAAGCTCCTTCGCGACATCAAAGATTACAACTTTACGTGGGATCAGAACCACCAGTCGCTACCTCATCCGCACGCAGTAGATGGTTTCCCATTCACCTACTCTCCAGACCCAATGTCGCTTAACTTTGCTGATCGACGGGAAGCGGTGTTACGGTACTGGCTTCGACGTAGCCTCGTAACCCGTAAGAAATGGCATCGAAAACAAAAACCAAAGAAATTAATCCATTTTTCGAAATTTTGAATTTTGAATTTGGACAAGAACGTTTCAATTAACAGTAAATCTGGTCAAGATGTTAAAACAACAACATTTTCTCTCGTATCTGAAGATAATAGACAGAATAAAAATTATCGTTTACATGAAATTGTATGAACTTAATTCTTTTATTACTTAATTTTCAGTTTTCTTCCAAAGAAAAGATACAGCAAAGATTCTCATCTTTTGGGCACTGACTGACCCTAAAAGCTTTAACCGAGCATCGTCTCTCATTTGATTCGCAAATAAATATTTGGTTCATTCCGAGTTAAAAAATTATTCTGTCCAAAAAATGCGACTCTCCGCATTCGAATTACTTTCTGTTAATTAAATTTTACAAATGATTCCACACAAAAAAATAAAAAATAAATAAATAAAATAAAATAAAATACTAAAAAAAAACAATTTCCCTTCAATATTTTTTCTTTTTTAAGGAATTGCAGCTACCTGTGTATATGTATGCATTAATTAAAATAAAAGTCGTATTTAAATTTATTTGGTAGATAGATTTTTTTTTATTTGTTTTGCGCATGCGCGTTTCAACTCGGAAACATTTTCCAAAATATTTTTGGTTATTGGTGAAGTACATCAGAATAGATACATGTATGCGCGGTATCTCTCTCTCTCTCTCTCTCTCTCACACGAAGATATAAATATGCACATAACTCACTGGCAACTCTATTTCACGTCATATTTCATATCATAACCTCCTTCATGACGGCAAAGGTTATATGATGGAGAGGACCTACAGTTTTACGTAGAATTCGAGCCATCATAAGAGTCGCTACATCATCTGGACGCGGGGAACAGTCACTCATCCAAATACTGAATAAACTGAACGTCACTTAACCTCAGTGATCTAAAGGGAAGCGGTATAGCGACGTGGCCACGCCGTTCCTTGAGGATTCACAAAAGAACGTCTGGTTTACGTATGATCGCAGAAAAACGTGTATGTAACCTTTGGTTACCTTCCGCCCGAATTGTTCATTATGACGAAGGTCAAGCTTTTCACTCCACCTTAGACCTACAGTTTAACGTGGAATCTGAACCACGCCCCACCAGCAGCAGCCCAGCGTCTTAACCACTAGGCCACCCAGGGTACCCATTTATCTACTAACCACTTTCTTTATTGCGTGGAAGGATGAAGAGCTGGGTTTTGCCGCGCGCCGGCTGCCGCCACCGAGTCTGGATCCCGGGGCCGATGAATTCGTAGTCAGTGACGCTAACCACTACACCACCGAGGCGCATCGAGATGTACGTAGAGGTTAATTATAAATTACGTTACTTACAGTGAAAAACTTCTATTTGGATTCACAGAAAGAAAATTATTGTTTAAAATATTCTAAATAATGAAAACAGAAGCATGAAATAGTATATTTACTTTGCTTATTCTATATATTATTTACTCAAATTTATGTTTTTAAAAGAAATATTTACATATTTAATTAGCATATATTTGAACGCTCTGATTCTGTGTGTGTGTGTGTGTGTGTGTGTGTGTGTGTTTTATAACTGAATAAAGCACGAACATGGTGAATCATTTTGAAATTTGAGATAGTTACAAAAAACAACAACTTAATTTTTCACTAAAATCTTTTTAAGGCTATTTTCATACTCTCTGAAGCACTGCTGCTCTGAGGGTGAAGCTGGTGCTTTCTCTCATACAAGGAGGGGGTTATAAAAGAAATATTTACACAATATGGGAAACTCCATATTGATTCTTGGTCAAAACTTTGTACTGGGAAACTATAGGATGGCTTCTATATCAGTTATTATCTACGTAATGTTTTGCCCCGTTACTACAAAAGTTAAAGAATTATCAGACTTTCCCAAAGATTGTAAGAGGATCGCAAATATGGGAAGGTTGTCCAATTTAGGGTTATGACATTTTTATAACCTCATGTTCCTGTATCATAAATCGATGAACTTTTGCCCCTTGACAATGAAAATAACAGTTTTTTCGATATATTTTGAAAAAACTTCACCCCAAAATAAAAAATAAAAAATTAATAAAATAATAAATAGAAATTTGCATGTTTATTTCACAATTATTATACATAAGCATATATTATATTATACAACATTATACCTATACAATACATATTAATTATACAAATACAATATTATACATTTACTCTATTATTGTTTTAATTGTTTTACTTATTGCTTAAAATAAACCTGTGATTAAGGTTGTCTTTATTTTTACAGTTTACGTAAAGTTCTTGCATCACCTTAATGGCACGTTCCGCACATTGGTTGCTCCTTGGTATAGCTATTGCAGATGGGTCTCTGTTCCAGTGATTTTCCAGAGTATTTAGTGCTTTTCGGTATATTCCGGAATATTCAAGAAATACTAGGTAACCAATCTAGAATGGTGCAATGCAGCTGTCTCGAATATACTAATATACTATATTTGCTTTCGGGGTGACATTTTTTTTAATTCTGAAGAATTATGCCCTTTTTTATTGTTTTCAAGCAAAAGTTCATCGATTGATGATACAGGAAACAATATTTATGACAAAAAATTAAAAAGTCATAACCCTATAATGTCCATACTTTACTCAAAGTATATACATAGAGTATATACTTGGCAGTAATGCTGCCAGCTGCTCCAATCATGATTGGGTGTATGGGCAGACTGGCGCTTTGTTACAGTATATATATATATATATATATATATATATATATATATATATATCAGCAACCATACACCCATATATATATATATATATATATATATATATATATAGAGAGAGAGAGAGGAGAGAGAGAGAGAGAGAGAGAGAGAGAGAGAGAGAGAGAGAGAGAGAGTGTGTCCCCAAAAAACGTACCTATTTTTATTTGCCCGTTATTTTGTAATGAATGCATATTTTATTATTGGAGATTCTTCTGTTGGGGTTTTTATTCCGCACATAACAATATGGAACAATATGAGTGAACTCTCAAACAGTGATGTCGCGTTTGAAGCTGGAACAGAAAATGAAAATCGTCGAGTGGTTTCATATGACAAATTGTGTGACGCAGGTGCTGAGGAACTTTTGGAGAGATCTATCCGATAAAAAGGCAATATCACGAATTGGTGGGGGAATTTCAAACAAAAGGAAATTTAAACAATTAACATAAGGGTGATAGTTGTAGGTGACGATCCCCAAGAGCTGTGCAACACATAAATATGGTTCATGAAATTATTGCGCGCAGTCCGCAGAAGTCAATTCGACGTTTATCACCAGAAGTACGTATTTCACGACCATCTGTGCATCGTATTACTTCGAACCAAATTAAACCTTTCTCCTTAAAAAATCCATCCACAGCTTCACTGACTAATGTTCGAAAACAACACTATAGTGAATTTGCAACATTGTACAACATTGTACAAAGCTAACAAAGCTAGAAGAAGATCCTAAATTTTTGAGACACATCACTTCACTGACGAGTGAATAAGCAAAACGATTAATAAGCAACAATTTCGTTACTGGGGAAATCATGCTGGCGCTCCAATAGAGCTTCCACGTAATGTTGCTAAACTCAACATTTGGGTCGGTGTTGGTTGGTATGGTGTAGTAGGTCCCTACTTCTTTGAGAATGAAGCTGGAAAATCAGTAATAGTAACGCAAAATTCATATCGTCAGATGCTACAAGATTTCTACTTACCACAACTAATTAGTTTGTCCCGTAAAAGAAATAAATGCATTACCCCAGATTCAAAGTCGTTTCAGCAGGATGGAACACCTCCACACACTGCTTCTGAAACTCGTAACTTTTTGAGGAAGCATTTTTTTCGGGCGACTAATTTCCCTTCGTGAGCCAGTGGAATGGTCTCCATACTCACCTGACCTCACACCCCCTGACATTTTTTTGATGTGGTTACATAAAAGACAGGATCTATTTTACCAAGCCTAAGACACTTGAAGACCTGAAATCCAAAGTCTATGAGGTAATGAACAACATCCCAGCAGAGCTATTTCCAAAAATTATGTCTAATATTTGCGTAAGGTTGAATATTGTGTTAGAAAAAAATTTGTACATTACATGTTCAGTTAACGTCAGTAGATTCTTATGTTTTATGTACCTATTGCATTTGTCATTGTTTCTATATTCCTTTTTTCAAGCTAAGAACATTTATTTAGAAATAGTGACATTTTCGGGACACCCTGTATATATACTGTATGTATAAGTACGATACAGTTTTTAACTTTATTAATTGTTTCTCATAAAGAATCATATCACGCGAATGTTAATTTAACATACAGATGTGATTATCGCATACTCAAATTTCTTTCTTCGTAAAGTGGAACTAAATTAAATTTAACATCGATGTATCTGCTGAACGTTCTCTTCCCTAAAGGCAAGAGACATATGATAGCAACAATATTAGGCTGCATGGGTTTCACCGCCTTTGTCGTTTCAAGATTCAGTCAAACCCTCTTATTCAAATAAGCTTTAATTTAAAGCTTTTGTATACTGACGTTCCGATAAGTTATAACGTTATATCAACGTTATAACGGTTGTTCATCAATTAACTCAAATATTATTTAAAATTCGAGATGAAATGGTATGAAATATGAGATGTACAGCCACGACTATCTGTGTAGATAATGGCAATAAAGGTTTTCACTATTTTAATATGATGAAAGGTATAATTAATTCGGAGAAAGATATTTCCATTACAAATTTTGGAGGAAATTCAGGAATTTATCAACATTCCACTTTTCTGTCGAGTTCCATCATAATATGACGTACGAATATATATATATATATATATATATATAGAAAGTTTGGTTTGGTTTGCATTTTATTTATGACCGTCCTCTTTTAACAAAATCTATATAACGATAAAAATATATTTATGGCGTATGTTTTTAGAGTTGATAGTGAAAACATATTACAAACTTTTTCATTCTGAGCTACCAACTGTATATTTATGAGTGATGCTCATAAAGTATTCGTACAGAGAAATATTTTAGTAATATTCGTCCTTATGTTTTGGCTTTATGTTTTTGACATCTCTCAGTAGAAATTTTAGGCCATTCTTCGAAAGAAAATTGTTGCAATTCATTCAGATTTGAAGGGTTTCTCTTGCAGACAACTTTTTTCAAATCAAACCATAAATTCTCGATTAAATTGAGGTCTGAGCTTTGACTGGGCTACTAGAGATGCTTGAAATTCTTTAGCTGAAGTCATTTCGTAGTGCTCTTTTTTGTTTCGGCTCATTATCTTGTTGCAGTACCCAATTGCGACCCATTCGCAACTCCCGAATTGAAGGCAATACATTTCCTTCTAGAATTTTCTGATATTTCTTTGAATTTCAAAATTACATTGATGACAACAAGCTTTCCTGGACCAAACTCACTAAAGCATCCCCCATAGAAGCAAAATACCACCATCTTGTTTAACGTAGGAACGATGTTTTTTCCTCGAATGCAGTATTTGATTTTCGCCAAACATATCATTGCTCGTTGTTCCCAAATAATTCAATTTTGGTCTCATCTGTCCGAAGAGCTTTCTTCCAGAGTGCAAATTCATCATTTTGATGATTCTTGCAATTTAAACGAGCTTTGTGCGCTTTTTGTAGCAAACGTTTTCTTCGTGTAACTCTTCCATGCAGACCATTCTTTCTCAGTGTACGACGTACAGTACAGGAATGGACATCGATCTTAGACAGTCTTAATGTGTGGCAAATATTACTTGCCGCCACTCGTAGATTCGCAGCAACCATTCTTTCAATCCGTGGAGCTGTACGTTCTGAAATCTTGCAAGGTCGTAGGAAGGTCGTGTGGGCTTGGTAGAGTTTTGAACGTTCCAAAGCCTTTCCATTTCTTTATAACTACAGCAACCGTCGTAAATGGAATTCGAAATTCTTCTCTTATCTTCCTATAACTCTTTTTAAACTCGTGTGCAGCAATAACAGATCTCTTAAGATCTGTAGACAGCTCTTTACCACGACGACCCATTACTTACTAATGGCTTGTACAATTATCCTTTTCCCTGAAGATTCACACAGAAAAATCTAGAATTCAGAATTGCCAACAATCTCTAATTAATCAATCAACAGCCAACTACTAATAAAAATTTTAAATTCTTCAAGCCTAAGGTGGACACACAAAGTATTAAATAATTTTGGGATCACCTGAAGATCAGGGCCACCAGCCTTCTTTAGTTAGCCTTATAAAGCTAACTAAAGAAAATATCACGACTTAACCTAACCAATCGTCAAGGGCGTACAGTTGACCTAACGATTGGTTAGGTTAAGTCGTGCTATTTTCGTTAGTTAGCCTTATAAGGCTGACTAACGAAGGCCGTGGGCCCTGATCTTCAGGTTATCCTAATTTTGTAAATAAATGTTCGAAAACTTACATTTTGACTTTTTTATTTTGCTCAAATTGTTTGATTTTTACATTATATGTTGGAATTAAACTAATTTTTGTATATGTTAAATTTTCCAAACTAAGGTAAACTTTTCATAACTATCCTATGCGTAGTACAAAAGATAAGTCTGAATATAACTTAAATATTTCTCTATTAAAGCTTAGATTAAATTAGTACCCGCAAATAAAAGTATTTTTAAATAAGTGTCAATCGTAACTACGCGGATAAAGTACATCTCTGTTAGTACCACAGTGAATAAGATTGATCACACGCGGTTGGTTACTCATTGAAGATCCGTTACTGATAAAATATAAATAACAATGTTCACATTCTGACAATACGTAACGAACATTCGTATTATGAAAATAAAAACCCACTCTAATAGACAGAGTTTATTTCCACAACAGTTTCGACGCCCACTGGCATCCTCCTCGGGTGGATACAGAAAAACGAATCCACCCGAGGAGGATGCCAGTGGGCGTCGAAATTGTTGTGGAAATAAACTCTGTCTATTAGAGTGGGTTTTTATTTTCATATTTTGACCTTCACGTAGAAAAAAGTGAAGTTTTTTGCACGAACATTCGTATAAAAATGGGGCTTTATCGTCTTTGAATCCCCAATGATTTTTTTTTACTTGGAAGATTTTGTTACAACAAGACCGTTACCTCTTCCTCATATTTGCTGGTGCATAAATCGTAGAAATGATGCGTCGATACTTCTGTATAAAGAGGAGCTGTCTTTCAACTTCATTTCAAAACTTTCCAGGGTATAAAATACTAGATTTATCGCTTCAAAAAAATACAACTATATTTATAAAGAAAATAAATTGCAATCGCTTTTAGTTTAAATCTCAAATTTTTCATCTTTCAGATTGCATTTATGGACCATTCTCGAACAATGCACAATTGACTGTACTTCGCTGATCGATTTATTGTCAAACTCAAATCTAAAGTCCCCTACCTTCCGCCTTCCTCTTACCTCTTACTTCCCCTTCCCCACTACAAAAGTTATATCTGTGGTTGATTTTACATACCTGTGGAAAAAGTATATAAATTTACTTAAGTATTTCAAAGGCTATGGACAGATACCCATTTGATTGACAAGACAACAGAAAGAAGAGAGAGAGAGAGAGAGAGAGAGAGAGAGAGCAGTAGTTAAATAGGTACTCCGTATCTACTAAATTAACACTGCATAATTTGTCAATAGATTTCCTGGATCACCTGAAGATCAAGGCCCCTAGCCTTCTTTAGTTAGCCTTATAAGGCTAACTAACGAAAATATCACGACCTAACCTAACCAATCGTTAGGTCAACTGTACGCCTTTGACGATTGGTTAGGTTAGGTCGTTATATTTTCGTTAGTTAGCCTTATAAAACTAACTAAAGAAGGCTGGGGGCCCTGATCTTCGGGTGATCCGATTTCCTTTTGTTTGAAATACACAAGAAAAATGGTCTTAAGATGGAAAAGGTTATTTTTAGTCTCCCATTCAATAATTGTTTTCATATAATGTAATGAAATTATCTTTTTATCATTTAATTTAGTGGACGTCCCGTTTTCCTTTATTATCTTTTAATTTAATTTCCTTTACAGTCAAAGATAATCCTCTTAAAAACAAATCCTATGTTTAGTTTCTTCGTTTAAGACCAATTTTCAAGATAAATATTATTTTGGTACATATTTTGGTTCAAGAGAAAAGACAAAGGGGATAGTTAGTTTGTCTTTTATGTATATGGTTACTTTAACTTATTCTGTTCATTTCCAACACTTTTTATGGCCTAATCTACTATAAATGTCGTGTGGGTTTTGTTAGTTCTCTATCTCTCTCTCTCTCTCTCTCTCTCTCTCTCTCTCTCTCTCTCTCTCTCTTGGCTGTACTGCTCTGAGGTGAGAGAGCTTTACTGCCCAGCTGGCTGCCAGGCCAGCGTAAAGTCTCGAGCGTAGCCTCTGGGTCTGGTGGGATATCCCTTGAACACTGGATTCTAAGAGTCTGGCCGCTTGTGAGTGACTAGTAAGACTTAGTAAGGGGCTGCATCTCGCTGTCGCTCCTGGCGGAAAATCCGTGACGCCTGCGTCGCGAGTGTTTGTCAGTTGGTAGCTGCGACACGTTTGGGACTGTCCGGCCCTGGGGAGACCTTTGGTCGGTGCGGCAGCAGGAGAGGTGTAGTCTTCTGGAAGGGATGAACGTCACTTGCAAATAGGTGGATGCGTCTACGCGCGGGATGAATTCACCCCCCCACCCTTTTTTATATACTGGTCAGAACGTTTTTGGATAGTTTTTCATTGCTAGAACGCTTTATCTTATTCAGAGTATTCAGAAAAAAAAATAAAAAAGAGAAAATATGGCAGGGCCAGCTAAATTGAAAGCAGAATGCTTTAAATGTAAAGTTAATCATTGGTGCGTTGACTTCCCTGAGAGTAGTATCAGCGATATCACATCCCTTAGTGTATGTTTGTTTTGTAAACTTAGAGACAACCACGAAAAGGAAATTAAAGAGCTAAAGGAATTAGTAAAAAAGCTTGAAGCTAGGGTCGTAGCACTGGAAATCCAACCCAGTGGACAAGATCAAACTAAAAACACACCAGCAGATTTAAACTGTAAGATTAAGTATCTAGAACAAAGGGAGGGCGCAAAGAAGGGGCTGATAGAGAAGGGTGAGAAGGGATCGATAGAGAAGGGTGGGAAGGGGCCAATGAAGAAAAAGGGTGGGAAGGGGCCTACTGATGGCCCAAAGAAACCGATGGATGTAGCTACCGGTCGGGGTGGGTCGGGTGGTGTAAGTGCGTGTATGGGTGGCGACGGGTTTCGAAAGGTCTCGGGCAAGAAGGCTGCGAAGCCGAAGCCTGAGACCCCAGTTGCCCCTGTCAGGACCTCTAACCGCTTTAGTCTCCTGTGCTCGAAGGAGGAAGACACCGTTTTGATTGGGGACTCACAGATCAGGGGCCAGGAGAAGTACTTTGCTTCTGCAAACCGGGATGGGAGGAAGGTAAGGTGCTTACCTGGGCGGGGAACGGCGCACTTAAGGAAGGAGGTAGAGAAGGTGCGCGTGGCTAGTCGGAGGACTGCGATCGTTGTCCACGCTGGTGGCAACGACCTGTTCCTCAAAGGCGGTAGGGTAGGTCTTTCAGAGGGGATCATCACCGAGATCATGTCTCTTGCGGATGATCTAAAACTGAAGACAGACAGGGGAATGTTAATGGGGATTTTACCGCAAATGAATGCCAGTGACCACGCACTCAGTAAGGTCATTGACATCAACGAGAGGGTGCAAGACTTGTGCGTCCCGCTGGGCGTGAGGTTTATTGACCCCTTCGACGCATTTTCAGGTAGGTGGGACCTTTACCAGAGGGATGGTGTCCACCTCAATAACAAGGGTAAAGGTGTGCTAGGCGCGCTGCTCGACCGGCACCTATACAGAATGGTGAGGTCGAGTCCGGGGAGAGATGATGGAGCCCCACCGGGGAGAGACGATGATGAGCCGGTGGCGGACGTACCTTTAACTGAAGGGTGCGTCCAGGTACAGGTGGGCGACCCTCCTCCTACGTTGGAGGGGGCTCAGGCTCCTGCGGAAGTTGTCCCCTCGTTAGTGAGGGGCTCTTCAACTCCCGACAGCTCTGGCTGTTCGGGAAACGGGTCGTGCTAGGGGGCGGTCAAAATAGGGGTGGCTCCCTTCGTGCAATGCTTTTTAATGCTAGGTCGATTAGGAACACGTTTTGCGAGGTACGGGCGCTCTTAGCATCAGAATACCAGGATATCGTTGCTATCACCGAGTCCTGGATTCATACTGATCGTAGGGACTACGTTGGGGAGTTCGAAATTCCCGGGTATAGAATGTTTCGCAAAGACCGCACCAGTGGGGAGGGTGGTGGGGTACTAATATACGTCAGAGACACGTTGAGTCCGGTTGACTGCCAGTTCCGGTCGGAACGGGAGCTGCTTGGCGTCGATCTGAATGTGGGAGGGACGAGCTATGTTAATCTTGGTGTACAGACCTCCGCATCTCCTCCTCGAGGAGGATACAGCCCTGTACACCGAACTCAGTAGCCTGCTAGGGGATAGGGTGTGTGTAGTTTTAGGAGACTTCAACTGTCGCGGCATAAAGTGGGAAAACAGGACTGCTGATGCTGAAGGGAGGAGGCTAGTTGACTTTGCTGATGAGAACTTCCTCACTCAGTGGGTCAACGAGCCTACACGAGGCGAAAGCGTTCTAGACTTAGTATTCACGACCGAAGACAACCTCGTCACTGGCCTCACCGTTGACGAATCGTTGGGCGGGAGTGATCACGGTCTTATTAGGTTCCGTGTGTGCGTCCCTCGGGTGAAGCGTAGTAACTCGAGAGGCAGTAAGCTCGATCTCCGGCGGGCGAACTTTGTTAGCCTCAGGGATAGCGTAGGAAGATGGGGTTAGAGGTCGGCGGCGATGTTGAGGGAGTGTGGAGTGCATTCCGGGACGAGTTTATGGTGCTGCAGTCTGCTGCCATACCCTCAAAACCGGTCACCCCTGCTTCAACGCAGCCTAAGTGGTTCAATCGTGACATCGCTTCGGCTATCCGAAATAGGAAAGTAGCGTATAGGAGGGCGAAGGCCAATCGTTCCCACGAGAACACTGAAGCGTATGTCCGCCTGTGTAGGGAAGTGAAGGCGAAGGTTAGACTAGCGAAACGTAACGAAGAACTACGGGTGGCAAGCCTCTGCAAGGGGAACCCTAAGGAGTTCTTCAGTTATGTTAATAGTAGAAAGCCCATTAGAAGCATGATAGGTCCGTTAAAGGACCGAAGCGGCGTTCTGCGGACCTCCGACGCGGACATCGCTAATGTGCTTAATGAGTACTTTGCGGGAGTGTTCACCAGGGAGGATACCCGCGTCATCCCCGAGCCAGGCGTGAGGCACGAAGGTGCTGGCCTGGATAGTGTTCGATGTACCGCGACAGTCGTTGCCGATAGAATAGACAAACTGAGCGCGTTTAAGGCTCCTGGGCCAGACCAGTTTCTCCCCAGAGTGTTGCGGAGTGCGCGACCAGGTGGCTCCCCACCTGGCTACAGTCTTCAACAAATCGTTGGAGATGGGCCAGGTGCCTGGTGACTGGAGGGAAGCCAACGTGACCCCTATCTTTAAGAAAGGGGATCACGAAAGTCCAGGGAACTATCGTCCCATTAGTCTCACTTCAGTTGTAGGTAAATTATTAGAAGGGATAATAGCGATAGGATCGTTGACCATTTGGATTCCTACAAGCTGCTTGGGGACTCCCAACATGGGTTTAGACGGCATAGGTCGTGTCTCACCAACTTGCTCGAGTTTTTCCACGTCATGTTGAGTGAGTATGATAAGAGTAGGGCGATTGATATACTTTATCTCGACTTTCAGAAAGCCTTTGATAAGGTACCTCACCGCCGGCTAATGGCGAAAGTGCGCGCGCTGGGTATCGGTGGGGAAATAGGTAGGTGGATTGAAAACTGGCTGAGAATAGGCGGCAGAGGGTTGTAATTAAAGGGGCTAGTTCGGGTTGGGCCTCGGTCACTAGTGGGGTTCCTCAGGGTTCCGTTTTGGGGCCACTGTTGTTTATCATTTACATAAATGATATCGACGGTGGCATCGTCAGTCGGATCGCCAAATTCGCTGATGACACCAAGCTTGGGGCCAATGTTGGGACGCCCGAAGCGATCGAGGAACTGCGTGCGGACCTAGGTAGGATAGGAGAGTGGTCCGAAAAATGGCAAATGCCGTTTAACTTGGGTAAATGCAAAGTGATGCACATTGGCTACGCCAATCCCAAGTCGGACTACTCGATGTTGGGTAGTAATATCGAGGTGACTGATTTAGAAAAGGACTTGGGTGTGCTAATTAGCAGCGACCTTAAGTTTACGAAACAGTGTGTAGAGGTGGAAAAGAAAGCCCAGAAACTATTGGGTTATATCAGGAGGCAATTTCAGTTTCGGAACAAGGAGATTGTGCTCTCACTGTACAATTCCCTTGTTCGGCCGCACCTGGAGTATGCTGTGCAGTTCTGGTCGCCCACCCTCAGGAAAGATATTGAGAGGCTGGAGCGAGTGCAGGCGAGGGCCACAAAGTTAATCCCTTCCGTTAGGCATATGGGCTACAATCGACGGTTACGCGCCCTGAACTTGTTTTCGCTTGAAACTCGGAGGCTGCGCGGTCAACTGATCGAGGTTTTCAAGCTCTTACGCGGGTTCAACGATGTCGATTTTAGAAGTATGTTTAGTTTAAATGATAACCCAACTCGCAACAATGGTTGGAAGTTGGATTTGAAACTGTTTAGGACTAGTGTGTGTGGGAATTACTTTACGTATAAGATCTGTGACACGTGGAACAGGTTACCTTCAGAAGTTGTGAACAGTTCCTCTGTGGATCAGTTCAAGAAAAGGTTAGACCAAATTTTGCACGCCATTTGAGTGTGTACAAAATTTTCCCTGGCTCCCGTTGCCATTGGTACCTCCTCTGTATGGGCCGCAAGGCCTTTTGAGGTACTTCTTTTCCTTGTAACTCCTTGTAACTCTCTCTCTCTCTCTCTCTCTCTCTCTCTCTCTCTCTCTCTCTCTCTCTCTCTATCTATCCATCTATCTCTCGCAGTGTATGTGTGGTCAGTTCACTGTATAAGTGAGGCATGGCAGAAAAGGTTACGTTAGGTCATGTTTCGTATGTTAGGGTTGGTTAGTTTAATTAAAGATGGATCAGATCACGTTAAATTTAGTTAAATTATTAACTCAGGTTAGGTAGGTCATGTTCGGTACTCGTATGTTAGGAATGGTTAGTTTAATTCAAAGTAGTTTAGACCACGTTGAGATTAATTAAATTAAATTTGGTTAAATGACGTAATTTTTAGGTGCGCTAAAATACAGTCAGTATAGGAAAAGTCCTGTTGTGGTACTGTATGTTAATAAAATTGGTTAGGTAAGGTCATGTTACAATAGCTGTAAGGATAAGCATGATTAAGGTCGGAATAGGTATATAAAAAAAACTATATAGGGTTATGGTTGATTGCCGTCAACTTCATCCGGTGAAAATTTCCGCCAGATATTGGTGCAGAGTTGAACGGCAAAAACCATACGTCTTTTTGTTAAAAAATTGTGTTTGTGGAGGTCTTCAAAATACCTTGTTAAGTAGTGTTTCTTTTTTTGGTTAATGTTTAATCTATATGCCTTCGGTATTTAGCGCTGCCTAATGGTAAAAAAGGAAATTACCATACCTTATTATTTCGATGGCCCTCGCTTCTGGTTGTAGGGCGCGCGGCTGTCTATCGCGCCTATCTTTCGATGTAGGCGATGGGATTGCGAAAGGAGTTTAATATAGGCAATTCACTATACTTAAATACCTGAGGGAATAGGCCTATCCTTTTGTGTGACTAGTTTTATATTGTTAGGTATTCACTCAGAACTTATAGGAAGATTAAGCACTTCTTCCTTGCCTAAAGCATCGCTGGTAACTTAGCAGCTCTGAGATGAACTAATATAAATTTCTTTGTCTTAAATTTCGCTTACTTTACAAAGTCCCCCAGATGTTTATTTTTTGTGTTTTCATTATTTCTTCTCTCGAAATTATTTTCATGCGGCGTGAGCGATGGAAAATTTTGATACGAAATAATACGTTTTTCTTGTTGCTATGTGAACCCAATGCCTACATCTTGGATTCTATTGTATGGCAATTATTTCCATTCCCAATAGGCTATGTTGCCAATCCCGAGGCAATTTTGTAGTTATTTAATTCAATAAATTAATAATTTTTATTTAATTAAGAAATAAAGTTACCATATACGATACCATATTGTAGGCATGTATAGTTTTTCCATAATAGGTATCATTGGTCAAATATACTAGGTTTAGTTATATGTTGGATAACAGAAATGACCTTTTCATCAAGTTCTCAAACGAATCTTTCTCGAAGTAGTTATAAGAAAGACTTGAAATCAGTTATTTAGTCGAGACCACCATGGCCGAGACCGGTCTCGAGACCGAGACCGAAACCGAGACCACATGCAATTTTTTCATGTATTCAATATTGTGTAATGCCTAATTCCTAAACTCTGTATTTCACATTCAGGAATAAAGATTCTAAAGGGGTTATCAAGTGACAACTGCAAAATTAACTCGTAATTTATGCATAAATTCATAGTTTGTGACATTTTTCAGCAGTTAACTGCCTACTTAAAACAAGAAAGTGTTCGTTGCACTTGAAGAACATCAACATACTCAGCAAGCAATGATGTAGTCGAGACCACCATGGCCGAGACCGAGACTGAGACCTAAACACCCGAGACCGAGACCATAAAGAAAGGTTTCGAGACCGATCTCGAGTCCAACATCATTACTTGAAATATTTGACTCAGGATCCCAGTATGACGTCAGTTAAAAAACACAATAAATTCCTAATATGGTGAGTTCTCCTATATATATATATATATATATATATATATATATATATATATATATATATATACAGCGTGTCCCAAAGAAATGTATACCCACTTTGTTCGATAATACCAGCTATGAGGATAATAAATATATTACTTTTTATATGTTTTTTAATAAAGAATTTTCTCCTGAATCTAAATATGTAATTATGTTTATTAAAAATTGAAAAACAAAAAAGTTACAGATGTTTAAATTATAATTATTATTTTCGAGACTTCATGTGCGATATTTTCTAATATTTTTGCACGTATACGAGATAAGTTTGAAATTGACGGCCAGAGCTGGGCAGTATTTAAATACATTTGTATTTAAATACGTATTTAAATACATTTGTGTATTTAGAACTGTATTTATAAATACATTGTTTTTCATGTATTTAAATATAGTATTTAAATACTTTAATGAGTATTTAAATACAATGTATTTAAATACTCAAAATATAAAAATGTAAATACTTTTACTGGTTTAATACACGTTCTGTACTAGCACAGTACGACGCGTCGACAGTGTAGTACAGCATGGTTCATGTTTCAACAGTTTGGGAAAACATCCTCTCATAAAAAGACTGTTCCTCCGCTATAACACGACATTACCATCTTCGGCACCGGTAGAGCGAATATTCTCATTCGCGGGAATCACTTTGACTCCCAAAAGAAACTCTCTTTCAGACAAAACTTTTGAAAGATTGGTTTTGATCGGTAGCAACCGTGAAATAAAAGAGAATTCGTAAGGTGCCTTATGTTTATGTTTACGTCTTATGTTTACGTTTATGTCTCATCTACTCATTAATTGTTACTCATTTTGCAATGATATAATGAGTATAATATGTCACTGGTTGAACATCGTAAGTTCTAAGTTCTAAGTTCTTTTGTTTTTGTTTTGTTCTAAAAAGGGAAATATATAATCGGAAATTAGATTGTACTATTTCTTTATCCTTTATCAAGCATTTTATATTGTTGTTACTCATGAATTAGTGAATGCATATGTTAAAATTTGTATGTATTTAAAATGTATTTACAAATGTATTTAAATACAATTGATGTATTTTGTATTTAGTATCTAAATACATTCGTAAAATGTATTTAGTATTTAGTATTTAAATACATTTCTCCCATGTATTTATTATTTAGTATTTAAATACATTCAATGTATTTATTGCCCAGCTCTGCCGACGGCACTGTGCAAAACTTACAAAAACAACGTTCTGGAAGACGTCGAACATCTTAGATAAAGTGTCATTTAACCATGGAATTTGTAAATTTTTTGAATTAACTAATAATTACAACATTTATGCTTCAATATCAACACTAAACATAAGTATCTCAAAACAGTCGGTTAAAATATTAGAAAATATCGCACATGAAGTCTCGAAAATAATAATTATAATTTAAACATCTGTAACTTTTTTGTTCTTCAATGTTTAATAAAAATAATTACATATTTAGATTCAGGAGAAAATTCTTTATTAAAAAACATATAAAAAGTAATATATTTATTATCATCATAGCTGGTATTATCGAACAAAGTGGGTATACATTTCTTTGGGACACGCTGTATATATATATATATATATAGCCTCGTGGATATGGACAAATTATTTAATAAATAAATATAAAGAGCTGAATAAACAGGTATAATATACAGCAAGGAGAAAAATGACAATCTTAATTTTGCAAAACTAGTGTGATTTCCGATGACTTTCCAAACTAAGCTCAAAAGAGAGAAAATTTTCTAAGTTTTGCCGAATTTCTGTAATATGGAAATCTATATTCATATGCTTGGTAGTGATTCCTTTATATTTATTTATGATTTTCACAAAATATTCGTAACTGAAACACAAGACCTTATTGGAAAAGCACTATTTACGTTTTGATTCGAGGCAAATGGAGTTTAAGATACAAAAGTAGCATCCGTATATATATATATATATATATATATATATATATATGAAAATTATTTCACGAAAGTAACACGTGAAAAATATTTATGATGAATAAAACCACGAAGGAAAGGAAACACAAAATGGTGCTCAAGCGCTTTCGTCTAATGACATCCTCAGGAACACTGAAGTACATAAAAAGGTTAAGCCTATATATAGGTTACAGAAAGAAAAAAAGAAAAAATAAATAACATACATACACACACACATACATATATACATATATATATATATACATATATATATATACAAATACATACATACATACATACATACATATATATACAATAAACAGAGAAGTAAAAATAAAAAATTAAAAATTAAAACCTTAAAGGATTACCAGTGAGGCGTACAGATTTGTAAGGAAAAATATCGATTTTTAGCACAAGATCAAATGGATTATAAAAATACAAATTTATACTGGAACTCTGCCCGGGTTTTAACACACTGCTGCCTATGGTCAGGTTTCGATATATATAAAAAAATAAAATGCAAATTAAAAGTTAATAAAGTAGAAGACAAGTTTACCAAAGATTTAATGTTTTACCCTTCTTATCTAAATCTGTTTTAAAGGAATTCAAAATAACAGGATCGAGTTGAAAAAGACCTTTGCTTATGTTGAAGTTATTTGAAAGTTGGATAATGGCAGACTCAAGAATATTTCTATTAACAATGTTGCTTGAATGGAATAAAACTGAAGCATTATTCCAATCAATACAGTGGGCTAACTCTGACAAATGGACAAAAAGGGCACTGGACAACTGTCCTGTTCTAACGGAATATTGATGCTGTTTTATACGTGTGTGCAAATCCTTTCCCGTCTGACCTATGTAAAAGGAATCACATTGTTTACAACCAATTTTATAGATAATGCCTGAATTATTGGTAGGGCTATTTTTTACTATGATATTTTTCACAATATTGTTATATGAAAATACTACATTAATATCCAAAAGTTTAAGTACATTAGCAATATCGACTTGTGGGGGGGGGGGGGGGGTTGATATGGGTCATTCTGACCCCACCCTACCCGTTGAGAGTTAAGTAACATACTATCAGTCAAAATTATTGTTTTTGTGTTTTGCAAATCAAAAGGTAAAACTGAATTCATGGTCATTTTGTTTGGATTTTAGTTTCGTTTATAATTTTGTATGTTGATAACTTCAATAATTTTTATATTTTAATTTAACTACATAAATTTAACTTCAATTCAGAGACTTCTAGAACTGTCTGGAATCTAGAATCGCCAAAACTGCATTGGACTGTAGGTGGATTTGAGCTTAGAACTGCTGTGAAATCTCGAGATGAAAATAAACTGTCTGTAATAGGTATAGTTTCTGGAAATAAGTTCGCATAACCATAAATTTCATAACACTTTACAAATTTTATGTTTAAACGAACTTTTCCCGAAGTTGTACGTACGTATATCTTGCAGACTGGATGGGGTTGCAAAGGAATGAAAGTTTTCCGGGAATTTGGAAACTTCCCATGGAAAGTTTCTGGAATTTTGAATGCGTCGAGAATTTGGGGAATTTCCAATTTTAGGTCATTGTTAAGGTTTATTAGATATGTTTTGTGGACTAAACAGTAAAATATAACGTATTTAATCATTTTCCAACCACCCAAAAAGTTCTGGCTTCTTATATCAATTGCTTTCATTGAGTTCAGGTAAGTTTGGTGAGAATATACCTGGCTAAATAGAGGCATTTGAAATGAGTATGCAGGAAATTCACGTCTTAATATGCAGTCATTGGTAAGATTTATTTTTACGTGGGAGTAAAATGTTCAGAGTTTCCTTCTTGGGAAATAATTGTGAGTTAAATGAAATTTCAAGAAGTGGTGTGTGTCCCATTTCAACATCTCCAACTCCACGCTACTGCCAGATGCCAGTATCATATTGAAACGAATCCTTTGTTCACATCACCAACTGAATTTTGAATCGCTTTTCTTGTTTCCATTATTCTACACTTTTCTCAAACACTTAAATTGCACAGAGTAATCGTGATTCAAGAATATGCAGCTGTTCGTTTTATGAAAATACAAATTTTTTAAAATTCCCAAAATTCCCCAAAGTTTCTGAAAATTCCCAAAATTCCCCGAGGTTTCTGAAAATTCCAGAAAAATTCCCAAAAATTTCCGGCGGAAATTTACTGCTCTTAAAATTCCGGGAAACTTTACAACCCTAAGATTGGATCTAGTTTTTCATTTGTGAAATCTTTTCAGTTATGGGAGCACAGGGAATATACTTAACGGATTTATTCCTGGATTTTTTCGGATGTCTTGAACCATCCGCGATTATTTATTTTTACCGTATGCACAGTATATTTATCTATAAAATTATTAACTCCTGTCTCCATAACATCACTGTTTACGTTTCTGAAGTGGAGGGTGGAGCTACTGAATGGCAAAAGACAAAGAGAAATGTATCAATAAATGATGTAGTTTGGTTTAAAATTTAATTTTTTGTGGCTTTGAAAAAGGCATATGGTGCCATAAACGAAGGGTATCTAACATACAGCCCTGAACCACATTTATACTGGCTCTTGACTGATGTTAATAATGAAAAATGAAAAAACTTACTAATAACTTAAGTGCACAGCGCAGTCATCCGCTAGTCTGAGACGTACGAGTGTTTAAAGTTTAAACTTTAAGTCACAAGCGGATAGCCAACAGCAATAATAATAATAATAATAATAATAATAATAATAAATTAATTACAATTAATACTGTGGCATACTCTTTTACCTTTTTTGACAAGTCTACAGTATGTCAACTCACATGAAACCCTCACTACTGTCTCCGGGTCCAGGTCTCTGCTCAGATCATCGGAGGTGAATAAAAGTACTCTGAGTGGCTACCCATCAAAAAAGTTTGGGGACCTTTGCCATAAACCATGATATATTTATTAGCAAACAATACTGCAACAGGTAGAGTTCATTTCAATAATTTATCATATATTTTCAGAATGAACCAGTAAGTATGTTATTCCTCAAGGTTCAGTATTGGATCCGTTACTGTTTCTATTCCACGCATAAGATCTTCCCCACTCTACAAACACATTTAATTTATATTATTTGTTAATGACACCATAGTTTCATTTGCAGACAAAGACCTTAGTATAGCTGAAAATACATTAAATGTTGAATTTGGCAAGGGTCAGTGAACTAGTAATCTCGAACAGACATGATTAAATTTTAATACGAAAGACTTTGCTATTTATATAGTAGTTAGTACAAAAGCAAACAGTGATAGGTAAACTGAGTTTAGGTTTTATACAGTACTTCAACAGGTATGCAAAATAGCAAGCGAAATAGAATGTAGACTGATCATATATTTATGTATATCCAGAAAAGGCTTATAAAAACTGCAACACAACAAATTTATGAATTTTGTACTAATCAATATTTTGCTTTACTTACACTATATCAAATTCTTTCTATATATTCCCCTTTATAATGTAAAGAGTGTCCCAGAAGCTTTGGAGGGGTTTTATTTGGCTATAACTTTTTTGTTTGGGGATCAAATAAAAAAAGGTTTGTAACACTTGAAAATATATTTATTGCGATTTTAATTACAAATTTAATAGCTAGAGAAAATCTTAATTTTCATTTCGTAGATCTAAAATCGCATTAGCGTACGTTATCCAACTCTGATGATCTTGTGGTTTGATTTCTTGAGCAATTTGAACTTTGTACGGATAAAGATTGATATCCTCTCTTAAAATTTGATGTAAGGAACTTCTTGAAATGTTTAATTCCTGGCTGCGTTGTCGGACTGATATGGATTTTCCTCAACGCTTTCACAACCATCTCAACCAGAGTTGGACTTCGGCTTGTCCGAGGACGCACAGTCCGTGGTTCGTCTCCCTGACCCTTTCCCATACGAAATTTAGCGACGTACCGTCGAATAGCTCGATCAGAAGGAGCAAAACATGTGTTGAATTTTAATCGAAAAGCTCTTTGAGCGGCAACGATGGAAGAGTTGTTTGTCAAATAAAGTTCCACAATAGCCACTCTTTGTTGCACTGTCCAGGATTCCATTTTCATTAATCGCAGCAAGGGTACTTTAATTGAAGAAGAAAACTAAAGTAATCAAAAGAGAAAAAAGCTATAGCCAAATAAAACCTCTCCAAGACTTCTGGGACACCCTGTATTATAATGTACAGGGTGTGTGTGTATAAACTAACGCAAGTAAAGAGACAAATCCGATTTGAACTGGTTTAAACTATTTTCAATTTGTTTTTTAACTCTTAAACAGCATCGAATATACAGTTATTATAAAGTACATGTAATAAATATTACTTGTCCATATTTACTCGCGTTAATATAATTCATATCGGATTTGTCTCTTCACTCACGTTACTTTATACACACCCCCGGTACTATAATGTACTTGATTTGAAGTAGTGGTCCCAACAACAGAATAATATTGTATAACTGTACTTCAGAAATGATCCAGAAGAACAATAGCCAATGTTGATTCCATTCAAATACAAATAAACAGACCCATACTATACTAATAAAACCCACACCTATACTAATAATAAAATAAAGATATTAAAAGAATCGCCTAAACGCCTCATTCACCATTCGTTCACAAATGTATGCTAAATAAATTTCTTTCTACCCTGAAGAAGTGTGTGTATGTGTGTGTGTGTGTGAAGGTGTGAAGATCTTAAGACGTCAACACTGTACGTACTTAGTTTTCAAGGACCTTATGCTTCAAAGAAATTTCTAAGAAATTTCTGCTATTTGTATGTCAAAAGATGTAATTAAATATTTCTAATTAAAAATGTATTGAATATTTTTTACAGAATTTGTGTTGAAAAAAGAAATTTTTTTTACAGATATTAACTACTTTTTAATAAACATTTTGGTGCTTTCAGGGTTCGAACCGTTGTCATTCCAATCCGTATATATGTACTACATGCAGTCTCGATAATCATTCAGGATGTGACAATTTACTGGCACACCTCACGCCAGACGAATGCGTTCCATTGGGCTAACTCCTAAATTATTATTAACGAGCCCTGAAGATCAGGGCCCCCAGCCTCAATTACCAAATGATATCTTCGTTAAAACTAACGAAAATATCACGACTTAACCTAACCAATCGTCAAGGGCGTATAGTTGACCTAACCGGGCATTCAATTTAATTTATTATTATATTTGGTACTGTAAAGCAAAAACCAAGAATACATGGGGGCCCTGATCTTCAGGTGATCCCCATTGGACACTGGACACTGGTTACGAGAAGACCTACTTGACGCCCATGTTATTTTTTGTATTTATTGTGGTATTCTGCATTTGGGTATTGAACGGCAAACTGCACTGACAAATGTATCGATAAAAGATGTATTTTGGTTTACAACCTAATTCTTTATGGATCTGAACGAGGCATTTTGTTCTCAAGGACAAAGTTTGGATCACCTGAAGACTAAAGCCCCCAATGTCAATTGCCCTTGACGATTGGTTAGGTTTAGTTATGATATTTTTGTTAAAACTAACGAAAATATCACGACTTAACCTAACCAATCGTCAATGTGTATATATATATATACATTCAACTGCAAAGAACACGCAGTATAAATAACGTAAAGAACGACGCTTGTATAGGAGATATTCCGCGCAAGACGAGAAAGAGAAAACAACAAATGAAAAAATGAAGTACCACCTGGGAATCGAACCCGGGATCTTCCGATTGCCGGTCAGACGCGATACCACTACACCATGGACTTCACTCTTCCAAATGCCGTAATTCCTCTACATACTCATTCTTTAACCCTTATTTCATAACTTGAGTAAAATATACCCTTGGTATAATTTATCCATAATTGTAACATTGATTTACCCTTATTTGGTACAATATACCCTTGGTATAATTTACCATTTAACTACGAATATTAACTTAAATTAAAAAATTGTACAACCCATAAATTAAAATTTTCCTAAAATTGGGGTATCTTGAACCACACAATCATAATTTTTTTATTTAAAACTAGACCTACCATAAGTAATATTTAATTGAAATTTAACTCAACATATGTAGTAACAAATTATTTCTTCATCGCCGACTGAGTTTGAGTGCGTGTATTTGAAACGATACCTATTCGACACAGTCGTCCATAGAAAGTGAAGGACTGCTTTTTTTTCTAACCTCGAAAATTAAATATAGATAATTTTTTGTGAACGTCCTGCGATGATTTTTTGGGGGGATTAAAATTTCTCTCTCTCTCTCTCTCTCTCTCTCTCTCTCTCTCTCTCTCTCTTCAAAATTTTTCTACTGAACACGTGATGTTGACAAGCAAGTCACGCTTAAATTCAGAGTTATTATTCAAAAAATTCATCCTAATTCGATGCACTGAAGTATGAAACAAGGCATAGAAAAAAGCCCTAGGCTTATTTACACACACACACCACACACACACACATATATATATATATATATATATATATATATATATATATATATATGTAATATGGAACTCACTCACTTTGTGTAAAAAATTGCTATAACGTAAATGTAAATCTGATATGCATATATTTTGTGTCGTATATTTTTTTGTAATATATGTATAATGTACTATAGTGTAGATTCAAAGTGTAGATTTAGAAAGCTAACGTAGTTTTAACTATATTTCAATACAATTTACAATAGGTGTACAATTTATTATCATTGTGGTTTATGTTTATTTACATACCTGTGCAATTAATCCACGTGAAATACATCTGAATAAGAAATCTTTAACAGCCAATTATACCTCAGTTTGGTGATGAATTTCCTTAATAAATATTGTCTTTTCCGATTTTCCAAAATAAAAGTCAAATTATGTCGGTTTTGAGATTTAGTTTGTTAAAATAATCACTTAAAATTACATAATTTATTCCGGTTTACTCATTCTTTGGAATTATATTGAGGACATTTCATCAGTTTAACTGGTTAATGCTCGCATTTGATACAGCGGTTCTATTCATATATATATGTCATTATGTAAACACCACTGATTTCATTAAAAGGCCTTTTCAAAATGTATTTATAAAGTTATCATTAATGTTTTTTATTATTAAATTAAATAACTTTGGTTAAAATTTAATTAACCAACCACAACATTCTTACTCGTTCACACGCCATTAAAGTAAACAAAACTTTAGGGCTTGCTTCAGTATTGCGATTGAGGACCATTGAATTTAATTCCATATATTTTAAAATAAGTCTTATTTAACTAAAGCCCTCTGGCACTGGCTGACATCCTGAGGCACCCTGTGGCACCCATTCTACTACTGAGGCTGAAAGGGCAAAGCTTCTCTCTCCTCAGGATCACTTTCCTTTAGGACCATTTGCGCAGGCGTGCCAGGTGAAGAAGGGGAAGAACATCTCATTGATATCGTTTAGAGGTGAATGCTGGAGTTGGGGAGAGAAAGAGAGATAGAGAGAGAGAAGGAGAGAGAGAGAGAGAGAGAGAGAGAGAAAACAGGTAGACAGAAACAGACAGACGGAGACAAAGAGAGGATATAATCAAATTAAAGAAATGAAGGAGTAAATTGAGAAAGGAAAACAATGGGACAGAGAATTGAGCCAAAAAGAGAGTAACATTGAAATAAAGAGATTGTAAATTTCAATAAAGAGAAAACAACACGAATAAAATAGAGAAAATAAAAAGAAATTGAGTGAAAGTAATGGAAAAAATATCGAATTGAAAAATTTAAGGGAAAACATACAAGGAAATAATTCTGCAATAACTATATTTTCAATCTTGCTAATTAGTGATCCGTTACTAATTAAATTATTTTCAGTAACAATATAGCGTCACACTCATAAAGTAATTGAAGGGAGTGACGTTTAATATATATATATATATATATATATATATATATATATATATATATATACACACCTACAAGATGCCCATAAAAGACGTCTAAGGTACGTGGTTTCCAGGGCGTCCACCAGCGTCAAAGGCAAAGTTAATAAGCTTATTGATTATAACATGTCTTCGTCTATGATGCTGAACACTATACATATATATATATATATATACACACCTACAAGATGCCCATAAAAGACGTCTAAGGTACGTGGTTTCCAGGGCGTCCACCAGCGTCAAAGGCAAAGTTAATAAGCTTATTGATTATAACATGTCTTCGTCTATGATGCTGAACACTATACATATATATATATATATATATATATATATATAAAGTAATACTTTCATAGCTCTTTCATTGGTCTAAAAGTCCTTTTCACGGTATAATATCAACTTCAATGGCCTCATATGAAAATATAAATAGGGAGTTTTAGACTTTGTATCTTTTGCAGTGGTATTTGTGCATATTTATATGGAACTTTCGTTATATATATATATATATATATATATATATATATATATATATATATATATATATATATATATATATATATACACACACAGTTTTTACTTTTTTACCACGCAGCATACCTCTATGTATACAGAGTGTCCGAGAAAGAAAGGAATTTCTATTTTGTGTCAGATCTATCTCTTAAATAAAGTACGATAACTCCTATTAACGTTTTGCGACACCTAGTGGCCAGACTCAACGAATGTGTTCATTATATACTTAAGTTTAATTAATTAATTATTAGCTAATTATTACCAGTGTGTTTAAGAGTTTAAGACCTTGTGAAGCTTATCTTTAACCCTTTCAGTACCAGTACAGGGACTGTAATGGCCCACCGGAAATAATAATATATATCGTACTAAAATGTAACTTTCCTACAAATGATTCTAAGTTGTGCGTAACCTTTTATTTGTAGGGTGCAAACTTTAGTGGACTGCCAAAGTAGATGCGTTATACGTGTCTGTAGCTACAGAGTCACCGTCAGATGCTTCCGATCTTTAACAATTTCCACAGCGACTTCCGCCTTCATAATGGACTCATTGTTCTGTCGACACATGGTTGCGATCAAGATGACGTCACATCGCGAGACCCCCTCGAAGCTTTTCCGTTCTGCTGTGAACGTCACACCTCGCGCCTCCTTCCTCGAAGGAGGCGCCGTTACAAGATTTCATCTCGTAACGGCGTCGTAACAGACCGCATTAACCTGGTGTCATTCATCTAATTTTATATAAAGACTATAATTTCCTCGCGCGCTATTATAATATTCAAATCATTATTCAATTACACATTTATAACACTTCAACTCGTTTCATTCATTCTGTAACCTCGCATTCAACTTGCATTCAAGCAACTGTGACGTTTTCTTTTTTGTCACACTTTAATCTCGTAACCACTACAAAGCTTTTTTCTTTTCTTTTGCCAAGTAAATGCAAACCCAAAGGAGCCTTTTATCAACTTTATTATTCACAATCAATTGACGTGATCTGAAAGATCTGGTGACCTCGAGCCAAGCAATCATCAACTCAATTAACATTATTATATTGCTCACCAGGTAACCATACATGTTTTAATTGATAATTTCATTGTAATTTTAGATCAATGACTGACGGTGACGATAGTTGGTGTCGTTGGAGACAGTGAAGAACAACGTGTGGCAGGCATGGGGTAATTGTAATTTGTAAATGTAATTGATTGTAATTAATTACAATTTTTCATGTAATTGGTAAGTAAATGTAATTGACTACCTAAAATGTAATTGTAATTAATTACAATGGGAAACTAGGGTAATTGATACAATTACAGTCAGTTACTTTCAATTATATTGTTTTTTCGGGGCCCTCAAGCAGATTCAGCGAAAGTGAGCGAAGAGTTCAGTTTTGTCAGGAGAAGAGACGGCAACTAAGCCGTTCGAATGGAAAAGAGGAAGGAAAGAAGAAGAAGTAAAGTTGTTGGAGAGGTTCTTGGTTAGATGGCAGGAAGAAGAATTAGAATTAGATGCGAGAAAAATTAGAATTAAATAGACTTTCACATTTTTGTCTGATGAAGGAATTTCTGGCGAGTTGAAGAACAGAATTTGCATGATTCCGGGCAGAAATATAGCTAAACGAGAGACAGGAGTTGGATGGCGTCGATACCTTCTGAAAGGTGGTCCCAAAGTCAATGATATCCCCCACAAGCATTGAGAATCGACTTTGGTTTTGCAATTATTTACATCTGTGGAATGAAAATGATTTCATGCACCTGGCACCAAGTAATGACTTCTTCGTTTGTACTTTCCGTTGTCTAAATTATCAAAATAACAGAGTCTGATCACTTCCCTAAGAAGATATTAAAGACCATGAGCATTATCAACAGCTTTGCAAAAAACCTCGTTACATTGGAATATTCATTTGCTTCACTGCTATCAAAATGATGCGGGTGATCAAAGAAGAAGGCGCTTCATGGAATGGTGCATAATATCGGCAGACTATTCTTATAAAAAAGTATCATTCCATTTCTTTTGGATCCATAAAATGTAATAGACACCTCGGAAGTGGTTTATCTTTGTGACAGTGACCCATGCCACCGTGCAAATGCCACACAGCAATTTCTGAGAGACTCTGGGAAATACCAGGAAATTCCCTTTAACCAGGAAATTCCCTTTAACAGGGTGGAAGATTGGTCCTAACCGATGTTCTCAAGAGGTCTTCCTTCACCACATTCAAACTACTCTCCAAGAACTTAACAGAGATTTGTTTGAACGTTTGCTGAAATCGTGCCCTGAACGCCTGACTCCGATATTCTATTTTATTGTATCTTTATTTATTTTAGTTTGTACCCCGTAGCCAAAGGTTATGCACAACCCTATACATGTTTATATAGGTTTAGTTTAGTAAATTCACTGGTTCCCAACCTGGGGGCAATTCCTCCCTTGAAGGATTTTGACCATCTCCAGGGAAAGAATGCAAACATTGAAAACCATCTGGTCATTTCAACCTCAGTTTTTATATTTCTTCCAGATGCGTAATTGAATGAAATTGAATATACAAACTTTAAAAATAATATGAAGTGCCGCAGGTGTGGAATTTAGCCATGTAGGGATGGAGTCAGGTGCTGGTCGACAGGATGCCAATGTGAATGAATGTGTGTACTTTAATTTCTACCTTTCTCTTCTTCTTCTGTACCTTCTTTACCCTTATATCTGAGCGTGTCTACTTTCTCACCCCAATTCATTTGGGAAACGAGACTTTATATGATTTATGTATGTATGTATGTATGTATGTATGTAAAAATAGTATAGAAATTTCTAAGATTTAACATTACGATCACTGTTCAAATCCAAAGTAAATTTATTGTTTGTTTCATTATCTTTGATAATGATGGTAATGATAAGCTTTATTGGCAGGATATCAATCCGATAACATAGTACAGTATTCTTGAAGGTAACGAGCGGTAAGATAAATCAAACAATAATCTATTATATTATAATAATAGAGCTGTCCGTCTGTCCGTCTGTCCGTCACACTTTCAGAAATTGTGAGAAAAAATTGTGAGAAAAAAATTCAGAAATTGTAAAAAAAATTCAGAAATTGTATTACGGGCGGAAATGTGAAGCTCAAGATTTTCATGACTGTGTTCTTTTCTGTAGTTTAGCAATGGGGGAAGGGTGGGGGTGGGGGTAATGGGGGATGGGTGGGGTAATGGGGAGGGGTGGGGGTAATGGGGGAGGGGGTTAGCCACCAAGTTGTATGAATGGGGGTGAGGAGGTTTTGGGAGATACCAGATTCAGAAATGTTGACACAATGTGAAGCTCAAAATTTTCACGGCTGGGTTCTTGTTTTGTAGTTTAGCCTGTCTAACCGTCAGCGAAGCGGCGGGAACTGTACTAGTAGATTTAAAAACAAACATACTAAAATTATGAATGAAAGAGATAAACATAAGACAAGTACTGAAAAAGTAGTAAAAAATGACAATAATGATATTTATTGGCAGGAGACAGATCTCCCAACCTAAAAAAAAGGTACAGTATCCACATGGTAATCAACGATACAACTAATTAAACACTAACTTTAAAAACAAAAGCAAAAAGGACTAATAAAGAAATAACAATGATACACGTAAGGAGACAAGAAATAATTAAAAAAAATAGTAATGGCAGTTTCATAAACATAAAAAGTACACGTAATGGGATGGCTGATGCAGTAATTAAGTGGAGTTATAGACACACACTTTCATACCAAGATGTCCACAGTCTAGAAGACAAACATAAAGAAGGACTGATAAATAGCTTGGACAGTTGGATTGTCTGAGTGTTTAATTCTTCGCAAAAGACTGTACTGGGCACGCCTTGTTACCTCATGGAGGCTGAACGTTGCGGTTAGCGAATATTTGAGATGCTGAGCATCTTGGAGGTAACTTATGTAGCAGTCTATAGGATATGTTGTAAAGCAAATTGAGGGTCCCGCAGGAGCCTTTTTTATAATTAACCCAGAGTTGCTACCCATAAATATTAGTGCAGAAAGTACAAAACGAGGGTCTTTAGCTTCGCTTGTACAGAATTTGAAGTTCCTTATAATCATGTTTGCCTTAGCACATTAACTTCGATATTGTTTCCTTATGTATGAGTCGTCACTCAAGGAGCTGGTGATAATTTGAGCCAGATACTGTACTTAAATTCTTGTACCTGCTCTATTGGTTCGTCTCTCAATTTGAAAATAATATCGGCTCTTTGGTTTGAACTTTTTGGAATAGAATTGCGTAACCTTAGTTTTAGTAACATTAAAATTAATATCATGGTTCTGAGACTATGATTCACAAATTTTTATAAGACGATCCAGACCTTTCACCGAATGGCTTATTAACACCATATCATCGGCATAGACCAAGTTATTTATCCTCATGTTATCTCTCCATCATTCCACTATTGCCTCACTAAGAGAAGCAATTAATCCATCAGTATATACAGTATATTAAATAGCGGAGGAGAGAGTAAAGAACCTTGTCTAACTCCGTATGAGGAACCAAAACATTCGGACGATACATTGCCCAATCTAACAGTAAAAGTTTGGTGTCTGTATCAGACTTTTAATAAATTTAAAAAATATGGTGCTAGCATGGCTAAAAACAATAATGAGGTATGAAGACTGCTCAGATCATTAGCATACTTTAAATACTCACTCGACAGGTCATCTAATCCTGGTGAGGCGCCAGTCTTTAGCCCTTTAATCAGACTCTTAATTTCAGCCACTGAAGTCCCCGCATTTTTACTGGCCCCACCTCATGTCGTTTCATTGAAACCTACATTAAGATTAACTCTTCCACGCTGTTAAGGATGTCTGAGTACTTCGTTCTCCATATCTTAGCTATTTTCACCTCCCCAGACACTCCATCAATTGTTGATGGGATGACATTCTTAGCACCCGTTTCTTTCTTGACAAATGTGCAGAATTTGTTACTATTATTATTTAAATTAGTCTCACGGGCTTTTGAAGCTCGAATGGAGTCTTGTTCATATTTACATCGTCTTATGGCTGCTTTATAGTGAACCCTACTTCTATTCATATTCATGTAAGCTGCCCCTAATCTCGGACGACCAAGAAGACACCATATATCGTAAACATTCCATTCAGGAATAACTTTAGTATGACAATTGTATGATTTAATCCAAGGCCTTCCTGCTTCCCTTAGCATGGATGTTATGTTATTACTTATAATACCTATTAACAAGTTGAAAGTGGGAATCATTTGAACAGGAATTTCACAGTCAAGGTCAATCAGTCAGTCAGTCTTTCCTGCACTTGGAATTTTTAGAATAACACTATTTTGAAGGTCACTATAATCTTTATTAGAATACTAGCAGAGCGACCCGGCGTTGCCGGAGTGGATGTTGAACGCTATAAGCTCTTGAAAACATCACGACTTAATCTAACCAATCGTCAAGGGCGTACAATTAACTTAGCCTGGCATTCAATTAACCTACCCGGGTATTCAGTTGACCTAACCGGGCATTCAATTAACCTGACCAGGCATTCAACTAACCTAACCGGGCATTCAGTTGACCTAACCGGGCATATACTGTGTGTGTGTATATATATATATATATTATATATATATATATATATATAATATATATATATATATATATATATATATATATATATATATATATATATATATATAGCGTTCAACATCCACCCCGGCAACGCTGGGTCGCTCCGTTAGTTTTAATTATATGTGAAACTCAAGATTTTCATGACTGTGTTTTTTTCTATAGTTTTATTGACCAAATAATTAGTCATGAAAATCTTAAGATTTAGAAATCTTGACACAGTGTGAAGCTCAAAATTTTCACGGCTGCGTTCTTTTCTGTAGTTTAATCGCGGTGCTGGGGCCTTTGGGCCCAGTAATTTTAATTATTTAATTTATTAACACACAGGCGCACAACCTGGGGACCTAATCAATATGTGTGTGAAGTTTCATGTTTCTAACTGCTTCCATTTTAGAGTTATGGCTGGAACACACACACACACACACACACACACACGTCCTTTTATTATAATTTAAGTATAGATTGTCAGAGGTAAGGTAACATCTATGCCTCATTGCCTCATATACCCCAAGGAAGTGATGGGTAGGAGCCCGAGCCTGGGCTACTGTAGCCCGAATCAATTAAAGGTGGGTGGCCGGTCCGCCGCTTCGTCGCGACGTAAAATACAAAGATGACCGCCCAACTCTTGGCCAGCACCTGGAAAGCTTCGTCAAAGCTGTTCCCTTGGACTCGCTTGGAGATATTAGGAAAAGATTACATTTTCCTTCAAGTTCTTCATGTGACGTTTAAATTGATCTGAAAGAAGAGTTTATGAAGTCCCTACATTGGAAAAAGAGCATTATTTGAATAACATATGTTAAGAAAGAAACGAATAGCATAATTCACCCGTTATATATATTTTTTTCTTGTGTGTGTGTGTGTGTGTGTGTGTGTGCGCGTTTCAACCTTGAAATTAAAGTAAATTGAAGGTATTGATTTAGGAAAATAAAAATAAAATTTTGAAAAGCAAAATTTATCGAAGGTCTGTAAAGAGTGTCGTTCCCACCTAAACATGATACGCCCATGGGCACCACTTAGTCAATACATGTCAAACAAATTAAATGCTGAAGGCTGTGGGTGTAGGTTAAAGAGGACTGTAATAGTATCGCGGCTCATTATATGAAAATTATTATGTTATGAAAGTTAGAAATTACTTCGTCTGTTTTTCTTTTCCTTTAATCAGACGGGAGAGTTTTATGGATGCCTTTGCATTAGTCGAGTCAGATATTATATAGAGTAACTGAAGTAATACATAGAAAAAATGTAATGTAAATACAAAGAAAAAATGTAATTTAAATACAAAGGAAAAATGTAATTTAAATACAAAGGAAAAATGTAATTTAAATACAGAGAAAAATGTAATTTAAATACATAGGAAAAATGTAATTTAAATACACAGGAAAAATGTAATTTAAATACAAAGAAAAAATGTAATTTAAATACATAGGAAAAATGTAATTTAAATACAAAGGAAAAATGTAATTTAAATACAAAGGAAAAATGTAATTTAAATACAAAGGAAAAATGTAATTTAAATACAAAGGAAAAATGTAATTTAAATACAAAGAAAAAATGTAATTTAAATACAAAGGAAAAATGTAATTTAAATAATAGGTATATAAAATGGTGAAACTCATAAACAAACATATGAATCATGTTTGTCGTAAATTTTATACTTTTTTAAGTATAAAATTAGGGGCAACGGTAATATCATAAGTATGCCTTTCGGAAACATACCTTCCTCTCATTACGAAGGAAAAATTCCAGGAAATCCACTTGAGAAGATAGTATATACGAGACACTTTAAACTGTAACTGAAGAGGAAGAGGAAATACTGAAGAGTACTAAAACACCATTTCTCTATAAGCAAAAGGAAGACGCTGACGTCGAGTTTCGAATCCCGTTAATGCTGGTAATATAAAAGGGTGATCCAGAGAAATGGGACCCAAAAGAAATCCCTGTAACTCTTAAAGTATAAGTCCTTTTATAAAATCATACGCATCATTCGAAAGAGGATAGTTACAAGTTTGTACAGGATTGTATAGGTTTTGACAATACAAGACAAGATAAGATAAGATACAAAACAAATTAAAAGTGTTAGTTAAAACTAACCCTTCAAGATGACTGCATGGACTGTGGAACAGCTGCGTTTCATAACTGAGCAATATTATGAGCATGGAAGAAGTGTAGTTTCAGCTCTTAGAAGGTGATTTTGACATCTGAAAATTTGTCTTGAAAGATCTTTGAGCTGAAACTACACTTCTTCCATGCTCATAATATTGCTCAGTTATGAAACGCAGCTGTTCCACAGTCCATGCAGTCATCTTGAAGGGTTAGTTTTAACTAACACTTTTATTTTGTTTTGTATCCTATCTTGTCTTGTATTGTCAAAACCTATACAATCCTGTACAAACTTGTAACTATCCTCTTTCGAATGATGCGTATGATTTTATAAAAGGACTTATACTTTAAGAGTTACAGGGGTTTCTTTTGGGTCCCATTTCTCTGGATCACCCTTTATAATCAAACAAAAGTTAGAGCGATGGGCCACATTAGCTGGCCTGAGCGGTGTGCCAGTTTCTGTCCCTTCTCACTTATTATTAAATAATATTGTAACTGTATTTTCAAAAGATTAAAGTCGAGAAGAACTGACTTGAATCGCGCGCAAATAAACTGTAAAGTTTACAGAACAAATCGACAGTAAAAATTGATTGTTTTAAGTTTATATTTACAGTAATTCATAATATTTTACTGTTTAGACGTTTTTTGTTCGGTTATTCTTTCTTCTGTTAATTATTAACCCTTTAGTACCCGGAGGTCTTTTCTGAGACTGAATAAAATTGTCTGGTATTAGCCAGAACAAAGTCAGTAAAGTGCCACTGGGCACTAAAGGGTTAATGGACCTCCAGTTTAAACGTATAAACGTGAAACTAAAATATTTTGGTCATACTTTCCTCAGAACCTATAATATGCCCATTTAGTCGATAAGGTATAACAGCGATACCCTAAAAAGTATAACTTAAGCTAACCCAACTCAGTTTAGGTTAGCAGAGGTTAGGTTATGCTAACTTAACCCATTCTTTCCCTCTGTACTCGCCCGAGTACAGCTTTAAAATTGGCACTCCTACATACGTTGAACGTTTGGCAACACCGTTAATGGTTTATATTATCTCTTTAGGCCTAGTGCTGATCATTCCACCCTAATAAATAGGCTAATTCTTATCACGTGATTCACAAACCAATTTTGTAATGGAAAAATCTAGATAGACGAAATTGGGGTACTTTTCCTTTATACCCCCGCAATTTCTTCTTTCCAGGTTCGGTCAGCTGTACGCCCTTGACAATTGGTTAGGTTAAGTCGTAATATTTTCGTTAAAATATTCGTTAGTATTTCGTTAAAATATTCGTTAGTTTTAACGAAAATATCACGACTTAACCTAACCAATTGTCAAAGGTGTACAGTTGACCTAACCGGGAAAGAAGAAATTGCGGAAGTATAACGGAAAAGTACGAAAATTGCAATTTTCTCTTTATTTGTCCTTTATTGGTCAAAATATGAAAAGATATTGGAAGTTTGCTTGGTAGATCCTTCATCGAATCTAATGAGTTTATACAACCAACATTAACTTTTTGATCTTATGTCACCTCGATCAGATGTTAACTAGCTTCTCTGGATGACTTTAGTAAAATCTCATTCAGTTTCACCAAAATTCCGAGAGAATTTTTTAGAATTACATGGAATATACAGTATAGAATTATATATGAAAAGAATATCTCAAATTCTTGTAGAATTTAGAGTCTTAACTTTGTTTTTTACGATTAGAAATTCAGGTGGAATATGGCCGGAGGGGAATTATGTTTTCATTCTGAAATGAAATTTTTTGCTGAAGTTGTATTGCATCTCTTATTTAAAACAAATATCGCTCTTGGGAACTGCCCAAAATTATGGACAGGTCAAAATTATCGACATGTTCCTGCATGCATAGGATTAGGTTAGGTTAAAATAGGTTAGGTAATGATGAGGTGAGATAAGGTCGTTTTAGGGTAGGATAAGTTTAGTAATTTTATGGTTTAGGTTAGGGGGTTTAGTTGGTAAATTGAATTACATTAAGAATGTGTCAGTGATCCTAACCTGCCCATAATTTAGTGTGTGTGTATATATATATATATATATATATATATATATATAAAATGACATTGATTTTTCTAATGTGTTCGTTCAGATCTGTTATCGGTGAACGATAAGTTATAAAATAAAACCTACGGATATGAAGCGAAGTTTTCAGAAAATATGGTTTCCTAGAAATTTTTTCAAAATGTTTCCTTTACATTCCAATTTCTTCATTGATTTCTTGAACTCTTTTTCTTTTATTTTATTCATTATTGTATTTTCAGAAATAAGAACTGGAAGTCTTATCAATATTCTTTCCATTAAATAGAAAGAAGATTGAATATATCCAAATATATACTAGTATATATATATATATATATATATTATAGGTAAAAGTCACCATTGAACGTAATCTAGAGCATATACAGGGTACCCCATAAGTCGGTGTAGGATTAAATGTAATGATGAAATGAAACCCTACGCTGACTTACGGTACACCCTGTATATAATTAATATATAAGTAAGTTTTGAAAGGAATGATGAAGATATGCAAAAGGTATAGGGTCTTTTCGGTTTGAAGCACTGTGAAAAACGAAAGGAAATAATATTTCTGGGTAGAAACTATATATATATATATATAATGAATAAAACCACGAAGGAAAGGAAACACAGAATGGTGCTCAAGCGCTTTCGTCTAATGACATCCTCAGGAACACTGAAGTAAATAAAGAGTTCGAGACTATATATAGGTCACAAAAAATAAAATTATATATATATATATATATAAATTGTGGGAGGAGCATACAAATTTGTAAGGAAAACTACCAATTTTAGCACTTTGCCCTTCTTGTCTAAATCCGTTCTGAACGAATTCAACACAAGATCAAATGGATTGTTTCCAACCAATTTTATGGATAATGCCTGAATGATATATAGGTCACACAAAAAAAAATATATATATATTGAAAAATAAAAATTGTAAGAGGAGCATACAAATTTATAAGGGAAAACTACCAAAGTTTTAGCACTCTGCCCTTCTTGTCTAAATCCATTCTGAACGAATTCAAAACAATAGGATCAAGTTGAAAAAGACCTTGCCTCATGTCAAAGTTATTTGTAAGTTGAATAATAGCAGACTCAAGAATATTTCTATTAACAATGTTGCTAGAGTGAAACAAAACTGAAGCATTGTTCCAATCAATACAGTGGGATAACTCTGACAAATGGACAAAAAGGGCACTGGACGACTGTCCCGTTCTAACGGAATATTGATGCTGTTTTACACGCGTGTGCAAATCCTTTCCCGTCTGACCAATGTAAAAGGAATCACATTGTTTACAACCAATTTTATACTGTAGATAATGCCTGAATTATTGGTAGGGCTATTTTTACTATGATATTTTTCACAATATTGTTGTAAGAAAATACTACATTAATATCCAAAAGTTTAAGTACATTAGCAATGCCTAAAAAACCCGGGAAAAATGGAAGTACTAAAATATTCTTTGACAAAGTGCGAGTGTTATTATTCACACGATAGAAGGTTCGTTTTGCCTTGTTAAGACAAGATTCCATAAACGCAGGTGGGTAGCACAGATCACTTCCAATACTGTTGATTTTTTCCAATTCGGCATCGATGTATTCCGGACTGACGATCCTAAGAACACGGAGAAACATTGAAGAAAATATGGCCTTCTTAATGGTGGTGTCATGTCCACAGTAAAAATGTACGTAGGACAAATTGTTTGTTTTTCCGATAAATACTAAACTTAAAACCTGGGCTTTCCCTATGTACACGCACATCCAAAAACGGGATTGAGTTGTCTTGTTCCACTTCTAAAGTAAACTTAATGGAGGGGACTTGATCATTTAACTGAAGGAAGAAGTCATCCAGGTCACGATTCATGGGCCAGATACACAAAATATCGTCGACGTACCGCAAACATGGGATACCAACCCACAGGATTCTCGGAATGTAAGTAATTTCGAAAAACTCCATATAAATATTGGAGAGGATGGGCGACAAGGGGTTGCCCATGGCCATCCCAAAAACCTGTTGATAATACTCGCTATTGAAAGTGAATTTACAGTCTTTGATGCAAAGCTTAATAAGTTCCAAAACAATATGTGCAGGTAGTGGCAGGTCGTACTTATGTAATTCTCGGGAGAGAAAGTCAAGCATATCGTCAATCGGCACTTTTATAAACAATGAACAAACGTCAAAACTGATCAGTCTATCGTTGGTTTCAGTGCGTACATTATTCAATTTTTCAGTAAGATCCATGGAATTTTTTTACATGTGAATCAGAGATAGTTCCGAGAATGGGAGACAAGACTTTGACAAGCCATTTGGAGAGTTTATAGGTAATAGAGCCCACCGAGCTAATAATAGGGCACATAGGGTTGCCAGGTTTGTGGGTTTTAATAAGACCGTAAAGGTAGGGAAGAGAAGGTGAAGTGGACGTGAAAAGCGGAATTAAGTCCTTATGATCTTTGAGAATGCGTTTCAAGCCACTATTGAATGAATTGATGACGTCATCCTGCGGGTTCTTCCTAAGTTTTCTGTATGTGGCGGGGTCCTGGAGAAGCTCGTTCATCTTTCTAATGTAGTCCACTTTGTCCATAATCACTATGGTGTTAGCCTTGTCTGCTTTAGTAAAATGGAGCTCACCATCTTTTTTTAATTGTTAGAGGCTATTGCGAAAACGTTAAGAAAAGTTATCTTCGTAAGAACTAATCACAGCACTATAGACAAGTCCTTTAACTATGACCTGGATGACTTCCTCCTTCAGTTAAATGATCGTCTCTTCCATTAAATTTACTTTAGAAGTGGAACAAGACAACTCATTCCCATTTTTGGATGTGCGTGTACATAGGGAAAGCCCAGGTTTTAAGTTTAGTATCTATCGGCAAAAAAAAAAAAAAATTTGTCCTACGTACATTTTTACTGTGGACATGACACCCCCATTAAGAAGGCCATATTTTCTTCAGTGTTTCTCCGCGCTCTTAGGATCGCTAGTCCGGAATACATCGATGCCGAATTGGAAAAAATCAACGGTATTGGAAGTGATCTGTGCTACCCACCTGCGTTTATGGAATCTTGTCTTAACAAGGCAAAACGAACCTTCTATCGTGTGAATAATAACACTCGCACTTTGTCAAAGAATATTTTAGTACTCCCATTTTTCCCGGGTTTTTTAGGCATTGCTAATGTACTTAAACTTTTGGATATTAATGTAGTATTTTCATACCGTGTGACCACAAAAATTGTCCCTGTTTTTAATCGCTTATTACTCAGTCATTATTACAGCTTCACAAATGAAATAAAAGCATTCGAAAGAGAACATTTTAAAGTTTTAATTTAGTCTACATGTGTTCAAAGTGACGTCCCTGGACATTCTTACATTTCACACAACGGGAAAGGAAGTTATTTATTACATTTTCCAAAACGCTGCATTCAATGGACTGTACACTCTCTACCACCGCTTGCTTTAATTCTTCGATAGAGGATGGCTCTTGCCTGAATACTTTGTCCTTGACAAATCCCCAGAGAAAAAAGTCCATAGGTGATAGATCGGGAGATCTTGCGGGCCAGGGAAACTGCGAGCGATGAGAAATGAATCTTTGTTCAAAAAATCTTGTTAAACATTCCAGTGATTGCCTAGTTGTGTGGGCTGTTGCTCCGTCTTGCTGAAACCACTTGTTACTGCAGTTTTCTTGTTCAAAAACAGTGTTCAGCATTTCTACATATCTTTCTGAAGTTACTGAAAGCGGTCTCCTTGTCTCTGGGTCCTCAAAAAAGTAAGGACCATAAACCTTGCTGCTACTCAAACCACACCAGACAGTAACTTTTGGTGAATGCAGAGGTTTCTCCAAGTGTATATTTGGCTTGTTTTGTGACCAACACCGGTAATTCTGTCTGTTGATGAACCCATTCAGATAGATGTGGCATTCATCACTGAATATTATGTCACTTAATCTTATCTGGTTTTGTTCAATTATTGTTTCAATGCGTTCACAAAACATCAAACGACGCTGGTAGTCTTGTTCGCTAAGCTGTTGCACACATAATTTTGAATGACTTCATTCTCAAATCCAACGTGATTATTTTCCGAATGCTCTCCCGTTTGATTCCTGTCACAGCTGATAGTCGTCTCACAGATTTCTTGTTGTCCGTTTCAAGCTGATTTGCGACTGAATCAATGTTTTCAGCGGTTCGCACACCTTTGCTGCGCCCAGAGTTGCCTTTATGCATGTTCTTGATTGAGCCGTGATGTTTCCATTTTGCGAAAATCCTGCGAATCGTTTTAGGATCTATGGTCCTTTGCTGACCGTATTGTCGTCTGAAAGACCGTTGGGTGGCAACTACCGAGCCATGTTTGATCATCTCTTCTGCGATGAAAACACGTTGCATGTCCGACAAATAACCCATGATTGTGGTGGATAAAACTGTCATTTTTTTATAAGTACTGATTTCGTATCCAGGATATCGAAAAAATTAAATAAAACTTTTAAATATTCTTTTTCGAAAGCTTTTTATTTCATTTGTGAAGCTGCAATAATGACTGAGTAATAAGCGATTAAAAACAGGGACAATTTTTGTGGTCACACGACAAATAACCCATGATTGTGGTGGATAAAACTGTCATTTTTTTATAAGTACTGATTTCGCATCCAGGATATCGAAAAAATTAAATAAAACTTTAAAATGTTCTCTTTCGAATGCTTTTTATTTCATTTGTGAAGCTGCAATAATGACTGAGTAATAAGCAATTAAAAACAGGGACAATTTTTGTGGTCACACGGTATAACAATATTGTGAAAAATATCATAGTAAAAAATAGCCCTACCAATAATTCAGGCATTATCTATAAAATTGGTTGTAAACAATGTGATTCCTTTTACATTGGTCAGACGGGAAAGGATTTGCACACGCGTGTAAAACAGCATCAATATTCCGTTAGGACGGGACAGTCGTCCAGTGCCCTTTTTGTCCATTTGTCAGAGTTATCCCACTGTATTGATTGGAATAATGCTTCAGTTTTGTTTCACTCTAGCAACATTGTTAATAGAAATATTCTTGAGTCTGCTATTATCCAACTTACAAATAACTTTAACATGAGCCAACGTCTTTTTCAACTTGATCCTATTGTTTTGAATTCGTTCAGAATGGGTTTAGACAAGAAGGGCAGAGTACTAAAACTTTGGTAGTTTTCCCTTATAAATTTGTATGGACAACCATTTTTATTTATATAATATGCTCTACATGGTTGCCATTGTTTTGAAAACACATTTCAATACGTGTTCCCCACTGTTGATGAACACGCATTAGCACAGTTGACGTTATGCTTGTAATGGCGTTGGTGATACGTTCCTTTAGATGATTTATGTCTCGTATCTTTTCCTGATACACCATGGCCTTCAAGTGCCCCCAAAGATAGAAATCAAGGGGGGTGAGATCTGGGGATCTGGGAGGCCACTCCACAGGACCACGCCGACCAATCCAAGCATCCGGAAACTGCTGATCCAAATACCGACGCACGTGAAGACCATAATTTAAATTTTCCTATGTATGGAAACTTACGGCCCACCCTGTATATATATATATATATATAATATATATATATATATATATATATAACGTAAAGAACGACGCTTGTATAGGAGATATTCCGCGCAAGACGAGAGAGAGAACGAAACAAATGAAAAAATGAGGTAACCACCCGGGAATCGAACCCGGGATCTTCCGATTGCCGGTCGCATCTGACCGGCAATCGGAAGATCCCGGGTTCGATTCCCGGGTGGTTACCTCATTTTTTTCATTTGTTTCGTTCTCTCTCTCTCGTCTTGCGCGGAATATCTCCTATACAAGCGTCGTTCTTTACGTTGTTTATACTGCGTGTTCTTTGCAGTTGAATGTGTGTATAATATATATATATATATATTTTTTTTTTTTTTTTTTTTTTTTTGTGACATCAGGCATTATCTATAAAATTGGTTGTAAATAATCCATTTGATCTTGTGTTGAATTCGTGAAAGTGCTAAAATTGGTAGTTTTCCTTACAATTTTGTATGCTCCTCCCGCAATTTTTATTTCTATATTTATTATATATATATATTTTTTTGTGACCTATATATAGTCTCGAACTCTTTATTTACTTCAGTGTTCCTGAGGATGTCATTAGACGAAAGCGCTTGAGCACCATTCTGTGTTTCCTTTCTTCGTAGTTTTATTCATCATAAATACTCGTATTTTTCACGTGTTAATTTCATGAAATAATTTTCATATATATATATATATATATATATATATATTTGTTAAGAAAAGTAGATTTTATGGTGGAAAAATGTATAATAGTTTAACTAGAATAGATTCAAAATTGGGAAATGTCTCGTAAAAGTTTTTCAAATTGGTTTTTATTTGCGTTCTTTCGACGCCAAACGATTTCGCAAAGAAGATAGGAGTCAATCATTTCATGTTTGGTCCCACTTTTGCCGCTTATTGCGTCAACAGTTTGAACCTCCGATTTTCATTGGTTATTTTAGAATTGTTTCGGCACAAACCTGGTACACGTAAGAGAGTTAGGTTAGGTTAGGTTAGGTTTTATTCTAGGTAACTTACCTCTCTCAAATAGTTGTTATCCATCTTCGCAAAATTTTACGATTGGAAATAAAAATATAATTTATAGCAAATATTACGTTTAAATAATGTATTTCTCCAATGAAATATGTACTTTTATTAACAAATATATATATATATATATATATATATTATTTATTTATTTTTCCTACCTTGAAATATTATTTTCTTTCGTTTTTTCACAGTGCTTCAAACCAAAAAGACCCAAGATATATTAAAGCTATGATATGCATACATACATAAGAATTATAGTAAAGCTAAATTTTCATCAGAAATTCCCATGCAGATTCTGGAAAGAGCGTACGAGAGCTATCGTCAAGTGTTGAATAACATATCCCAGAATGGCCTTGAAAATCAAGAATTCATGAGCAAATCCACCGATAATTATACATTTATATACACCTTGGTTAACCTTGATTTGGTTTCCGCCCGAATTGTTCATTTTGACGAAGGTCAAGCTTATCACTCCACCTTAAAAGTCTGTAATATATATATATATATACTGTAATACAAACCCACAATTAAAAAGAAAAATGATTCCAAGGTCTTTCGTGTATTCAGAAGTACACCTCGTCAGGGTCAGGTGGGTTTGTATCATTCATTCATTTCACGTGTTTAATTGTGAAATTTATCCCATATATATATATATATATATATATATACTAGCTGAAGTACCCGGCGTTGCCAGGGATAAATTTCACATTGCTGTTGCATGTCGTTCACGGTCAGCTTCAAGGCGTGATTGTCTTTCTTGGGGTGTTTCTCTTGCTCTGGTAGCTGCTACACTTTTTCGGACAGCTTCAAGACGTGATTGTCTTTCTTGGAGGTTTTCTCTTGCTCTGGCTGTTGCATGTCGTTCATGGTCAACTTCAAGGCGTGATTGTCTTTCTTGTGAGCTTTCCTGCTTCCAGGCTTCTTTATTTTTTCTGGCTGCTGATGTACATCTGCCCAAACTTGCCCGTTTCTTTGGTGGCATGGTAAAGTTGTTGGGATTTTCAAAAACTGCCAAAAAACATTGCCACATTAACTTCCTGTAACTATTCGCACAAACAGACAAACAGACAGGCTGACCGACTCTGTGTTGACATTCTTCATCCCATAAGAGGTTCCCGTGCCAAATTTGGTAGCTCTAATTTAAACGGTTTGAAGTCGTCCTAAAAAATAATTATATGTGAAGTTCAAGATTTTCATGACTGTGTTCTTTTCTATAGTTTTATTGACCAAATAAGATTCAGAATTCTTGACACAATGTGAAGCTCAAAATTTTCACGGCTGCGTTCTTTTCTGTAGTTTAATCGGTGCTGGGGCCTTCGGGCCCAGTAATTTTAATTATTTAATTTATTAACATTCTTCATCCCATAAGAGGTTCCCGTGCCAAATTTAGTAGCCCTAGGTCAAACGATTTGCACATGTATAAAGGACAGACAAACAAACAAACAGGCGAATATACAGGGTGTCCCAGAATTAACTATCTATTTCAATGAAATCGGACAAATTTTTTAAAAACACACTTTTATTTATGTTTATCATGTTTAATATGTGTTAAAAATGTATACATTTCTAAATTTTTTTCATAATTTTATTTTCATAATTTTTTCATTATCTGGTCCAATGAAAGACCGTCTGAAGTCATAGAATGGCAAAGAGACTCTCCAAAAGTTAACGTGTGGCTTGGAATGACCAAATCCAAAATTTATGGCCCATTCTTCTTTGCGGAAGCAACTGTAACAGGTACCGTCTACCTTGATATGCTTCAGCAGTTTCTCGAACCACAGCTTCTTGATGATGGCATTCTTGATAATGTTGTGTTTCAACAAGATGGAGCACCATGTCATTATGCTCTAATTGTTCGAGAATACCTCAACAGACGCCTTCCGAATCGGTGGATTGGACGTGGAGGACCTCGACCTTGGCCTCCGCGTTCTCCGGATTTGACACCCCTGGATTTCTTTGCATGGGGTTTCATAAAAACAAAGGTTTATCGCCAAAAGATCAATGCTTCTTGTTGAAACACAACATTATCAAGAATGCCATCATCAAGAAGCTGTGGTTCGAGAAACTGCTGAAGCATATCAAGGTAGACGGTACCTGTTACAGTTGCTTCCGCAAAGAAGAATGGGCCATAAATTTTGGATTTGGTCATTCCAAGCCACACGTTAACTTTTGGAGAGTCTCTTTGCCATTCTATGACTTCAAACGGTCTTTCATTGGACCAGATAATGAAAAAATTATGAAAATAAAATTATGAAAAAAATTTAGAAATTTATACATTTGTAACACATTAAACATGATAAACATAAATAAAAGTGTGTTTTTAAAAAATTTGTCCGATTTCATTGAAATAGATAGTTAATTCTGGGACACCCTGTATATATATATATTTTTTTTTTTTTTAAGTTCGGGAAGAACCGATTCGCCTCTATTTAAAAGGGCATATCTCAGCGGAAAAACAAAGAAAAAGTGAGAGGAAAGACAGAGGAAAAAGAAAGGGTGGAGGGGACAGTCGAAGTGGAAAAAGACCAAGGATGACAAGGACTGCAGGGTCGAGCCCCATCATCCTTGGGTGCTAGGGCCGGGAGGGCGCACGTGAAACCTCCAGGAACAAGCACGTACAAACGAGCACAAAGAGCACTCAAGAGCATGAGCTTAGAACCCCCTTGCGGGGATATATATATATATATATTATATATATGTATATATGTATATATATAGTGGTTTGATTGACAAAAATAGATAGATACCTTCGGCTTTCTACATTTTCTCATTTGATAATAAAAGTCGTTAAATATTAAGGGATTTACTGAATGAATATATTTAGAATGTTGTTTTTCCCTTTGCATACGTAAAGCTGACACACGTTCTGACATTCCATTGATGAGCTTTGTCATTTCTTCTTGAGGACAATAATCGTGGTGCCTATTTACTTTTGTCAACCTCTGTATGGCAACACCGTAATAGGACATCTGGAATACTTGAATATACGAGGTGCAGTCAATAAATGGCCGGAATTGTTTCATTAAAAACAGTCAATAAAATCCGCGCATTTATTGACTGCACCTCATATATATATATATGTTAAACACAGACCGTGCATGGAACAAGGAACTCTTCTGGGAAAATTAAATCCACTATAGTCCGAATAAGTAATGGTAAATGACAAATACCATAGTTTTTTTCCTTTTTCATGATTTTAGCCCGACGTGGGCAACGGGTCTCTCGCAAAGAGATCCCATAAATATAGCTTCCCTCACCAGCTATCTGCAAAGCAGACAGGATCCAGCTTTGGGACGTGGATCTAGGGTTTAAAGCAAGCCTAGATCCCTACACTCAGAACCTCTATATAAGTAAAAGACTCGTTGCATTCACGTCGTGTTGAATAAATCAAAGAAAAAAGGGGTAACTATTGTATTTTTAGCCAAAAAAAACAAAACTTAAACCCCCTTTTTCTTTGATTTATTCAACACGACGTGAATGCAACGAGTCTTTTACTTATATAGAGGTTCTGAGTGTAGGGATCTAGGCTTGCTTTAAACCCTAGATCCACGTCCCAAAGCTGGATCCTGTCTACTTTGCAGATAGCTGGTGAGGGAAGCTATATTTATGGGATCTCTTTGCGAGAGACCCGTTGCCCACGTCGGGCTAAAATCATGAAAAAGGAAAAAAAAAACTATGGTATTTGTCATTTACCATTACTTATTCGGACTATAGTGGATTTAATTTTCCCAGAAGAGTTCCTTGTTCCATGCACGGTCTGTGTTTAACATATAATGTTCTCAGGGAACCATTCTGAGTTTGTGTATATATATATATATATATATATATCAACGTAAAGAACGACGCTTGTTAGGAGAACATTCCGCGCAAGATGAGGAGGGAGAACGAACAAATGAAAAAATGAGGTAACCACCCGGGAATCGAACCCGGGATCTTCCGATTGCCGGTCAGATATGATAACCACTACACCATAGTCCTCACTCGATCTGAAGTCGTAATTCTCCTACATACGCGCAGAAACCAATGCCCCGAGGGGAGCACCTCCCGCATGCCGCACCTATATATACATTTCAACTGCAAAGAACACGCAGTATAATTAACGTAAAGAACGACGCTTGTTAGGAGAACATTCCGCGCAAGATGAGGAGGGAGAACGAACAAATGAAAAAATTAATTATACTGCGTGTTCTTTGCAGTTGAAATGTATATATAGGTGCGGCATGCGGGAGGTGCCCCCCTCGGGGCATTGGTTTCTGCGTGTATGTAGGAAAATTACAACTTCTGATCGAGTGAGGACCATGGTGTAGTGGTTATCATTTCTGACCGGCAATCGGAAGATCCCGGGTTCGATTCCCGGGTGGTTACCTCATTTTTTCATTTGTTCGTTCTCCCTCCTCATCTTGCGCGGAATGTTCTCCTAACAAGCGTCGTTCTTTACGTTAATTATACGAATATGAATTATGATCCACTCATTAGAATACTCCTTCTCTGTCAGATATTATCACAAACATGAAGAATTTAAGAATCAAATATCTATAAAATTCCTTTGTCAGTGATTGGGGTACGATTTCGCTAAATAAATACTGGCTTTTATATTTGAACCGTTTTGAAAGGAAGGGAAAAAATGTGGGTTTTCTGATGTTGTTTTTTTTGCTTCTTATCCCCTTTTTAGTTTGGAAGATAGGATTTAAATAATGTATATGCGAATGGATGACTTAAATGTCGGGGGGGAGGGGGTATTTTACGAGATGTTGTGGTTATTCAATTATAAAGCGTACCACTCGACTTTTGACCGACGGAACAAATTTTTCTCGAATGCAAAATTTACTCCACGAATAAGGGACAACGAAACGTAAAACGATTTAACGTAACCAGATTTGATCTCCTCTAACCTAATTCAACGTAACATAAACTAACCTAGCTTAGAGTATAACGTAAAGTAACCTAACCTAACGACAGAGTACACCATAAAGAAAAAGAAGATCCACTGAAGTTATATACAATACGATACAAGTACAAACTATAGACACAGAACAAAATCAAAACTAATAAACGTAAGAGAATACAAAATAAAGACAATAACAAAACAAAGCGAAAGAAAAACGAACGAAGAAAAAAGTACACCAAAAAAAAAAATTACGAACGGGAAAGAAAACAATAACATGGCATCTATATTACCGTGAATGCCAGAGATTGACTCTTTATCCTCGATTCGGCGGAGACAACGAATAATTCAAAGATGCTTACTGGAAGAGATCTCCAACTTGTCGCCTTCTCTCGCTACATTAGAAATAAAGGCGGAAGAAAGCGGCTAAAATGCGTCGATTCGCCGCATTTGCTCTCAATTTTGGTGTCTGTAATAGGGATAGTCTCGTGCGATAATTGATTCAAGTATTTGTTTATTGTTTTATAGGTTAATTTTTATTAATTCCTATGTATTCATTCGTGAGAGAGAGAGAGAGAGAGAGAGAGAGTTAATTTCTTTAAAATATAATGAAAAAATAAGGTGAATATTATTTCTGTCATTCGTTTATAATTTACAGAATTCTTCTCATGAAATGTGAATGTACAGTAATGTTTTTCACTTTCTTAAGTAATTAGGTTGCAATTATGTACACATTTTGTTACAGTAAATAAGGAATTACTGTAATATATTTTCTTTTATACTGACCATAAAAAGGGGATTACAGTAAAACACACACACACACACAAACACACACACATGTATAACGCCAGTATAATAATAATAATAATAATAATAATAATAAACGTGTGCTTAACCTTTTGCCCCTTTAACGGTTGTTATATTTGGTTGTACTTCTTCTGCCTGCTGTTAAAGAGAGAGCCAGAGTGTTGACTCTTTAGAGGAGAGTCTTATGACATGGTTTCAACATCTTTGAAGACCTTTATCACATCTTCTCTCAGTCTCCGTCTCATATAATGAAATTAAGTCGTTGGCGCGTACTTTTGGAGCTAATAAAATGTCAGGTTAAAAGTACTATATAATAAAAGTAATATATATATATTATATATATATATATATATATATATATATATATATTCTCTCTCTCTCTCTCCTCTCTCTCTCCTCTCTCTCTCTCTCAAGGGAAGCTTGATGGGATCTCTCGGGAGTCAAAACCTCCGAAAAGATGCCTTCAATTTTAGGGACGCTACTTGGGTTTTTAGTGTAGGAATGTTATAACTAGAGCCCAGATGTTCAGGCAAAATACTATAAATGCTATATTTTGGCCTATTTTTGCGTTAACAGGAAAAAGTTCCTTTTTTGTTATAAAGTGCCTAATTTGCCTTTTTTCCATTATTTTCTAGTATTATTCCATTAGAGTGCCAAAGTAGCTCTATCAGTTTGTTATATATATATATATATATATATATATATGTTAACCCCTTCCGTCTATGGCCTTGGGCGGTTCGAAGTTCACGGGGGTTCTGGTTAGGTGGCAGCAACGGATTTGTTACTCTGGTGTATTTGGTACCGTATAGGGAATCGCAGAAATTTCTCTTATACTACTCTCCGATTTCTTCTTGGATCGGAGGATTCTGTGAGGCTGACTAAATTCTCTGAAGGTTCCCCGATTCTTCTTATAACGTATCGGGAAATTAGTTTTCTCTATTTAAGACTAAGTTCTCTGAAGAGAGCAAGACTCGAAGGAGAAGACAAAGATATTCTCTTACTGTAGTTTACTGCTAAAATGTTACAGGTAATGCTCAGCCTCTAAGTCAGATCAGTTAAAATCAGAATGAACATTGGAGAAATTTTATGGGCTTTATACTGAAATATTTACTGACATCATTATTATTCAATGCTGATCTGTCTCATTAGGCTGATTTGTGTTGCAAAAATATTTTTAAAAAAAAGGTAAAGATTTCAGTTGTGGCAATGTCTAGACTGAGAAGCATGATATTTGAAGAGGAAGTCATAGTTTTATCTTAAACCGCATGTTTGACAGATCTGATGTTATCATGACCTGCCGAGTTAACTAAAAATGGAAATTGAAATATACCCTTTATTATGAATTACAATTAAACATGCGTATGAGCAAAAATTAAATGCTTAAGACTTAAAATTAAACGTTAAGCAGGACATGACTTTAGCTTTTACAACGAAGAGAGAATATATACAGGAAATGAACATCGCAGAATTTAACAAGATTACATTATTAAGCTAAATCTAAAAATGATTAAGTAATTTAAAAAGAAATAATTCACCAATTATTCAGTAGAAATAAAATAGGAAGCATATCAACAATTTTATCCAAACTCGTGTCAGCGTTATGCGACTTTAGACTCTATGTGTCAAAATGAATATATAAATATAAATATACATAAGAATATAAGGATGTATAAATATACAAATTATACAAACGAATACAAGAATTACATGAATGAACACAAGGACCATATGAAAGTAGGAATTTATTCAGTGTTCATTTATATATATATATATATATATATATATATATATATATACTTTTCAACCTTTCAAATGTTCCGTGCGATGATTTCTTATTTCACGAAGGTGAGCTTGTCACCCCTCATATAGAGGGTGGCGCAAACGTCGCGCATCATAGGAATTTTCAGTGTTGACTATAATATATTTTTTTTTTCTTTAAGGTAGGGAATGGCTGCGAAATTAACAATAGACGAGAGGGTGAGCTTGGTTTTAATGCATGGAATACCAGGTACAACAAATCGATGAATCGGTGAGCTTGGTTTTAATGCATGGAATACCAGGTACAACAAATCGATGAATCGGTGCAGAATTTAAATTCTGTACCGATTCATCGATTTGTAGTACCTGGTATTCCATGTATTAAAACCAAGCTCACCCTCTCGTCTATTGTTAATTTCGCAGCCATTCCCACCTTAAAGAAAAAATAATATATTATTGTCAACACTGAAAATTCCTATGATGCGCGACTTTTGCGCCACCCTGTATATATATATATATATATGTGTGTATATATATATATATATATATATCATTCAACTGCAAAGAACACGCAGTATAAATAACGTAAAGAACGACGCTTGTATAGGAGATATTCCGCGCAAGACGAGAAAGAGAAAACAACAAATGAAAAAATGAAGTACCACCTGGGAATCGAACCCGGGATCTTCCGATTGCCGGTCAGACGCGATAACCACTACACCATGGACTTCACTCTTCCAAATGCCGTAATTCCTCTACATACTCGCAGAAACCAATGCCCCAAGGGGCACCTCCCGCATGCCGTAACATTATATACATTCAACTGCAAAGAACACGCAGTATAAATAACGTAAAGAACGACGCTTGTATAGGAGATATTCCGCGCAAGACGAGAAAGAGAAAACAACAAATGAAAAAATGAAGTACCACCTGGGAATCGAACCCGGGATCTTCCGATTGCCGGTCAGACGCGATAACCACTACACCATGGACTTCACTCTTCCAAATGCCGTAATTCCTCTACATACTCGCAGAAACCAATGCCCCAAGGGGGCACCTCCCGCATGCCGTAACATTATATACATTCAACTGCAAAGAACACGTACTGTTTTGTTCACTATAATGGCGCTGTAATATGTACGAGTATTATTTATTATGAAAATGAAAATGAAAAGGTTTATTGGCAGACTATAATCCATATGACAAATATTATTAATACAATGACAGTTCACATACAGTTCACATTATATATACGTGTATGATGGTATTATTCTATAATAAACTTTATTTTTAGAAATTAAATCATTGTTATGTGTAACTAATATTTGCATTACCTACGGTTTTGTTCACTAAGGGCGTTGTAATATGTATTATGCATATATAAAGGTATTATTCTAGATTAAACGTTTTTTTGAAAGCGAATTTATAAATGGCTTTTGGAGGGGGGAGAAGTTACTGGCTATTTTGAATGTTTATCTTGCCTATTTGCCTCCCTTTTTCAAGGGTTTTTATTGCCTAAACATCCGTGTTCTAGTTATTACTTTTTAGGTAAATCGTAGAATATCTAACTTAGCTAGCTAGAGAAAATTTTATAGTTTTATACAGAAATAGCGATGTTCCCTGTTATGATAAATGTAGTAGGAGGCGCTGGCCGGGTCTGGTTTCAGAGCGTTAAGAGTTCTTAGATGATGTTAAACTTGAGATCTCTCGGGAGTCAAACCTCCGAATAGTCATACTTATCTCGAGGGAAGCTATTTAGTTACAGTGAAAATTTTATTTTAAATATTAGCCATGAAAATATCGAAAGAAAGAAAAATTATGCATATTATGTATTATTATTCCCCAATATGTATGGGGGAATTCTTCAAGAAGAGGAGCTGGCCAGCTCGAGGTGCACTCTGGACCAGTGCAATTTTGTCAAAGTAATTGCTATGCGGAGGACGCAATATAAATTACTCTATGATAAATCTTCCTGAAAAAAGGAGGAAATAAATTTCTTAATGTACACTTCCGTGGGAATTCTTAAATTCGTGTGTCCTGACCAGGTGGAAGTGCTTATGAATCAATGTTCCCTTATCTAGTCATTCCAGCGCGAAATACGGCAATGAAAATAGTAAATTTTTGAAAGTGGGTCTCTCGGTACAGTGGTTTTGTCAGGCTACGGAGAAATGATACAACGATGAAATGATGACTTCTTATATATAATAAATAAATATAAAATTCCTTAAAATAAATGCCTGCTGTAAATTAAATTAAGTAGTTTGGCATTCGTGCTATCCTTTATTTTCCGCTGTCTTCTCATGCGTAACTAAGTACACGCGACAGGTGTACGCGTAGTGTGAATGAACTCTGAAGCTATTCTCTTCATTATACTTTTTCCTGTTTTTCTATAAATCTTCTTTCACCACTATTTTCTGTCAACAGTGGCTGGCGAAGGAGACAGAGAGGTCTCACCCTATTCTAGGGCATTCCTATTCCCATTCGTGTCTGCAAATACAATTCCGGAGCAAGTGTAGTTTACGTTCCCCCGACGCAAAAGGGGACACAAACTACACTAGGTCAAAGTTGGGGAACGTAAACTACACTAGGATCTTTAGGAGACACTTTTTAAATGAATCCACCAAATAAAAAGTTAAAATTAACGAAAATATCACGACTTAACCTAACCAATCGTCAATATATATATACAGGCCCGGATTTAGCTATAGGCGAACTAGGCGATCGCCTAGGGCCTCGCGCCAAAGGGGGCCTCGCTCAAGCCGTTTTGCGCGTTCTGTTCAAGTGATATTAATGATTTAGAACTCTATGAAGAACTTAAAGTACTTTGCAGGTTTATACCTGAGAAAACAGATCTCGGAAATGCCCTTGTTTATATAGTGCAAAAACAACTAAGTGAGATTTATCCTAATGTTTATGTTGCACTTCGAATAGTATTAACCATCCCAGTTACTGTTGCTTCGCTGAAAGAAGTTTCTCGCGTCTCAAACTTATTAAAACATATTTGCGTTCCACCATGTCTCAAGCGAGATTGCAATCATTAGCTATGTTATCGATAGAAAATGATATAACAAATTCATTAGATTATTCTCAATTAATTGAAGAGTTTAGCTCGAAGAAAAGTAGAAAAGCATTGCTGTAATATTCAAGGAGCATCTGAACCAAATATTAAAGCATTAATATTTAGCCTGATAAGTCGATCGCTCACTATTATAAAAAATGAAATGTTAACATCTCTTATACATCACATATGAAAAACGTTTGTATACTATGGAAAGTCATTACCTATAATATTATATAAATCTTAGAAATCATTGTCTTATATTTTCGATACAAATCTTGATTCCTATTATAATTTATACTTATTTGTATGGTTTATTTATATTTCTTATACAATTTCCATGCGTGATTATTTTGGTTTGGTTTAATTTTTAAGTGCTGGCATAGTTCTGTCTATGCGGGATTCTAATATTGCTGGTATAGTATCGATAATAATTAAGTCCATATTTTCATATATATAGGCCTAGGGCCTCGCAATTTCTAGATCTGCCTAGGGCCTCGCAACTTCTAGATCCGGCCCTGTATATATATATATATATATATATAAATTGACGATTGGTTAGGTTAAGTCGTAATATTTTCGTTAGTTGTAACGTTTTATTTGATTAGGTATACGCGGACAAAGTTGGGGAACGCAAACTAGGATCACCTGAAGATCAGGGCCCACAGCCTTCTTTAGTTAGCCTTATAAGGCTAACTAATGAAAATATCACGACCTAACCTAACTAATCGTTAGGTCAACTGTACGCCCTTGACGATTGGTTAGGTTAGGTCGTGATATTTTCGTCAGTTAGCCTTATGAAGCTAACTAAAGAAGGCTGGGGGACCCTGATCTTCAGGTGATCCCAAACTACACTAGGATAATGTAGGGGAACGTAAACTACACTAAGCACCACAAGGGGACGTAAACTACACTTACTCCACAATTCCCATTCTATATCAATCATTCCCATTCTAGGCAACTCCCATTCTTTGCTATTCCCATTTCATTTTCATTCTCATCCACGGACTTTCCCACTTTGGTCCCGGTTAGGCGTTTCAGCGACGAAAACGTTGTTTCCCAAATTAAGAGACGCTTTTGTCAAATATGGATTTTTCACTTTTGGTCAGTTTCATTTGAGGACCGAAAATGGCAATGACAAATAATCGTCAGAGATCCTTGTCTGTTCTGCACTTTACTATTACTACTGTTCTCGCATGAAAGCTTTACACGTGTATAAGTGTAAGCCCTTGGCCCCTCCTTCCTGCATAAAAAAAGGCATGGTATAAGATTTCAGTATTTTCTTTTTATTTGTTTTTTCTATTTTTTCTACTTCCTTCTTGGGCTAGCCTAGAGTGGATCTTAGGGTCTTTATTAGCCTGTACGAGTAATTCTATAACTCTCTCTCTCTCTCTCTCTCTCTCTCTCTCTCTCCATTTTCATTCGTCTGTATGGGGTTTGGGACTTGGAAACTCCCTCTTATTTGTACATCTTACCCTCAATCCCTTTCTGCTTGTAGATCTAATAATCTAAATTGGATCTCGTGATCTAAATTTAATCTAATGATCTAAATGAGGAAAGGACAAAATATTGAAATGATAATAGAATAAATAACTTTCGATAACCTCAGTTTAAAAATTAATTAAAAGAAAAAAAATTAGAAAAAGTGAATCGCGGTGCATTTTGATCCTGAAGAATCATGCACTCAGACCTGTAAAGACCTATAAAGTCTGCAATGCAAACTAATAACCTAGGAACGGAAATGAAAGTGGAAAAAGTTGTTAATTCGATTATGATAACACAAAGGATTGTTGCTTCCGATGATAATAAGCAACGTACGGAAGTACTGATAATATACAGGGTGTCCACAAAAAACACCCCAAAATTATACTTTTATCATTTTATTGCTATGGCATATAGGAAGCTAATTAAATGCTCATTTTGAAGCTATGATATGGAAGTTTTATATAGCATAATAATGTCGACAGTTCACAGCTCAGGTAAGACCTCACTCTTCATTATATTTTAGTAGCTGGTTCACTGTCAACTGAATTCCCTCATCATCTTCAAAGTAAAACGGTCCTAGGATGCCGTGCCAACTGATGCCACACCAAATGGTAACTTTCGACTTGGATCGTGTTGTCACATCAACAATAGCTTCATTGGCAGGGCGCTGTAGCCCCAGAAACGCATGTTACGGCGATTGGTGACAGCCTGTGCCAGCGTCACATGGCATCCATCAGTAAAGACGAGCTTCTTCAAGAAGTCTGCAAAGTCTTCCAGCTTATTGAACATCCGCTGAGCAAAAGCCACACGCTTGCCTTGCTGCTGGTCAGTGAGAGGGGCCTGCACATTGATTTGATACGGAAATGCATGAAGGTCAAGACGCAGGATCTTTGTGTCGATGAAACGTTTCAAGCCGGGTTAATTTGCAATGTGCCTGATTGACTTCCTTGGACTTCGAACCACAGTTTCACGGACTTTCCTGGAATTCTCCGGCGTTCTCATAGTTTTCAGGCGTCCATTATGTCCTTTATGGAGTAGTTGAAGTGTCCCATGAGCATTGAACTTCTTTATGAGATCTCTGATTGATTTGCGATCAGGAGCTTTGCGAACTCCAAAAACACTGAAAAAACTTCCTCTGTACTGCAACGATACTGTTGGTCTCTACCTGAAACAGGGAAAGGAGAATAAGAGCTTTAGCTATCATAGCACCCTCACAATCGGCGTTCAGTTTTGGGGTGTTTTTTTGTGGACCCTCTATATATATATATATATATATATATATATATATATATATATATATATATATATATATATATATATATATATAGTGAATGTATTCTGAAGCATGTCCTTTCGATTCGTTTTCTAACTTTCCTATTATCTATTACTTCAACACTTCATTTCTGCCCGTAGCGACTGACGGGAGAGACTCTGTTTTATTTGTTTTTCGCCTTAGTTTTTCTTCTTTCTTTGTAGAGAGGCGTAAACCTGATGTGTGTTTATTTCATTTAGAAACTTTATGAACTTGTTTCCTATTTTTAGTGGGTTAACTGAGATTGAATCTTGTTGTCTTTGTTAGTCTATAACCCTGCAGAAGGAGTTCTCTCTCTCTCTCTCTCTCTCTCTCTCTCTCTCTCTCTCTCTCTCTCTCTCTCTCTCTCTCTCTCTCTCTCTCTCTCTCTCTCTATGCCTGCTTATATCTACTTACAGGCACTTTTTTACACATAAATTTGCATATAACGATGCTATTCAAATTAGAAAAGAAGGATTGTTGCATAAAAATATTCCATATTGCATCATTTCTCTCCCCTTTTCAAGCCGTGAACAAAGGAGAGTCGGCTGCTGTGACACAAAGACAGAGTATATGCAATCACACCTATCACAATATATGTATGTCTTTTCGCCTTTCTTCAGCGCTATTTATTATCTGAATTGGGTTTGGTGACTCTTTGTTTACTCTCTTTATTGCGTGTGTTAATTGGTGCATATGGAATTTTTCTCTATCTTTTTTGTAATAGAGTTCTTAAAGATGACTGCTCCAGAGGTATAGATAGATAAACATGTACACACACACACACACACGAAAGCGCGACATTTCCTCTTATTTATATATATATATATATATATATATATATATATATATATATATACGACAGTCTTACAGTGAACATTATGTGTATCAATATTGCAACAAAGCTTGTTTTTCAATCCCAGTTCCATTTTCTCCATTATAGGATTCTGAACTGATTGTTACCTTTATTTTCTCTTGCTTTCTTAGCTTGAGAGAGAGAGAGAGAGAGAGAGAGAGAGAGAGAGAGAGAGAGAGAGAGAGAGAGATTGTAGCTACATTAAAATTCATTGTAATACTATACCAATATTTTTTAAGGAGTTTTTCACTAAAATCCCCTTAAATATTGGTTACAATCTTACATTATTTAGTAAGGAAACCTCATCAACAACAGTCCAAGTGCAAAAGTTTGCAGTTTTTAATTAAAGGAATAGGTTTTAACGGTCTTTTTTCATCGTTTTAAGTATAATTAAAAAGCACTAATACCAACCTTAATACAATCTGAAAAGGCTAATGTTGTAATACAGATTTAAAAGAAATTTTATATATATATATATATATATATATATATATATATATATATATATACCCTCGTGTATACAGGGTGGCCTAAAATAAAGTAGCCCCTTGAGTTTTGTTAAAAGAAATAATGGAGTTACTTTATCTTGGGCCACCCTATATATATATATATATATATATATAATTTATTTTTTGTTGTCCTGCGCATGCATGATTCGAAGAGACTTTTACTGTGTGCGGAATTGAGTGAGTAAACCTGTCAAGGACGGAGGTCCGCAGGACAGGACGAACCTTGGTTTTGCTTCCACCCGAATTGTTCATTCTGACGAAGGTCAAGCTTGTCACTCCACCTTAGACCTACAGTTTAACGTGGAATTCGAACCACGCCCCACCAGCAGCCCAGCGTCTCAACCACTAGGCTACCCAGGGTATCTATTTATCTACCAACCAATTTCTTATTGTGTGGAAGAATGAACAGCTGGGTTTTGCTGCACGCCTGCCGTCACCGGGTCTGGATCCCGGGGCCGATGGATTCGTAGTCAGCGACGTTAACCACTACATCACCGAGGCGTATATATATATATATATATATATATAGTGTTGTGTGTGTGTGTGTGTGTGTGTGTAAGGTGTTTCATATGTCTGGAGACATTGGAAATATGTAGAAAGCGTAATACAACTCTATGACAATGTTTTATTTTCAACATACTATTACAGAAGGTGTTTAAGAGGACATTTGAAATCTGTTCTCTACGTAGACAGACTAAGAACAATTGAGGATTTGAAAGCTAAGATAAGATTGGAATTGCAGCAAATTTCTGCGGAAACAATTAGAAGTGTTCAGAGACGTTGACAGTTACGAGTAATGAAGTGTGTTGAAGTTCAGGATGAACAACAATCTGAACACCTTCCGTAATAGAATGTTGAAAATAAAACATTGTCATAAAGTTGTATTACTCTTTCTACATATTTCCGATGTCTCCAAACATATGAAACAACACCTTTTATAAATAAAAGTGTTTTTTAAAAAAGAAGAAAAGTAACGTCCGTGTACCTCTTATTTATATATATATATATATATATATATATATATATATATATATATATATATATATATATATATATATATATTTCTTTCATTTCGTTTCAATAAAACGTTTTTGTAATAAGACCTTAGAGAAAATAGAAAAAGGAAGTTATCCAAATACAAAAATAAATCTACTTTTGTTACCTCATTTTCGTTCATTTGAGAAGCAGAAATTACATATTGGTTGGAAAGAAAATAATTTTGTTTTTCATTTTGAGTGTTTTGCGAAAATATTATATAAGAAAAATACTCCCATTTTCACACTTATTGGAGGGGAAATTTAAAATACGGGTGTCCATAAATTATCTTTACAAACTCAATTGAATTTGTAAAGCTAATTTATGGACACCATATATATGTGTGTGTGTGTGTGTGTGTGTGTGTGTGTGTGTATATACGTATATATATATATATATATATATATATATATATATATATATAGTCATAAATGCCCAAGGAGGTCCAACATTTGAGTAAAATTTCGTCTGTGCTCATATTTTACCCAGTAGGTCCAACAGGTTATATATTTTTAAATTTTTAAACACTTTCGTTAGTGTTAATGTAGTGTCAAAAAGTTAAAGAAAGCGCTTTTTTACCGTATACAATGATTATTTTTTCGAATTTCATTCGCGTCACGATTTTAATTCAAAACCTTGAAATGAAGTACTGTAAGTTAGACTTCATGTTCCTTCAGACTTTTACACACCCACTGATTTGTTTTAGGTTAGGTTAGATTAACCTCAGTTAGCGTAACCTGATCTAACCTCAAAAAGTAGGTCATACAAGAAAATCCGACTTAATTTGTAAAAAGGGTGGCTTACTATTACCGCTACTTAGGGATTTAGGAATATATATATATATATATATATATATATATATATATATATATATATATATATATATACACGTCTGTGTGTGTGTGTGTGTGTGTAATATAAATGGACAAAAGTTTGTTTACGTAATTTACGTACAATTTCGGGAAAAAGTTCGCTTACAAACATGAAATTCTAAAAATCATAAAAAATTACTGATTAGGAATGATTTTTCTTTAATTTTTATTACAAAGAATAAAATAACCAACAAAAATAGTAATATTAACAAGTAGTAATTTTTTAAGATTTATTAAAAAAAAATTGTAGTCAAATTTTTTTCCGAAATTGTACATTATATTTTTCATTTCTTTTCTGTACATTCTTTCTTCATAATATTGGGTCTTTCTCGTCATTAGATACAATAATAATGAGTCCTGCTCAATAATAATCCAGTCTATGATGTCTCGTTTTACGTAAAAGAATACGCGAGACATCTTCACTTCCTCCTCGTGATAGAAATGGCGCGTGTAAGAGGATATTAGTGCCAGATCCAAGGGGAGAGTGCCAAACCTTCATATTCAGAATTTCATTTGCATTTCGTAACACGATACCCCATAACATTTATGTACAGTATAACAACAAAGTCCATTTGACTTTTGTGAGCTAAAAATGTGCAAGGTTCGAAAATTTGTATTATTTCATGACTTTTGTGCGTTTTGAATATTACAATCTTACTGAAATTAACATCATAAGGAATACAGGAACATACAGGGTGATAAAAAAAAAATCGTTTCCAGAAATAAATTGTTACGCAAGTATTTTTTTGGGGAGTGTCCTTTTTCGATCACGCTGTATATTTAAGTGAATGAAATACGGATTTGAAATTATGACTTTTCAGTAAGAAAAGTAAAATTTCAAAATTTCTCTCTCTCTCTCTCTCTCTCAAGATATATATATATATATATATACACACACTCGTATATATTGTATACCGTACAATATACGAGTAAAAAGAAGGTAAAAATCAATAAGATTTGAAGAAAATCTTTGAGGATTATTGACTTAAAGATCGAAGGATTATTCTCTTAATCTAAAACAAAGAAAGGAATGAAAAGAGACAAACAATAATTGTTTATTGAGAACTTCTCTCTCCTCTTTCCTTGTTTAAATATTCAATTTCCAATTCCATATCAGTGGAGGGACAACGTGGCTGCGACGTCTCTCCAACATATCTGTTTACATTCCACGATTATACATTGTATATACTCACGCATATGTTATCTTATATATATATATATATATATATATATATATATATATATATATATATATGTGTGTGTGTGTGTGTGTGTGTGTGTGTGTGTGTGTGTGTGTGTTCATAGTCAACGATCACCACAGCTTAAACTATATAGCAGTGGTTGCCAACATTTTTTTTGCTGCGACCCTAAATTAACCACCAACAGGGCCTCCCGACCCTCAGCCTCATGATAAAATGTAAATATGTATATAAATATAAATTGAATTAAGAAATAGTGAATATAGTGACCCTTCGAGACCCTACTTGATGACCTCCGCGACCCCGATTTGGGTCGCGACCCGAGGTTGGGAACCACTGCTATATAGGTAAGGTAAGGACTAATTAATTTTTTAAAGTTTAGCTGGACTAAATTCGATTAATAAACAAAATTAGATTAAATTTTAAAATGTTAAAATGTTTAAATAGTTAACTTGGTTAAATTTTAATTCTTCTAATCTGATAAGGTTGAAAACCATTTTAGAAAAATTGATTGTCACCGTTAACTATGTTAATATTATAGAGAGATAAATTGGATGCATGTATAAAGGGAAGGTTTGAAATTACAGAGTTTCAGAGTCCCTTTGCATGATCCAGTTTGATAAGAGCAAAAGTTAGGTGATGAGAATGTACTTGTAATTGAAATGGGTGCACTCGTGTCGCTTTGGGGAGGAAAGAAACTCGCGGTGCATCTTACTCCTGATGAATCAAGCACTCGGACCTATAGAGCCAAGAGTGTCTGTAATTCAAACCAACTACAAAACAAGGAAATAATTATGAACTTGACTCGACATCGATTATTATAACGCAAAACATTATTGCTGCCATTGGTAATGAGTCACGTACGGAAGCCTTGTCAGTAAGATGACCCTCTATGTACTTGGCAATGATACTGCGAGCTGTTCGTACCATGAATGAGTGTATGGGCGGAACGGTGCTTTGTGTAAAACAGTGAGAATTTTCTTCTATCTCGTACTTAATCTATTGAGACAGGCGTCTTAAACTTTAAGAATATATTATACAGGATAAGAGAAAAGTCCTTATGGATTTTATACCCATTGTACAAATAATTTGTTAATAATGTATAAATTCCAATGATATCACTGCATTATATGCGATACTTTACAAAGCAACTATACAAGGCCAGGAATGATCCTAGACTAGAACAGGAAGGCCCGAGACTCTAGCCCCAGTCAGCGCCATGTCACTAAGGATGGAATAACAGCAATCAAGAAAGAGTGTATCTTGTATCGTAAGCTATTTCTTATAATAATTGTGAGGAAAGTTTGTGTTTACTTCAAGAAAAATATAATAAACCACCACCAAATGCAATCATTCTTCGATACTCGAAGCTCAAACTTTTGGAAACAGAGAGCCTGGTGAAAGATCGTTCAAGAAGCGGAAAGCCAGTAACGGCGACAGGAGACAACAACAAAGAAAATGTCCTCTCAAGTTTGTAAGTCGATCCAACAACTTCAACGAGAAAATTCGCACGGGAATTGAATATTTTCAAACTGTCAGCAGCAAAAATATTGAAATCACAGTGATACCACGATTACCAACCCATTTACTCTCAGCTCATATACGACCATAATTCTGATAGATAGCTGCAGTTTGCTGAAACAATGAGATAAAAGTCCAACAGTGATCCAGATTTCCTTGGAAAGATCAGATTATCAGATGAATGTATCTTCGGTTTAACAAGTAAAGGAAACAAACACAACATGCACTACTGGGTGAAAAAAATCCCCAAAATATGAATGGGTAAACCCGTTAAAACGGCTCCACTAACAGTTTTGGCGTGCATTGGTTATTCAGGACTCGTTTCCTTTGACATATCGAGAGATACGATGATTGGAAAACGCTATTGCGAGATATTGAGAGAAAAGGTTTTGCCACATTTCACTAATGGTGTTGACAGGAATTGGCTTTATTAACATGATGGAGCGCTGCTACATTACTCCGCAGCTGCGGATACAAACCTTGAAGGAAGATGGCTTGGGTGGCGAGGTCCCATCGAGTGGCCAGCCAGAACACCTGATTGAACCTCATGTGATTTCTGGTTTTGGGCTTATTTACGTGACAAACTCTACACTCCTGGTTTCATCTATCCAAATAGGAATGCCCTTGGCCGCAGAATAGATGAAGAACTGAAAAGGATCCCACTCGATATGTTCAGAAGAAGAGTGAAGAGTTTCACAGGGAAAATCCACAAATGTATCTTAGCCGATGGAGAATTCTTTGAAGATTAAATTACAATTTAACAAAATATTTGTATGAATAAAATTCTTTTAGACTTTTTGTTTGATTTGTTTCATCATTTGAATACTTATCTGTATAATGTTGTTAACTATAAAATCCTTAGACTTTCCTCCCACCCTGTATATATATATATATATATATATATATACATATATACATATATACATATATACATATATACATATATACATATATATATATACACATATATACATATATACACATATACACATATATATATACATATATACATATATATACATATATACATATATATACATATATATACATATATATATATACATATATACATATACATATATATATATATATATACATATACATATATATACATATATATACATATATATATATTACTTCTATAGCTATGCAAAAAGGAAAACAAAAACGCGCGCCGCTATTGGGCCTTTAAGGACGAGAAATAATGAACTAACCGACGATCCAAAAGAAATATCTGATACACTGAGAGCTTAATATGAATCAGTTTTCAGTACCCCAAAAAGTGACAAAGCGATACCTGACATAAATGCATTCTTTGAAGAGGAATTGCAAGGAGAGTATATAACAGACTTTGATTTTACACCAGAAGATGTAGCGAGAGCTATAGGACAAATGAAACCACATTCAGCTGCAGGTCCGGACAATTGGAACGCATTATTGATTAAAAGCTGTAAAAATGAAATAGCTACACCTTTATACTGGATATGGAGAAGATCCCTGACACTGGGGAAATACCGAGCATCTTGAAAAGAGCAAACATTGTCCCTATATATAAAGGAGGGGACAGATCTCAAGCAAAGAACTATAGATCAGTGTCATTGACGTCCCACCTCACCAAAGTGTTTGAAAGAATAGTTAGAGACGTTAGAGAGAAAATTTATGATTTCCTCGAGACACGGGAAAGATTCAACGAAAATCAGCATGGATTCCGATCAGGTAGATCATGCCTATCACAACTAATAGAACACTACAACAATATTCTAGATGCATTGGAAGGCAATGACAACTACGATGTTATATACAGTACACAGATTTTGCTAAAGCTTTCGACAAATGTGACCATGGTATAATAGCACATAAAATTAAATATATGGGAATAACAGGCAAAGTGGGAAAATGGATCTACAACTTCCTCAGAGAACGTCTGCAGGTCGTCAAAATTGAAGGTATATCATCATCAGAATCGGAAGTACGCAGTTCAGTACCACAAGGGACAGTACTGGCCCCACTCCTGTTCATTATCATGCTAACAGACATAGACAGCGGAGTAAACAGCAACAGTATAGTAACATCCTTTGCAGACGATACAAAGATCAGCAGAAAAATCAGCGATGTACATGACGTGAAGGCCTTGCAGAGGGACACGAACAAAATATACAAATGGTCAGAAGACACCATGTCATTTAACACCGAGAAATTTCAGCTCTTGAGATATGGTAGAAAAGAAGAACTTAAACAGACTGCATATTATGCTCCAGATAGACAGGAAATTCAGAGAAGCACGAAAGCGATCGATCTCGGGATAATAATGACAGATGATGCGAAATTCAAAACACAAAATCAGATAGCGATAAATAAAGCAAAAAGAGTCGCCGGACAGATACTAAGAACGTTCAAGAGAAGGGACAGGACAGTAATGATTCCCTGCTAAAAACACTGATTATACCAAAACTTGAATACTGCTCAGTTTTGACGTCCCCATATAAAAGGGAAGAAACTAATAAACTAGAAGAAACGCAAAGGCATTTCACAGCCAAGATTGATGGCTGCAAAGAACTCAACTACTGGGAAAGACTACGTAAACTGAATCTGTACTCCCTGGAAAGAAGAAGAGAGAGGTACACCATAATATACATATAGAAAATGATCGAAAAACTGGTACCAAACCTAAAATTAAACCCAATTACCATTCAAACAAAACTGGAAAATAGGAAAGGCAGAATGTGTAGTGTTCCCAAATTAAAGGCCCGACAAGGGACCCCCTCAACTCTGAAGGAAAATAGCTTGGTTGTCAGGGGGCCAAGACTTTTCAACCAGCTTCCTAAGGACCTCAGAAACGTAACGGGGGTCAAAGTTGAAGTCTTCAAGAGAAGACTGGATGCCTGGCTCAGGACGGTACCAGATGAGCTGGGCGTGCCTGGCTATGTACGGTGGAGAGCGCAAGAAAGCAACTCGCTCCTCCACCAAGCCAGACCTAGAGGCGGGGCCACCAGTTTGATCTCCGTGTGAAGAGAGACCAACGCACGAAACAACATAAGATTCATAAGGTTCATAAGGTATATATATATATATATAATATATATATATATTATATATATATATATATATATATGAGAAAATTAATATTAAACTACTGTCATAAATTCGATTAAGTACAGTACTTCGTAATATCTAATGTAATCAGTAAGTCATTAAAGAAGGAATACAAAGGACATCAAACAGCAACAGACCGGGTGGTCCCAACGAGGCTGTCTGTCGAAGAAGGAAGGTTAAAGGATGGATGAAAATTTAAAGATAAATGAAAATTTAAAAGCCAAGCAAAAAGGGAGGTTGGAAGAAGGGAAGGAAATTTAGAGATGAGTGAAAATTTTGAAACGAAGTGGAGCGGATCCGGGTGAAAATTCTACAGTACCTTTATGCGCTACCAAATGCTTCTAACTGGAGGTTTAAAGCAAGATAAATAGCTAGTCTCATTTTAAGGAACTCGACCGAATTACTTTGAACTATTCTAGTTGGCAATGCATTCTACAAATTACCTATACGATTGAAAGAAAAATATTTAGCGTCATTAGAATTGAAATGTTTACCCACTAATTTGAGACCATTACCGCGAGTTCTATCTGCATTCCTGAAGGTGAAATATTTTTCGGCATCGACGTTATCAAAACCTTTAATAATTTTTAAACAACTGGATTAAATCATCTTGAATCCGCCATTTTAAGAGTGAGAATAAATTGAACGTTTCTAAACGGGCAGCGTAGGATTTGTTTCCGAGTCTAGGAATCATCGTAGAAGCCCGTCGCTGCACTCTTCTGTTTGTCCTGTCGTAAATATGGGGACCAGAAATGAACGCAGTACTCCAGGTGGAGACGTATTAAGGTGTTATACAATATTAGCACCGTTTCCTCCGACTTAAATTCAAATAATCTACCAAGAGATCATAAGATTTTATTTGCTTTTCTGACTGTTTCGATAAGTTGCTTACTCGGTTTAAGAGTGTCAACAACAATAATACCTAAATCTTTTTCTTCCGTAACACTTGTTAGTGTCTTCTCGCGCATAAAATACGTTTCTTTAACATTGTTTCTACATTTATCTATATTAAAGTTCATTTGCCAAATTTCTGCCCACTCGAGTAACTTATTAATATCCTCTTGAATCTGCAAACGTTCTGGCGCTGATTTTGTTCGTCCCCCTGGCTTCGTATCATCGGCAAATGTTGAAACTATACTGTTAATCCCCATGTCGCCGTTAGTGATATAAATAACAAAAAGAACTGGTCCCAGAACTGATCTCTGAGACACGCTGCTAGTTACACTTCTCCAATTAGACACTTTGCCATTAATGGACACTCTTTGTTTACGTCCACTAAGCCAATTTTTAATCCATTTGAGAACATTACCATCAATTTCGTGAGAATGAAGTTTAGCTAATAATCTCCTATGGGGAACTTTATCAAAGGAAAATCGAAACATATAACATCTCTTTTATTCTCGTCATATCTATCTACAAATAAAGACTTTGCGCGGTTTTGAGCGGAGTAACAAATATCTCTTTCGCTCAGTCGTTATGATTGGCTGACTCGCGTAAAGTGGGTGAAGCTAATGTCTCTCGCTCAGTCGCCCGTTAAGGTCAGATCTATCAAGATGAGCGGCGTTAAAGATCACGAAGTGATCACAAGCCCTACCTGTAGGGTAGGGAGCCGAAGGCGCGGCTTGTATATATTTACAACTAGCGGAAAGACCCAGCGTTACTGGGGTGGATGTTAAACGCTCTCTCTCTCTCTCTCTATATATATATATATATATAAGAAATCCAATGACAAGAAGGAGAGTAAATGCTATGAAAAGTGTCTTTAATGCGCAACGTTTCAAGCAATACGCTCATCTTCAGGCTAAACAGTGACAAAAAATGACAATATGAAGTTAAAATCAATAAATAAATGAATGAAACACATAAGACAAAATAATTACTATAAAGCCTATTCTTAGAAGCAAAATCTAAAAAGACTAAAAGAAGAGGGTTGAATTCAAAGTTATAAAAGAAGTTTACATATAAAAATACAAGAAACTTAAAAAGCTATTTTTAAATTATAAATAGTAAATTTGAGATTAATACAATGGGATAATTAACACTACTGACCTTTCATTGCTGGTTCCGAGGCACAAGTAATTTAAAACAAAACAAAGGGAAAATACTATGGGTTGGGTGGTTGGAGAGTTATGAGTTGGGGGAGGGGGGTTATAAAAAATTTAGAGGGACAGCTGAGGAATCAACGTTTAGAGAAGGGGTCAATGTTTTAATATAAAGGGATTCCAAAATTCTAAGTGAGTTGGGACAAGGATTACAGCCAAGAATTTTAAAATTATCCAGTGACATCTATTTTACATTTAATACTATGTTCCCGGATACTAGAGGCTTCTTTTTTATTTAAAATTTTACCTGTTCGACAACATATTCCCATATGCGAATAAAATCTAGCCCTGAGAGAGCGCACGGTGCTGCCAATATAAGTACCAAGGAAACACCTTGGGCAGGTAAATAAATATACAACACCGCTACGCAACGAATCAGGAGTTCGATCCTTCGCTGAGAAAAAGCTACCCAAAGACGTTTTATTAATAAATATAATGCGAAAATCAGTATGATAAAAAAATCTTTTTAACAACTTGGTAAATTTAAGTTTAAATTCTTTATTCATGGGACCCATTTCAGGTACCAAGAAATATTTTATATCTTTAGGCACTGAAATACAGGGAAGTTGAGGGCTATAAACATTATTTAAGAAAGATCTTATTAATTTATCTACATATTGAACAGGAAAACTATTATTGGTAAAATATGATCTTAAATTATATAATTATTAAATTCATCATTAAGTAAGGTAAAACTAGAACTCAAATTATATCCTCTGAACAAGAGAGTTTTAATACACGACATCTTATAGTTAAAATCAGTAAAACTAAAAAAATTCATGCCCAAACCGGTAAAAGTGGGTTTCCTATAAACTGATGTAGTAATAGAATCACCTTTTTTCGAAATTAAAAGATCTAAAAAGGGAAGGGAGCCATTTTCCTCAGTTTCCATTGTATAAGTTATATTCGGGTGCAGAGAATTTAAGAAACTAAGAAATTGTTGCGCTTGTACAGCATTATCAAAAACGGCTATCGAGTCATCAACGAAGCGTCGGTAAAAAATTGGTTTACAATTGGTGGGAGATTGTCTAAAAATTACGCTTGTAACCAATTTTTTACCGACGCTTCGTTGATGACTCGATAGCCGTTTTTGATAATGCTGTACAAGCGCAACAATTTTTTAATTTCTTAAATTCTCTGCACCCGAATATAACTTATACAATGGAAACTGAGGAAAATGGCTCCCTTCCCTTTTTAGATCTTTTAATTTCGAAAAAAGGTGATTCTATTACTACATCAGTTTATAGGAAACCCACTTTTACCGGTTTGGGCATGAATTTTTTTAGTTTTACTGATTTTAACTATAAGATGTCGTGTATTAAAACTCTCTTGTTCAGAGGATATAATTTGAGTTCTAATTTTACCTTACTTAATGATGAATTTAATAATTTAAGATCATATTTTACCAATAATAGTTTTCCTGTTCAATATGTAGATAAATTAATAAGATCTTTCTTAAATAATGTTTATAGCCCTCAACTTCCCTGTATTTCAGTGCCTAAAGATATAAAATATTTCTTGGTACCTGAAATGGGTCCCATGAATAAAGAATTTAAACTTAAACTTACCAAGTTGTTAAAAAGATTTTTTTATCATACTGATTTTCGCATTATATTTATTAATAAAACGTCTTTGGGTAGCTTTTTCTCAGCGAAGGATCGAACTCCTGATTCGTTGCGTAGCGGTGTTGTATATTTATTTACCTGCCCAAGGTGTTTCCTTGGTACTTATATTGGCAGCACCGTGCGCTCTCTCAGGGCTAGATTTTATTGGCATATGGGAATAAGTTGTCGAACAGGTAAAATTTTAAATAAAAAAGAAGCCTCTAGTATCCGGGAACATAGTATTAAATGTAAAATAGATGTCACTCTGGATAATTTTAAAATTCTTGGCTGTAATCCTTGTCCCAACTCACTTAGAATTTTGGAATCCCTTTATATTAAAACATTGACCCCTTCTCTAAACGTTGATTATTCCTCAGCTGTCCCTCTAAATTTTTTATAATCCCCTCCCCCCCCAACTCATAACTCTCCAACCACCCAACCCATAGTATTTTCCCTTTGTTTTGTTTTAAATTACTTGTGCCTCGGAACCAGCAATGAAAGATTAGTAGTGTTAATTATCCTATTGTATTAATTTCAAATTTACTATTTATAATTTAAAAATAACTTTTTAAATTTCTTGTATTTTTATATGTAAACTTCTTTTATAACTTTGAATTCAACCCTCTTCTTTTAGTCTTTTTAAATTTTGCTTCTAAGAATAGGTTTTATAGTAATTATTTTGTCTTATGTGTTTCATTCATTTATTTATTGATTTTAACTTCATATTGTCATTTTTTGTCACTATTTAGCCTGAAGATGAGCGTATTGCTTGAAACGTTGCGCATTAAAGAAGACACTTTTCATGGCATTTACTCTCCTTCTTGTCATTGGATTTCTTCTAAATATTAAATTAAAGCTTTGTAGAAGCAACCCGCATGATTATATATATATATATATATATATATATATATATACACCTTACCTTATGAACCTTATGTTGTTTCGTGCGTTGGTCTCTCTTCACACGGAGGTCAAGCTGGTGGCCCCGCCTCTAGGTCTGGCCTGGTTGGAGGAGCGAGTGCTTTCTTGCGCTCTCTACCGTACATAGCCAGGCACGCCCGGCTCATCTGGTACTGTCCTGAGCCAGGCATCCAGTCTTTTCTTGAAGACTTCAACTTTGACCCCCGTTACGTTTCTGAGGTCCTTAGGAAGCTGGTTGAAAAGTCTTGGCCCCCTGACAACCAAGCTATTTTCCTTCAGGGTTGAGGAGGTCCCTTGACGGGCCTTTAATTTGGGAACACTACACATTCTGCCTTTCCTATTTTCCATATACAGGGCGTCCCAAAAAAATGTATAAACACTTTAACAGCTGATAGCTCAATTGATGTTTCTTTCTTTCCAAGTTAAACCCATTAGAATTAATAATGGCAGTCAGACTAAGCTTTGAACAAAGGAAATTCATTCTAAAATGCTACTGGAAGTGTGAAAACGCAGTTGAAGTGCAAAGACAGTTTAGGAGGGAGTTTCAAACAGATCCACCAACGCGACTTACCATCACTCGAATTAGAGATAAGTTTGAAGCCGATGGAACTGTTCAGAATGTTCACAAGAAGCGTTCCGGAAGACCACGGACATCGACAAGCCCCACAAAGCAAGAAAGAGTACTGGAAACGTATCACAAAGTCCAAGAAAATCTGTGCGGCAAGCGAGTCGTGAGGTAGGAATTTCAGAATCGTCTGTCCAACGCATTTGAAGCGCTGTCAATGGAAAAGTTACATTCCAAGATTAGTCCATGCTATTAATGAAGATGATCCGGACCGAAGAGTGGAGTATTGCGAGTGGTACTTGGCACGATGTGGATGTGGATTGGACGAAGGGGGTTTTCGTAGAATACCTCCGCGTTCACCAGACCTCACACCACTAGACTTTTTTTTATGGGGATACTTAAAAGACAAAGTCTACGCTATAAAACCTGCAACAGTCGCTGAATTGAGAGCAGCCATTGAACGAGAATGCACACAAATACCAAACGAAATGTTTCGTGATGTTTGCGATTCCATTGCTTCGCGTTATCAGCAGTGCCTGGACCAGAACGGACGTCAGTTTGAAAACAGGCGTTGACAAAACAATTAAATAATGTCTGTAGATTCTATTACATTTTGAAAATGAAATGTATTTTAATAAACACTGCCTTTATAAGTATTTAAAGTGTGTATACATTTTTTTGGGACGCCCTGTATATATATATACGTAATGACGTAATGATCTTGATGACGTTATTTAATTTTTTAAAATTAATTATTTAATTTATTAACACCCAGATGCACAACCTCAGGATACATCATACAGATACATCCAGGCTATACAAGACTATAAACAGCATTACCCACTCTAACAGCGGTATTCACACCTCACACGCGGCTATCTGTCGCAGCCAAAATAATATCCCAACATACACACAACAAGCTAACATTCTAGTTAATCACTACGCAAAGATAAGTCACTTAAACAGAGACAACAACCAGAAACACGCAGAAAGACAAACAGCCAGACACAAGAAAACCTACAGACTCGACACGACCATTACACCCTTCAATACAGACCAGACCACCAAGATCATCAAAAACATTAAGAATTCGAAGGTTACTGGACCAGACAACATATCTAACATACACCTTAAACACTTGGGCCCACAAGGAATACTAGCTCTCACAAATATCAGCACATATTCATACGAACACTGTATTATTCCTGACATATGGAAACAAGGTAAAATTATTACACTACTCAAACCAAACAAAAATCCAACAGAACCAGCTTCCTATAGACCCATTACTTTACTATGCCCACCTTCCAAAGTAACAGAAAGACTAATCTTACAAATCACCAACCCACACATTCCGCTATCGCCTACTCAACATGGATTCAGACCTCACCACTCAACCACGACATTACTCACTAACCTCACGCAGCACATCATGGATGGCATCAACTCCAGACGACCAGCTCAACGTACACTATTAGCAACAATAGACATTAGTAAAGCATTTGATGCTATCCCACGCTTCCCTCTCATAAACAAAATACTCAACACAAACATGCACAATAACACCAAAAGGTGGCTGAGCAACTATCTCTCAGGAAGATACTCACATGTCACATTTAATGGCAAGTCATCCAAAAACAAGCTTTTTCCGAACGGGGTCCCTCAAGGCTCTGTTCTCTCACCAACACTCTTCAACTTATACATGCATGACATTCCAACACCCATAGATAACAAGCTTACCTTATCATCATATGCAGATGATATCACTCTAACATCCACCCACAACAACATCGACACCGCTACACCAGGTAATTCCACAGCTTACACTAAACAACATCAACATTCCACACATTCACAGAACCAAAATACTTGGTGTCACATACAACACATCATTATCTTTTGCAAACCACATTCAGGATATTAAAACCAAATGTACGTCAAGACTTAACACGCTTAGGGTACTAACATGCACAAACTTTGGACACCAGCAGGAAACAACATCACTCATATACAAACAATATATTCGCTCAGTTATGGACTATGCTAGCCCATGCTGGGCACCCATTATCTCAAACACACACATAAACACCTTACAAACAATACAAAACAACGCACTTCGTATCATTACAGGATGCACTCAAACAACACCAATAGAACACCTGCACACAGAAACAAAAATACTAAAAGTTGGGGAACATTTAGACATGAGGGGAACACAATTCATGGCAGCAGCGACAACTAACCCACAACACCCTTGCCACTACATGTACAATCACGCACCAACACCTCGCACCATTAAGGTAACACCAGAGAGACATTATAACCAAATACTCCATTCCATACCACGCCCCACAGACATCACACAGTACAGAAAACACATACACACACACCTAACCCACAAAGCACTGACACGACTCGGTCCGAATGCGGTCCTAGGTGCGAAGCCGCCACCCATTAACAGGTCAGAGATCAGCCTGAGCAGATCGGATCGAGTTAACTTAGCACGATTCCGATGTGGACATCACCCCAACTTACGGACATATAAACACAGACTAGACAACTCCATAGACGACACCTGCCACCTGTGCCAGGACACACCACAAACAATTGAACACATTATGACAGACTGTACCGCTCTAGCACAACAACGAACACAACACAACATCACTAGTGCGCTGAACCTCTGGTCCACTCCGGAGAGGGCGATCGGTTACCTGCGTGCCGCCGGCTTGCTCGATCAGGGTGGGCTGATCGGCTAAACAACAACAACAACAACCTCAGGACCTAATCAATATGTGTGTGAAGTTTCATGTTTGTAACCGCGTCCTTTTATTATAGATTATATTATTATTACGGGCGGCAATGTGAAGCTCAAGATTTTCATGACTGTGTTCTTTTCTATAGTTTTATTGACTAAATAATTAGTCATGAAAATCTTAAGATTCAGAAATCTTGACACAATGTGAAGCTCAAGATTTTCACGGCTGCGTTCTTTTCTGTAGTTTAATCGCGGTGCTGGGGTCTTCGGGCCCAGTAACGTTAATTATTTAATTTATTAACATGCAGGTGCACAACCTGGGGACCTAATCAATATGTGTAAAGTTTCATGTTTGTAACTACTTCCATTTTGGAGTTATGGCTGGAACACACACACACACACACACACCACACACAACACACACACGTCCTTTTATTATTATTATAGATATCATTAAAAAAGTCGAGCAAATTAGTAAGACAAGAACGATTACGTCAAAAGCCGTATTGAGAATCTTTAATTAACTTATTATTTTCTAAGTGATTAACTATTTTGTCCCGAACCATCGTCTCTATAAGTTTACCAACTATTAAAATCAGGCTAATGGGACGATAATTTCTTGGAAGCGATTTGTTTCCTTTTTTAAATATTGCCATAATGTTTGCAAGTTTCCAATCGAACGAAACTTCTCCAGACTGTAACGACTTATTAAGGAGGAGAGAGGAAACTATTACGCAGTTCATTTCTTTAAGTGTCCTATAGTAGACCTTATCTGGGCCTGGAGGTTTAGTAGGATTAATTTTACCTATGGCTGAGAGTACTTTACTTTCACTGATGGTAAAATCGCGAAACTTTAAATGATCATCGCTGAGCATAATTACGGGAACTGGAATGTTGTTCATATTTTCGTTAGTAAAGACGGAAGAAAAGAATTTATTTAAAACTTCCGTCATTCGTAAAACATCGTAAATTTGTTCGTTGTTTTCGCCTATGAGTGGACCAAAATAGTCTGCGAAGTTACTTTTTATTCCTAACATAATTATAGAATTGCTTCGGATTCCATTTAATCTCGTTCACTATAAATATCTCAGTTGCTCTTACTTTTTCTAATAATAAGTTTTTTGTTTCTCTTTCTCAATAGCTTGTAAGCATTTTCATCGGACAAATTATTTGATTCTTTAAATTTAAAATACGCCGATCAACGAAAGAAAGCCACCAAAACCTTCTTTAGTTAGCTTTATAAGGCTAACTAACGAAAATATCACGACCTAACCTAACAATCGTTAGCTCAACTGTGCGCCCTTGACGATTGGTTAGGTTAGGTCGTTATATTTTCGTTAGTTAGCTTTATAAAGCTAACTAAAGGAGGCTGGGGGTGGCTTTCTTTCATTGATCCAAATGCGCGTTCTTTTTTAACGGTTACTTTTAATTTCAGCATTCCACCATTTAGGTTTGCAGACTTCGCTAACACATTTTTACGTAATGGAAAATTCATGTCTTGATTCTAAATGTTTAAAAAAGCAGTCCCGTCGGTCCGTCCGTCGACACCATGTATTTACTATAAAGCGATTCTGGACAGAAATAAATGTGCTTTGCTTTGTTTCAACTTTTTACTCTAGCGCTTTTTCTAGCGCTTTTCAGTTATTCTGTCAATAATACTACAGAAAAGAACGCAGCAATGAAAATCTTAAACTTCACATCCGAACCCATTGTATCAAGATTTGTGAAGCTTAAGAGTTTCATGGCTGCGTTCTTTTGACCGAAAACCATTAACTCCCCAGTAATTGGGGGGCAGCAGGCCCCAGCACCGCAGATTTAGCTAAATGCACTTTTACTAGTAATTATAGAAAGAAGTCCATGTGCTACTGTATTAATATCATCACGCCAATAAAGCCTCATCCCAATTATAGGTCGAAAGTTGCAGTTTCATGTCACGAAATTTAGCTCTTTTTAAAATCCAAAATGTATTCCAAACAATACAGATTATGAGCATTAACTTTAATTTCAAATGTTATCTGCCTATGATCACTGGTGGAGAAATAGTCCCCTTCAGAGGTATTACACTGGTATGCATATGAAATTTGTTTGTCTGCTGTGAGGGTTTTTTCAACTCATATTATATAGGGTGAACCAAATGTAGGTGGACAGTAAATGATAACGTTTATTTTGAGAATACATATTTAATTTTTTTGTATACTATAATACAAAATAAAATTTAAATAAATTTAGTTATAATATTTAATATAATATAACACAAACACCATAGTTATAATGAACACCATAGTTATAATATAATATAACACAAACCGTATTCAACCTACTGTCCACCTACTTTTGGTTCACCGTGTATAATTCGACCATGCTGAATTCGAAAATGACACTGGTTTTCCTCAATCAGGTCAGGTTTTTTCTCTATTGGCCATTTATTGTAAGTCCAATTTTATCTCCAAATTTATTGATTTTTTTAGCTTAATCACTGTAGATACGAGTAATATTATAAGAACACTCGTGAAAAATGAAAACATTGTGTGAATAAATACTTTTATTCATACAATGAATATGGAAAAAAGTTTATTGAGGAAGGAAGGAAGTTTTTTTGGCTTTCCGTCTGTGTTTTTCTTCGGGCACGTCTCGCTTCAAACACCAGCAATAGTCCGCCAGCATATTGAATCCCAGTTTCCCTGGTACCTCTCTTCCATTATTTTGATATCTTGGTGAAATCGTTCACCCTGTTCCTCACTATAATCCCCGCAATTTTCAGGAAAATAGTCCAAGTGGGACCACAAAAAGTGCATTTTTATGGACATGCGCGACCCATGAGCTTTGAAAGCTTCCATCAAGTTTTCGACAACGGACTCGTATTCTGGACTTCTACGCTTGCCAAGAAAATCAGTGACAACTGATTTGAATGCCTGCCAGGCATTCTTCTCAGTTGGAGTCATTGCGTTTTCGAACTGAGTATCCTTGATCAAAGTTCGAATTTGAGGACCATCAAAAACCCGAGCATTTAGTTTAGCATCAGATATATGAGGAAATTTACTCTCGAGATATCGGAATGCTGAACCCTCCTTATTCATTGATTTGCTGAAATTTTTCATCAAGCCCAGCTTAATATGAAGTGGTGGGAGCAAAATTTTTGTTGGTGGTACAAGGGGCACTGAAACGACATTATGCGACCCAGGTTCAAAATTCTCTCTGGATGCCCATTCACGCTGTGCATAGTGCTTCTCATCCGCTCGGCTATCCCATTTGCAGAGGAAACATGGGTATTTCGTGTATCCCCCTTGCATTCCCAATACAAATGCCACAATCTGAAAAAAAATGAAAATATTTAAAGAATTTAGAGAATTTGTTCTATCAGATAAAAAAATCTATGCATTGGACTGTATCACTTCTGTGGGGAAGTTAAGTGTTCTTATACGCTCTCAAATAACCTTTGGAAAAACAACATAGTCAATAGCAATAGTTTACTTATGATATTAGTATTACCTTCAAATCTCCACAGATCCTCCAGTTATGTTGGTCGTATACGAGAGCATCCAGTAAAATTTTCATGTTATCGTAGCTCTCAGTAAGTTGTACGGAATGTGCTACAGGGACTGATGCAACCCTATTCCAATGTTGAGAAGTACTGCTTTCAAACTTCGTTTAGACGAGTCTATAAATAGCCGCCATTCTGATGCGTTATATGGCAGGCCCAAGGATTCGATTAGCCCCTCAACATTGCAGCAGTACACTAAGGAAGAGGTATTTTCGTGCACTGCAAAAAACTTGCGGAATTCTTCCTCTCGTTTCCTATACCAGGAGAATGTTGTTCCCGGAGCCAGCAAGTTGTCCTCTCGAAGTCGTGAGCCCAAGATCTCGGCAGCTAATTTGGAAAGTCCTAAATCCCTGGTAAGATCATTAAGTTTGGCCTGGTTGAGAGGCCTCGGCTCATTTGAAGCGGTATTTTGAGGTATATACGACTGGGACTGGTCATTGGCATTGGTCATTGATTCATCATCAGAATCATCGAAGTCCAGGGTTTGAGGTGGGTCGGGTATTGGAATTCCAGGACCATGGGGTACAGGTCTCATAGCAGAAGGAATGTCAGGGTATACAACAATGTGTTTATTCTTCTTGTTAACTCCTGAAAATAGAAACACAGAAACATGGATATAAAACTTGCATATGAAATAGAAGAAGCATTCAGACAGTGGCGGCTCGTGAGGGAAGGCTGCGGTCTGTAAGTATGAAATAGGTCGATGGAGTCTGTATATTTTCTTTCTTTTTCATTCATATTGTCCCTTCGGGGACAATATGAATGTTAAAGAAAGAAAATATACAATCATTTTATATGTAAATGTAACTTGTATAACAATATGTATGTGTAAATGTATTTTCTATAACAATATGTATATGTAAATGTATGATTACCATTATGGTGAATATTATGCTATATATGGTGAATATTACATTATGGTGAATATTATGTCGTTTCATACGAGGATTTCAAAATATTTAAGAAAAATAAGTTTATAAGCCCACCTTGGAGGTTTGTCATGCAGAAATAGCAATCTGTCACGTGATCCTTTCCTTCTCTCCAAATCATGGGAATTCCAAAAAGCAAAGATTTCGCTCTGCCTTTGCTCCATCTTCTCAAATTTTCAATGCACGTCTTGCAGCACATATGAGGGGCGAAATTTTTGTCCTGGTCCCCTAGCTTAATTCCAAAGTATGCTCTATACATTGTCTTCACAAATTTAGTGATTTGGGACTGGTTATTTGGCATGGTAACCGTCCCACATATGTAGCAGAATCTATTGGGATCATTTTTACACGCTCTATTCATTATGAAATATTTTATATATATGCCTGAAAAGTAAAAAAAGATATTATACAAGTGAAACAAGTGATGATAGATGTTACTGTTCCAATTCCGCTTTGACAAAATCACGAAAAATTCTATTTTACTTATGAGGCCATAGCCGGATAACCTGAGCTGATTGAGAAAAACAGATTGCAGATTCGAAATCAGCAGGAAACACTCTATCAGAATCACTTACAAAACCCTTGACAGCAAAATTGATGCATACCAGTGTTATCAATTACGTCTAGGTCTGTACTTAAAACAGAATATTGCGTTCTCTAGTGGGTTCCTTGACCATTTGAAAAGGTGAACTTTCGAGCAAACTCTCGTACAAATCGACGACCACAGTTAAATTGTAAAAGACCACCCTCAACTCCCTGCGTAGTAAATTAAGATCCCCATCATATTCGCTGCTTACATCGAAAATTGATTCTTGAAATCTATTATCACTATCGACAGTCTGAAAGGAAGGTCTATATACTAAACCTATAATTAATTTGCTTCGTGAGTTGTCTTTAGTTTCAACAACCGTCCATTTATATTAGCAATTTCTGCAATTTTTCTAACTACGGATTTTAAGTGTGACTGAACATATAATATAGTACCACCACCCATTTTTTCATTCTATCATTATTACATAGCTCATAACCAAGAATATGATATTCTCCAAAACAAATCTCTACTTTCTGTATTTAACCAGGATTCAATAAATGCTATAACCTCAGATTTTTGGTCGAGGCAAATAGCTGTGAAGGAGCAATATCCTCAACAAACCAAAAATAAGGAATTCTGTGAAAGAAGCACGAAACGCAGAAAATGATTGGTCAAGACGTTAAATATAATTCAAGGTCACCCTTCTTCTTCCGCCCGAAAACGGTAAATACAATATCCTCAAAAAAATACAATAAATAATAAAAAAAAAAAATAAATTAAAAACTAAATTAAAATAAAAGAATCACCTGAAGATCAGGGCCCCCAATTTTCCCACTTGAAGATCAAGGGCCCCACTTTTTCCCACCTTCTGAAGATCAGGGTCCCCAAATTAAAGGAAGATAAAAATAATATCAGAAAAATTTTATTGTGATAAAAACCAATTTATGAGAAACATAAAGGTGGATCGGGCTGGGGGGGCAGGGGGGATAATCTTCAGGTGATCCATTTATATATATATATATATATATATATATATATATATATAACTGCAAACACGCAATATAATTAACGTAAAGAACGACGCTTGTATAGGAGATATTCCGCGCAAGATGAGAGAGAGAGAACGAAACAAATTAAAAATGAGGTAACCACCCGGGAATCGAACCCGAGATCTTCCGATTGCCGGTCAGATATGATAACCATTACACCATGGGCCTCGCTCATTCAAATGCCGTAATTCCTCTACATACGCGCAGAAACCAATGCCCCAAGGGGGCACCTCCCGCATGCCGTAACATTATATACATTTAACTGCAAACACGCAGTATAATTAACGTAAAGAACGACGCTTGTATAGGAGATATTCCGCGCAAGATGAGAGAGAGAGAACGAAACAAATGAAAAAATGAGGTAACCACCCGGGAATCGAAACCGGGATCTTCCGATTGCCGGTCAGATATGATAACCATTACACCATGGGCCTCGCTCATTCAAATGCCGTAATTCTTCTACATACGCGCAGAAACCAATGCCCCAAGGGGGCACCTCCCGCATGCCGTAACATTATATACATTTAACTGCAAACACGCAGTATAATTAACGTAAAGAACGACGCTTGTATAGGAGATATTCCGCGCAAGATGAGAGAGAGAGAACGAAACAAATGAAAAAATGAGGCAACCACCCGGGAATCGAACCCGGGATCTTCCGATTGCCGGTCAGATATGATAACCATTACACCATGGGCCTCGCTCATTCAAATGCCGTAATTCTTCTACTTACACGCAGAAACCAATGCCCCAAGGGGGCACCTCCCGCATGCCGTAACATTATATACATTTAACTGCAAACACGCAGTATAATTAACGTAAAGAACGACGCTTGTATAGGAGATATTCCGCGCAAGATGAGAGAGAGAGAACGAAACAAATGAAAAAATGAGGTAACCACCCTGGAATCGAACCCGGGATCTTCCGATTGCCGGTCAGATATGATAACCATTACACCATGGGCCTCGCTCATTCAAATGCCGTAATTCTTCTACATACGCGCAGAAACCAATGCCCCAAGGGGGCACCTCCCGCATGCCGTAACATTATATACATTTAACTGCAAACACGCAGTATAATTAACGTAAAGAACGACGCTTGTATAGGAGATATCCCGCGCAAGATGAGAGAGAGAACGAAACAAATGAAAAAATGAGGTAACCACTGCGTGTTTGCAGTTAAATGTATATAATGTTACGGCATGCGGAAGGTGCCCCCTTGGGGCATTGGTTTCTGCGCGTATGTAGAAGAATTACGGCATTTGAATGAGCGAGGCCCATGGTGTAATGGTTATCATATCTGACGGGTAATCGGAAGATCCCGGGTTCGATTCCCGGGTGGTTACCTCATTTTTTTCATTTGTTTCGTTCTCTCTCTCTCATCTTGCGCGGAATATCTCCTATACAAGCGTCGTTCTTTACGTTAATTATACTGCGTGTTTGCAGTTAAATGCATATAATGTTACGGCATGCGGGAGGTGCCCCCTTGGGGCATTGGTTTCTGCGCGTATGTAGAAGAATTACGGCATTTGAATGAGCGAGGCCCATGGTGTAATGGTTATCATATCTGACCAGCAATCGGAAGATCCCGGGTTCGATTCCCGGGTGGTTACCTCATTTTTTCATTTGTTTCGTTCTCTCTCTCTCATCTTGCGCGGAATATCTCCTATACAAGCGTCGTTCTTTACGTTTTATACTGCGTGTTTGCAGTTAAATGTATATAATGTTACGGCATGCGGGAGGTGCCCCCTTGGGGCATTGGTTTCTGCGCGTATGTAGAAGAATTACGGCATTTGAATGAGCGAGGCCCATGGTGTAATGGTTATCATATCTAACCAGCAATCGGAAGATCCCGGGTTCGATTCGAGGGTGGTTACCTCATTTTTTCATTTGTTTCGTTCTCTCTCTCTCATCTTGCGCGGAATATCTCCAATACAAGCGTCGTTCTTTACGTTGATATATATATATATATATATATATATATATTAGTGATGTAGCGGATGTCATTTTTTTCACATCCGCGGATGCGGATGCGGATGAGGATGTTTGATTTCAACATCCGCGGATGCGGATGCGGATGTCTACATTTTCGTTATTTTTTAGGATATATTCGAGATTTGTTGTGTTTAACGTATATAATAAGTTAGTATATAGAGAGAGCTGTAGCTATAATGTAGTATAATTGATTAATTGTACAATAATTGCCGTACTTTTCTCTGAACATATAAAATAATATCAAGCATCTAACTAATATAGAAATCAATTAGTGAATTCGTCTGCAAATAAATTCGTTATATTTTGTTGAGTTTCAGCCACAATTAGAAACCATAATTGTGTTACCAGGATGCGGGACGTGAACCCAACTCAAATGCACCCCACCGACCTCTTTCCCCAACCTCCTCCACCCTTATAGAAAGAGATCTTTAATTAGCTTGATAACTATTTATATTAAGTTTAAAGTTTTATTAGGCATATTTATAAATGAGTAATTAAAATAAAGTAAACTAAGATGTTCATCGTTTAATGTTCAAACTTAATTATAGGAAGGTTATGCTTAAGGAACATTAATTTTTCTGCCTTTTCTGCTGCCAGTCTGTTTCTCTTTTCATCATATATTAATCCAGCACTGCTAAATAATCTCTCGCTTGGTACGTTTGTTGGAGGACAGGCTAAATGTTTCCTTGCAAGTTTACTCAAGTATGGATAGATATTCTGCGTATTTTTCCACCAACTAATAGGATTGTCACATGCAGCCAGGCGTTTTTCTTGGTGATAGCTCTCGATCATTTTTACTACATCTTTTGACATCGCGTAGGTCTCGTCATTGCTGCTTGACTCAAGAAACTGAGAGACAGATTCTGTGATAGATTTGCTTGTTGAAGGTGTTGGTTCTGTCACTGAAACTTTTATTCTTTTGTGGGTGGCGAAGCGACAGATTCAAGAGATTGAAACTCTTCAACTGCTTTGCCAAGTGATGATTTAACTCGTTCTAATGTACTAGGTGAAAATAACTTAGCTTTGTAACGTGGATCTAAGTAGGTTGCAAGAGAGTAACTTCATACAAGAACAGCCTCTCGTCTTGTCGCTTGCATCACTTTGCGCACAATGAACTAGTTCTATTAATATAGTAGAATTTGATAATTTCCGCTTATTAATGACGTTTTATCTCAACGGTCCACATCCGCACGACATCCGCAGTCCAAAGTGCGGATGCGGGCGCGGATGCGGATGCGAGAAAATGTGCGGATGTTCCGCGGATGCGGATGCGGATGCGGATGTGACCTACATCACTAATATATATATATATATATATATTATATATATATAGAAGACTCCACAAGAAATATTATATATAATGGAGACTGAAACTAAACCTAAAATACTGAAACGTATTCCAAAGAGACAGGACCACCAGGAGAAAATATTGGAAACATTGTGTTGAGGACAAAAAATACGAGGGCCACTCAATATATTTTGTCCCACCTTTTTTTTTTCCAATTTTCCTTGTAAGTTCCAGAAATTTTGTACACAAGTAGTTACATACCTTTTTTACAAGTTTTTATTTTTCCACATAGTTTCCACCCTTTTCTACAGCTTTCCTCCACCTCGAAACAAGGGCCTTTATTCCTTGCTGGTAAAAGTCTGCTGGGTTCCGCTGGAGCCACCTCTTAACCTCCTCAACAACCTCATCGTCACTCTGAAACTTTCTTCCACGAATAGCATCCTTCATTGGCCCAAACAAATGGAAGTCTGAAGGTGCCAGATCCGGGTTGTATGGAGGGCGGGGTGACACAGTCAAGCGCATTTTTGTGATGGCCTCTTTTGTTTGCAAACTGTTGCGTGGTCTTCGTTATCGTGCAAAAGAAGGACGTCTTCCAGTTTTCTCTCCGGTCGAACTCGCTTTATACGTCTCTGGCGTCTCTGTCGGGTAGCAATATATGTCTTTGTGTTGATTGTTTGCCCTTTCTTCATAATGTCCACCAGAATCACCCCTTTCATGTCCCAGAAGATGGTGGCCATAACCTTTCCTGCAGAGGGAGCCATTTTGAACTTTTTCTTGCGTGGGGAGTCTGCGTGATGCCACTCCATGGATTGGCGTTTTGTTTCAGGTTCAAAGTGGTATACCCAAGTCTCATACCCAGTCACAATTCGTGAAAGGAAGTCATCCACTTCTGTCCCGTATCGAACCAACTACTCAGAAGCAATTTCTTTTCTTTGGGCTTTGTGATCTTCAGTCAGTTCGCGAGGAACAAACCGTGAACACACTTTTGAGTATCCCAGTTGCTGAATTATCGTATTCACACTTCCTTCACTAATTCCTAGCTCCAGTGATAGCTCCTTGTATGTGACGCGCCGATTTGATCGAATGATGCTGTTAGCACGTTGCACAGTGTGAGATGTCACAGCCGATGCCGGGCGACCGCTGCGTGGCTCATCATCGAGGCTGGCTCTCCCTCAATCCGATGATCTCACACGTTTAGAACAGCGTCCAACTGTGCTTCGATCAACAACAGCATCTCCGTAAACGTTTTGTAGACTTTTGTGAATATTTCCAACTGTTTCTTTCTCTACGGTTAAGAACTCGATAACAGCTCTCTGTTTACGACGCACATCACTGTCAGACGCCATTTCCGAAACTGCGTTAACCATCGGTTTTATACAAGGGCGTTTCAAAGCGGTTATATATAAGGCGGGAAGGTTCAAAATGGAAAAATCCGGTTATGTGAAGCGCAGAAAGTTCAAACTTACGGCCCAAAAGACATTTCAGCCCTATGGCCTATTATTTAGCTAAGAAAAAAGGGTGGGCCAAAGTATATTGAGTGCCCCTAGTAGATGTAATACAGTATATATGGACTTTGCTAAAGCCTTCGATAAGTGTGACCATGGAATCATAGCACACAAACTTAAGAATACAGGAATTACTGGAAAGCTAGGAAGGTGGATATTTAATTTCTTGACGCAAAGAACACAAAGAGTGGTGGTAAACGGAGTTAAATCGGAAGTCTCGGAAGTCGTGAGCTCTGTCCCACAAGGGACAGTATTAGCTCCCTTGCTGTTCATAATAATGATTGCAGATATTGATGCAGATATTAAGGACAGTATTGTATCATGATTCGCAGATGACACAAAGATATGTAAGGAAATATTGAACGAAGGTGACATAAGAAAATTACAAAATGACATTGAAACATTCCAGTGGGAAGAAGACAACAATATGAAGTTCAACGAAGAAAAATTCCAACTTCTAAGATATGGTAATAACAAGGAGCTACAGAAAAAAGGGTACAAAACTATGCAAGCCAAACAGATAACACCAAATCCACAAGTCAGAGATCTTGGAGTAATAATGTCGTCGGATACAGAATTCAGAGAGCACTATAACATCAAAATTACAACGGCTAGAAAAATAATAGGAATCATCTGGAGGAGCTTCCGCAGCAGAAAAGCAAACATCATGCTCAAATTATGGATGAGTCTAATCCTACCAATAACTGAGTATTGCTCAGTACTCACAACCCCATACAGAAAACGAGACATTGCGAACATTGAAGCTATACAAAGGACTTTTACGTCTAAGTTAGAGGAAACGGAAGGTGAAGACTACTGGTCTCGACTACAATCCCTGGAACTCTACTCTCTCGAAAGAAGGCGCGAGCGGTACACAATAATATACATACAGAGCCAGTGGTGAGCTGACAAAATTTTAACAACCGGTTCGCTAAGCTGCCAAAATTTTAACCACCGGGTTCTGTATAAAAAATTCTGAATTCGGCAATAAAAAATTGACAACCCTTCCCACCCCACCCTTTCGCAATTTTAATTAAATTAATTATCTCGCTATTTGCCTTTTTCAAGTGTCTGCATTTTATGATTGAGCTAGGTATTAATAACTGCATGACAATTAATTAGTATAGTTAATTAGAGAAATAGACGTTTCTAATGAAATCAGAAAAGAAGAATTATTTAATAAAAACCGATGAATCATATTATCTACATAGTTAAAATTAAATTGCTCAGTCAACTTTAGCAATAATGAATTATTAGGCAAAACATAAATATCAGTACATCTATGCTCTCTTCAGCGTCCAGCAAAAAAGTTAACAACCGGTTCTTATTTTCAAAAAGATTTTAACAACCGGTTCGCGCGAACCGGTGCGAACCGGGTCCAGCTCACCACTGTGTTACAGAGCCCCTAACCTTAGAAATGAAATAGAAACAAACTGGATGTGAGAAGAGGCAGATTTTGTACGGTTCCAGCTGCGGTGGGACAAGGGGGCCATGAAAATGAGGATGGAAAATACCCTTAGAATAAGAGGCCCAAAGCTTTTCAATATCCTACCAAAGGAAGTGAGGAATTTCTAGCACACCAACCTGAATAACTTCAAGAACCAGCTGGACAGATTCCTGTGCAAAGTCCCTGACCAGCCATGCGTGCTGGCTACGAGGACAGGAGGAGATCAGACAGCAATTCCCTCCTTCACCAAATCCCGCAAATGAGGCGGGATGCTGCAGAGGGGTCGACCGCGGGTCGATCCTGAACCGTCGTTCAAACTCACCTAAAGTAAAGTAAAATAATATACAGTATATGCCCAGTTAGGTCAATTGAATGCCAGGTTAGGTCAACTGAATACCCGGTTAGGTTAACCGAATGCCCGGTTGGTCAACTGTACGCCCTTGATGATTGGTTAGGTTAAGTCGTGATATTTTCGTTAGTTTTAACGAAAATATCACAACTTAACTTAACGAATCGTCAAGGGCATACAGTTGACCTAACCGGGCATTCAATTAACCTAACCGGGCATTATATCCCACAGGATGAATTGTTTGTTTCATTTGTCAAAACTGGGGGAGTATCTTCAGGTGGATCGGGCTGGGAGGGAAGATCTTCAGGTGAACACTCTGGGGGGGAGGGGAGATCTTCAGGTGATCCCAGATCAGTTTTACACAATGATGATAGAGGGAACTAACATAACCACCACGACTCGTATCGGTGTAACCTTCACCTAAAAATTCAACAGAAAAATAAAATAATTTTTCCCACTTGAAGATCAGGGCCCCCAGATGAGGCGTGATCCAAATAAAATTTTGAAAAATAAGAAAAATTTTAAAAAATAAAACAAGCAGAGCCTTCGGCTTCTTGCCCTGCTGGCGGTGCTTGTGCTTCGCAAACTTGCCTACGGCGAGGGCACCTTCGCAGAGTACCGAGATAAAGACAAAAATATTATTTTACATTTTAAATATAGCTTCACAAATTTTTAACCCACTGGCTCAGAATGCGAAGCTCAAAAGGTTAGGGTTACCCCTTTGGGGGAGGTCATTCTCCCTCTCCCCCCAAAAACCCCTCATCCCCTTTATGCAACTTGGGGGCTAACCCCCACCCCCTAACGAAAATATCACTACTTAACCTAACCAATCGTCAAGGGCGTACAGCTGACCTAACGATTGATTAGGTTAAGCCTTATAAGGCTAACTAACGAAGGCTGGGGGCCCTGATCTTCAGGTAATCCAAGAAAAGTTTACGGTTCGTTTGGGAGAATTTAACAAATAAAAATATTAGTTCAGCTTCACCATACGAGGCGTCGCCTAAAGAAGGAGCGTATGAGCCAAATGAACGAATTTTAGATAATGGTAATTTCGTTTCCCGTATTAAATTCCACATCGAATAATAACAATAAATAATAAATATATTCATTATTATTTTAAACAATCAACATTTATAAATAAAATAATAAATGAAAATTATTTATTACTTTATTTATGTTTGTTGATTGTTTAGAATAATAATGAACATATATTTATTCATAATGAACATATTTTGTTATTCATTATTCGACGCGGAATTTAATATAGAAAAGAAATTACCATTATCTAAATTTCAGTCATTTGTCGACACCTCACGATGTAAAACATCAAAGAATTTGAGGAAAAAATAAGGTAAAATGTAAAAGATTTCGTACATTTATTTACAGAATTATTTAGTACGACCTAACCTAACCAATCGTCAAGGACGTACAGTTGACCAAACGATTGGTTAGGTTAGGTCGTGATATTTTCGTTAGTTAGCCTTATAAAGCTAACTAAAGAAGGTTGAGGGCCCTGATCTTCAGGTGATCCCAAATATGTCCCTTGGTCCTCAAAGGGTTAAGAATGATAAATTAAATCTTCGTCAAGCAATAATATCATGACTGATGGTTAAACTGTTAACATTCGCGCGAATACTACAACCGTGCGAGGGTGAATAATTATTTTAGTGACCTTCGTTCTAATAACCACTCCACCACAAAGATGTATGTGAATAACTTGACAATTTACGTTTATATTTCACTCTCTGAATTGCGGGTGTTTATAAGAGACTCGAGTAAGATATCAAACTCCTCCTGAGAGTTTTAATACAGAATCTACACCTACCGAAGAATTTTGATTCTACATTTTTATTGTTGCCATCACCCGTTACCTTGTCAATTACAGCATCAATTTTATCAATGCTACTTTGCTCGTACAAACATTCCGGCTAAATTCTGGACCTGCTTGTCTAAACTATTCATCCTTTCAACCAAACCGTTCAATATTGTTTTTACCTCATTACCGGAAGAATATAAGATTAAGTAATCAGCCAGAAACTGCTGGTATTTAATTTTAAAGGTTGTACATTCTTCTTGAAGAGAAACATTCATTTACTTCAATTTTTTATTACGCTCGAAGAGCATGCTCGTGTTTTTTGCTCGAAACACGATTACAGGCCGAAGTTTAATCCATTTTTTAGTTTGTACGTCTAAGTTTTCTATATCATAAACTAACTTGCAGTTAATAGCCTCCAACTCCTTTTCACGAGTTACAGTATCGAGGATGTTATGCAGGTCTAGGTTTTGACAGCGCGAAGTACTTGTAGGTTATCTCCCCCCCAACCAGTTTTGACAGAATATTTTTGTTAAAACTAACGAAAATATCATGACGTAACCTAACCAATTATCAAGGGCGTACAGTTGATCTATTAGTAAATAGTAACTACTATTCCAGAAACAAACAATGTTATAATTAATAACACTGGTATGCATATGAAATGTTTTTGTCTGCTGTGAGGGTTTTTTCAACTCATATTATATAATTCGACCATGCTGAATTCGAAAATGACATTGGTTTTCCTCAATCAGGTCAGGTTTTTTCTCTATTGGCCATTTATTATAAGTCCAATTTTATCCCCAAATTTATTGATTTTTTTAGCTTAAACACTGTAGATACGAGTAATATTATAAGAACACTCGTGAAAAATGAAAACATTGTGTGAATAAATACTTTTATTCATACAATGAATATGGAAAAAAGTTTATTGAGGAAGGAAGGAAGTTTTTTTGGCTTTCCGTCTGTGTTTTTCTTCGGGCACGTCTCGCTTCAAACACCAGCAATAGTCCGCCAGCATATTGATATCCCAGTTTCCCTGGTACCTCTCTTCCATTATTTTGATATCTTGGTGAAATCGTTCACCCTGTTCCTCACTATAATCCCCGCAATTTTCAGGAAAATAGTCCAAGTGGGACCACAAAAAGTGCATTTTTATGGACATGCGCGACTCATGAGCTTTGAAAGCTTCCATCAAGTTTTCGACAACGGACTCGTATTCTGGACTTCTACGCTTGCCAAGAAAATCAGTGACAACTGATTTGAATGCCTGCCAGGCATTCTTCTTAGTTGGAGTCATTGCGTTTTCGAACTGAGTATCCTTGATCAAAGTTCGAATTTGAGGACCATCAAAAACCACAGCATTTAGTTTAGCATCAGATATATGAGGAAATTTACTCTCGAGATATCGGAATGCTGAACCCTCCTTATTCATTGATTTGATGAAATTTTTCATCAAGCCTAGCTTAATATGAAGTGGTGGGAGCAAAATTTTTGTTGGTGGTACAAGGGGCACTGAAACGACATTATGCGACCCAGGTTCAAAATTCTCTCTGGATGCCCATTCACGCTGTGCATAGTGCTTCTCATCCGCTCGGCTATATCATTTGCAGAGGAAACATGGGTATTTCGTGTATCCCCCTTGCATTCCCAATACAAATGCCACAATCTGAAAAAAAATGAAAATATTTAAAGAATTTAGAGAATTTGTTCTATCAGATAAAAAAATCTATGCATTGGACTGTATCACTTCTGTGGGGAAGTTAAGTGTTCTTATACGCTCTCAAATAACCTTTGGAAAAACAACATAGTCAATAGCAATAGTTTACTTATGATATTAGTATTACCTTCAAATCTCCACAGATCCTCCAGTTATGTTGGTCGTATACGAGAGCATCCAGTAAAATTTTCATGTTATCGTAGCTCTCAGTAAGTTGTACGGAATGTGCTACAGGGACTGATGCAACCCTATTCCCAATGTTGAGAAGTACTGCTTGCCAAACTTCGTTTAGACGAGTCTATAAATAGCCTCCATTCTGATGCGTTATATGGCAGGCCCAAGGATTCGATTAGCCCCTCAACATTGCAGCAGTACACTAAAGAAGAGGTATTTTCGTGCACTGCAAAAAACTTGCGGAATTCTTCCTCTCGTTTCCTATACCAGGAGAATGTTGTTCCTGGAGCCAGCAAGTTGTCCTCTCGAAGTCGTGAGCCCAAGATCTCGGCAGCTAATTTGGAAAGTCCTAAATCCATGGTAAGATCATTAAGTTTGGCCTGGTTGAGAGGCCTCGGCTCATTTGAAGCGGTATTTTGAGGTATATACGACTGGGACTGGTCATTGGCATTGGTCATTGATTCATCATCAGAATCATCGAAGTCCAGGGTTTGAGGTGGGTCGGGTATTGGAATTCCAGGACCATGGGGTACAGGTCTCATAGCAGAAGGAATGTTAGGGTATACAACAATGTGTTTATTCTTCTTGTTAACTCCTGAAAATAGAAACACAGAAACATGGATATAAAACTTGCATATGAAATAGAAGAAGCATTCAGACAGTGGCGGCTCGTGAGGGAAGGCTGCGGTCTGTAAGATATGAAATAGGTCGATGGAGTCTGTATATTTTCTCTTTTTCATTCATATTGTCCCCTCGGGGACAATATGAATGAAAAAGAAAGAAAATATACAATCATTGTATATGTAAATGTAACTTGTATAACAATATGTATGTGTAAATGTATTTTCTATAACAATATGTATATGTAAATGTATGATTACCATTATGGTGAATATTATGCTATACAGTATATGGTGAATATTACATTATGGTGAATATTATGCTATACAGTATATGGTGAATATTACATTATGGTGAATATTATGTCAAGTTTCATACGAGGATTTCAAAATATTTAAGAAAAATAAATTTATAAGCCCACCTTGGAGGTTTGTCATGCAGAAATAGCAATCTGTCACGTGATCCTTTCCTTCTCTCCAAATCATGGGAATTCCAAAAGGCAAAGATTTCGCTCTGCCTTTGCTCCATCTTCTCAAATTTTCAATGCACGTCTTGCAGCACATATGAGGGGCGAAATTTTTGTCCTGGTCCCCTAGCTTAATTCCAAAGTATGCTCTATACATTGTCTTCACAAATTTAGTGATTTGGGACTGGTTATTTGGCATGGTAACCGTCCCACATATGTAGCAGAATCTATTGGGATCATTTTTACACGCTCTATTCATTATGAAATATTTTATCTATATGCCTGAAAAGTAAAAAAAGATATTATACAAGTGAAACAAGTGATGATAGATGTTACTGTTCCAATTCCGCTTTGACAAAATCACGAAAAATTCTATTTTACTTATGAGGCCATAGCCGGATAACCTGAGCTGATTGAGAAAAACGGATTGCAGATTCGAAATCAGCAGGAAAGACTATATAAGAATCACTTACAAAACCCTTGACAGCAAAATTGATGCATATCAGTGTAATAGATCGACTGTACGCCCTTGATAATTGGTTAGGTTAAGTCGTGATATTTTCGTTAGTTTTAACAAAAATATTCTGTCAAAATTGGTGGTGGTGGTGGGGGGGGGGGGGGGGGGGAGAGATAACCTGAAAGGGACCTTTTCCAGTTTGTGTACCGTTTTTCATATAATTTACTTTTGAGAATATTTTTGTTAAAACTAACGAAAATATCACCACTTAACCTAACCAATTATCAAGAGCGTACAGTTGATCTATTAGTAAATAGTAAATACTATTCCAGAAACAAACAATGTTATAATTAATAATAGATCAACTGTACGCCCTTGATAAATAATTGGTTAGGTTAAGTCGTGATATTTTCGTTAGTTTTAACAAAAATTCTCAAAAATAAATTATATGAAAAACGGTACACAAACTGGAAAAGGTCCCCTGCAAGTACCCAGCACGATATCTACCTAATTACATGAATTATTGAATGCCCGGTTAGGTTAATTGAATGCCCGCTTAGGTCAACTGTACGCCCTTAATGATTGGTTAGGTTGTCGTGATAGTTTCGTTAGTTTTAACGAAAATATCACGACTTAACCCAACTAACGAAAATATCACGACAACCTAACCAATCATCAAGGGCGTACAGTTGACCTAACCGGACATTCAATTAACCTAACCTGGCATTAAATAATCCATTTGGACAAGAAATGAAGGTCAGATTTGAATGAAACACCAAAATACACCAGAAAAACCTGTTCTCATATCAAAATCGACCAGCAAGGGTAAAACGAATAATTACCACCATACTCTTTCAATCGATTTTAATTGATCCAAAAATTGCTTATATCTCCGTTAATATCAATTTGCACAAGAAATGCCATAGAAGAAAATAGATTCAGATTTAAATTCTACATAAGAAAAACCGGATCTTGTGGGTTGTTGTATTATATGAAAAAATGAAGTAAATGATCCACGATCCAAGTATATATACAAGCATTATTGGTTGTACTTCCACAATCTTTGGAAACCGTCCCTTCGTGAGCCATCTGGGACGAATGCTGCGTATCCCGAGCACAATGACGCAACGGAGGGTGGGGAGCAGGAACGTTTACCATCTCGATGCATCGTTTTTGTTTACTAGAACTTGCTGGAAAACAATAGAAACACCATCAGTATTCGCGGAAGTGCACACACACACACACACACACACATGTCGTAAACAGTATAGTATTGATTGAAAAACGAAAATGAAATCAATAAATATTCTTACTATCATTATTAATGGTTTTACACGTAGCGATGAACCTCTCCTCATGAGACATCTTTAACCGCTTAGCCTCTTTTGAATCTTCACTAGCTCTCGTTTTTACGTTTACTGGGAGCCCCTGAAAAGGGAACAGGATTATTATTAATATTAACAGACACAATTCTACTATAACTCTTTCTTTATATATATATAACCTTAACCTTTGACCTTTGGTTAACTTCCGCCCGAATTGTTCATTCTGACGAAGGTCAAGTTTTTTACTCCACCTTAGACCAAAAGTCTAACGTGGAATTCGAACCACGCCCCACCAGCAGCCCAGCGTCTTAACCACTAGGCAACGCAGTGTACCCATTTATCTACCAACCACTTTATTGTGTGGAAGGATGAACAGCTGGGTTTTGCTGCGCGCCTGCTGCCGTCACTGGGTCTCGAACCCGGGGCCGATGGATTCGTAATCAGCGACGCTAACCACTACACCACCGAGGCGCAGTGGTGTATATATATATATATATATATATATATAATTTTATATATATATATAATATATATATATATATATATATATTATACCTATATGGTACTTGTGGGTTATCTGTCGCCACTTTTTAATATTTTTTTTATTTATTTATTTTTATATATTAAGAGAAGAGGATTCTTTATACTGTACGGCATTGACGATTGGTTAGGTTAAGTCGTGCTAGTTTGGTTAAATACCGTTTTATTTAACCAAACTAGCACGACTTAACCTAACCAATCGTCAATGCCGTACAGTATAAAGAATCCTCTTCTCTTAATATATAAAAATAAATAAATAAAAAAATATTAAAAAGTGGCGACAGATAACCCACAAGTACCATATAGGTATATATATATATATATATATATATACTCTCTTCTCTACAGTATCAGCGACGCTAACCACTACACCACCGAGGCGCAGTGGTATATATATATATATATATATTATATATATATATATATATATATATATATATATACTCTCTTCTCTACAGTATCAAGATCTTTTACAAATTTGCCATCATCGGAACTGTTAAATAAACGTTCCTGCTTCGAAGCGACCTTTCAATACGAGTCAAGTCAGATGCGGACGCGATAGTCCTGTATATAAAATAATATATATATATATACAGACACGAGTACATAACATTATAACATTGGAAATACATATGAATAATACTTACCACTAGTATTAGCGATGTATTTCATTTTCCCTTCAGTAAAATAAGTGTGATTGAGCGTTAACCAAAACAGTCATATAAAATCTACGGGGCATCAAACCCGTTTTATACAGTTTCAGTAAAAAATACAGTCGGACAACTCATAGAAATTTAAATACTTGAGGAAGGTTCTAACTAACGATATAAAGCCGCCTTACAAAAAGAGTCAAGTTTAAGAAGTACACTCTGTAAGGTTATTAGCGTTTAAACGACAAACGTTACGACAGTAGTGAGTGTTATCATGTAAGTCACGTATCCTTAAAGACGCTCAAATGATAGAACTGATAAGAAGCGAGAGTGGAGATTCCCCAAACAGCGATAATTTAAGACCAGTAACATACTGTATCTCGATTAAGAAACACGAAAGAGAGAATAAGTAACTGAGCGTTTATTATCAGATATTTTTAATTGAGAATATGGTCCGTGTCCGTGTTGCGAAGTGTTTAAGTACGTGAATGACAAAGCGAGAAAAAGATATCGTACATTTAAGTAGATAATTTCTCGTAAGAGCGAGAATACGTATAAATGAATTAAATGTATATTTTCATTCTGTTTAACTCTTTTGTACGTTTTAGTCCTCGAGATGAATGACAAGGTTTAATATTGTTTTAATCTTAAACATAATGCAGGCGTTAAAGGAGTAATTAAAGACGTTCATAACGTGTGTTGTAAAGAGTAAAGAGCCGATCTAAGATAGAAACATTGCGATAACAAGCGCGAACGGAGACGGTCAAGTACGTTAAAGATCTGTACGCGACACAGTGAGGAATATGCGCCAAGAACACTGAGAAAACATGTTAAGAGCTGTAGTGGTATATATACAGTATATATATATATATATATATATATATCAAAGCTATTGACTTCTCCTTAGGGAACCGGAGCTTACAGATGAAAGGAAGGATCAACACAACGGCAAACATTTTCATTTATTTGTACATCAGACGTTTCGACAAATCTTTTGTCATCATCAGTGAGTTAAGTCTTAAAACCTTAAAACAAAATTGAAAAGTGAAAGTTACATCAATACAATATTAAGACCATTAAAATTAAAACCTTAAAGCAAAATGAAAATTGCATCAATACAAAATTAAAAACATTTAAATTTCATCACTATAAAAACTAAAATTAAATTAAATTTCATCACTATAAAAACTAAAATTAAATTACCTCAATAGGTAAATACACAATGTTTACATCCACCTCCATACTTGGCAAAGTCTAAGTGAACACTAGGTGGTCAGAGGATTAGGAAGGGTATATCTGTGAAACACGGTTGGTTGTCAAAAGAGTCGTAATTTGTAGGATGAGCTATTATTATTAAGGGAGGGTTTGTTTCTATAGATGTACAAAGATTCTAAAATTCGGAGTTCTGTAAGGTTATTGGATCTAGTTAAAATTTCAAACTGAGTTTTGTGAAGGGGATGGTCGTTTTCATCACTGTGGTTTCTAATTGCGGATTGTAGCCCTCCACAATCCGCAATTAGAAACCACAGTGATGAAAACGACCATCCCCTTCACAAAACTCAGTTTGAAATTTTAACTAGATCCAATAACCTTACAGAACTCCGAATTTTAGAATCTTTGTACATCTATAGAAACAAACCCTCCCTTAATAATAATAGCTCATCCTACAAATTACGACTCTTTTGACAACCAACCGTGTTTCACAGATATACCCTTCCTAATCCTCTGACCACCTAGTGTTCACTTAGACTTTGCCAAGTATGGAGGTGGATGTAAACATTGTGTATTTACCTATTGAGGTAATTTAATTTTAGTTTTTATAGTGATGAAATTTAATTTAATTTTAGTTTTTATAGTGATGAAATTTAAATGTTTTTAATTTTGTATTGATGCAATTTTCATTTTGCTTTAAGGTTTTAATTTTAATGGTCTTAATATTGTATTGATGTAACTTTCACTTTTCAATTTTGTTTTAAGGTTTTAAGACTTAACTCACTGATGATGACAAAAGATTTGTCGAAACGTCTGATGTACAAATAAATGAAAATGTTTGCCGTTGTGTTGATCCTTCTTTTCATATATATATATATATATATATATAGTATATTATATGAAATGCAGACATCGCAAGATAAACTGAATAATGAAAGGCATGTTTGTTTGGATCATCTGAAGACTAAGGCCCCCAATAAGATATTTTCGTTAGTTTTAACGAAAATATCACGACTTAACCTAACCAGTCGTCAAGGGTGTACAGTTGACGTAACCGGGCATTCAATTTAATAATTGATTACTATATTTGGTACTGCAAAGCAAAAAACAAGAATACATGGGGGCTCTAGTCTTCAGGGGATCCGTTTATTTCTCTTCATATGTACAATAGCTATGATAGCTCTTCAGAATACATTGACTGGCTATATATATATATATATATATATGGGAATGAACTCAGAATGGTTCCCTGAGTTTTTTATGATACACACAGACCGTGCATGGAACAAGGAACTCTTCTGGGATAATTAAATCCACTATAGTCCGAATAAGTAATGTTATGTGCCTTGAAAAGTGGACGCTCAATTCTGCCAGTTGAGGTTTAAGTTTTGGTTTCGGCTAAAAATATGATAGTTACCCCTTTTTCTTTGATTTATTCAATCCGACGTGAATGCAACGAGTCTTTTACTTATATTGAGGTTCTAAATGTAATGGGGCTAGGCTGCTTTAAACCCTAGATCCATGTCCCAAAGCTGGATCCTGTCTGCTTTGCAGATAGCTGGTGAGGGAAGCTATATTTATGGGACCTCTTTGCGAGAGACCCTTTGCCCACGTCGGGCTTGCATCATGAAAAAGAAAAACTATGGTATTTGTCATTTACCATTACTTATTCGGACTATAGTGGATTTAATTATCCCAGAAGAGTTCCTTGTTCCATGCACGGTCTGTGTGTATCATATATAATATATATATATATAATATATATATATATATATATATAGGGTAGAGCAAAAGTCGCGCATCATAGGAATTTTCAGTGTTGACTATAATTTTTATTCTTTTAGGTAGGGAATGGCTGCGAAATTAACAATAGACGAGAGGGTGAGCTTGGTTTTAATGTATGGAATAACAGGTACAGCAAATCAATGAATCGGTACAGAATTTAAAAGAAAAAAAATAGAAAAAAATAATCTCTTACAATCGACACTGAAAATTCCTGTGATGCGCGACTTTTGCACCACCCTGTGTGTATATATATATATATATATATATACTGTGTATGTATATGTGTGTGTGTGTATATATATATATACATTATTTTTATTTTCAGAATATTTTTCTCATATATGCGATAAAATCGAAAATCTCAAAGGGGATCACAGAAATCACAGAATTCCTCATTTTTTATTATTTTTTTGTGATGTTTGATCCTTCACTACTGTCACTATAGTAATACTCAATAGTTCATAAGTGTGCCGCAGTAGAATCTCGAGGTTCTTCGTGGACGCAGTCGCTCACTGTAAGGAAAATTTACGTTAGGCTGATGGCTCGCGTAGGAGTTTCGCCGTTGTTTGAATGAAAAGCCATCGCAGAGCTATGAAATAGTCTTCCAAGATGAGCTGCTTCCACGCCATTTAGGCGAAGACCATCGCGCAAAAATAAATCTTTGGGGCACACTCACCCCAACATCGTGGGTAAATGAGCTTCCTGTCTCTTACATCAATTTGAGTGGTTTCAGTACAACTTTTAGAATTATTTGAGACTAAAATTCCTTTCATAGTTTCACGAGGCTTTTACGTGTGTAGCAACTCGATGTTTCATTGCATGTACAGTAACGTAAAGTAGGTCTACATCGTGCCCACGGCGCAACACCGCTTCCCATTAAATTAGTGAAGTTAATTGATGTTGGGTTTGAAGAGCAGTTGGATGGAAGACTGTCCTCCGCGTCCAGATGATGTAGCGACCCGTGGTTCGGATTCCACGTAAAGGTGTAGGTCTCCTCCGTCATATAACCTTTGCCATTATGAAGGAAGTTGAACAACTCCAAAACAACAACAAAACAACAGTAAAGTATAAATGTCCTTTTGGGGCTAATAATGCAGACATTTTAGTGATTAGAGTATGTATTGTCCCGTTTATTGCGAAGTCAGTCAGTGATAGTCATTGTCCCGTTTATTGCGAATCCAGTCAGTGATATTCATTGTCCCGTTTATTGCGAAGTCAGTCAGTGATATTCATTGTCCCGTTTATTGCGAATCCAGTCAGTGATATTCATTGTCCCGTTTATTGCGAAGTCAGTCAGTGATATTCATTGTCCCGTTTATTGCGAAGTCAGTCAGTGATATTCATTGTCCCGTTTATTGCGAAGTCAGTCAGTGGTATTCATTGTCCCATTTATTGCGAAGTCAGTCAGTGGTATTCATTGTCCCGTTTAATGCGATATGTGAGTCAAGGGTGCTCAATGTCCTGTCTCTCGCGATGTCAGTCAATATGAGAGAGAGAGAAATAATTTTTTTAATTTTACTCGTCGTTCATGATGCTGCTAAAGAACAGTCGACGCGAATAAAATAATCGACGCTCTCTTGGTTAAAGTTAACGTTAAATTACGTTTGTAACTTAACGAAATGAAATAGGAAGACTCTGTAGTGACGTTTTTTATCGTAGGTTTAAGAGGAGGGAACACCGGACGACACTTTGAATCCAGTATTTTGAAACTCTTAGAAAAATCAGTCAGAATTGACTATTTACTCAAAATAACTGACTTTCTGATCGTATTTTAATTTTAGTATATGTATATATATATATACTTCTGTACTTTCTATACTTTCCATACTATATATATATATATATATATATATATATATATATATATATATATAACAGAAAATAACAGAAAATACCAGAAAAAATAACTGCCTGGATCTGGTATTCACGAATAACACGAATTTGATTGCTGATATAAAAATAACCCCAACCATTATCTCAGACCACAACTTAATCGAGATATCAACAAATATGATGGCAGCATTAGAAGACAATACACATATTGTGGAAAGAAGTAAATTCGGGGCCTTTAACTTAAACTCGAAGACTATAAATTCGGAAGCAATCAGATCGCACATGGCCCAAATAGAATGGAGAACAATTTTCGAGAATAAAACAACGGAAGAAATGCTAACAACTTTGGAGGAAAAAACGCTGAGAATTTTAGAAAAATATGCTCCGAAATCACAGCCAAAAGGAAAGAGGAGCTGGCTAGAAAGGCAAAAGAGAAGACTATTCCGCAAAAGAAAGAGAGTGGAGGCGAAGTTAGGAAACTGCGGAGATAATGGCAGGAAAATAATAAAAGAAAAACTGGAGGGTATCGATAGGGAAATACAAGCCCTGATTAAGGACCATACAGAGAGGGAAGAGGAAAAGGCGGTAGAAGCAATAAAGGAAAATCCAAAATACTTCTATAGCTATGCAAAACGGAAAACAAAAACGCGCGCCGCTATAGGGCCCTTAAGGACGGGAAATAATGAACTAACCGACGATCCAAAAGAAATATCTAATACATTCAGAGCTCAATATGAATCAGTTTTCAGTACCCCAAAAAGTGACAAAGCGATACCTGACATAAATGCATTCTTTGAAGAGGAATTGCAAGGAGAGTATATAACAGACTTTGAGTTTACACCAGATGTAGCGAGAGCTACAGGACAAATGAAACTACATTCAGCTGCAGGTCCTGACAATTGGAAAGCATTATTGATTAAAAACTGTAAAAATGAAATAGCTACACCTTTATACTGGATATGGAGAAGATCCCTAGACACTGGGGAAATACCGAGCATCTTGAAAAGAGCAAACATTGTCCCTTTATATAAAGGAGGGGACAGATCTCAAGCAAAGAACTATAGACCAGTGTCATTGACGTCCCACCTCACCAAAGTATTTGAAAGAATAGTTAGAGAGAAAATTTATGATTTCCTGGAGACACGGGAAAGATTCAACGAATCAGCATGGATTCCGATCAGGTAGATCATGCCTATCACAACTAATAGAGCACTACAACAATATCCTAGATGCATTGGAAGGCAATGACAACTACGATGTTATATACACAGATTTTGCTAAAGCTTTCGATAAATGTGACCATGGTATAATAGGACATAAAATTAAAGACATGGGAATAACAGGCAAAGTGGGAAAATGGATCTACAACTTCCTTAGTGATCGTCTGCAGGTCGTCAAAATTCAAGGTATATCATCATCAGAATCGGAAGTACGCAGCTCAGTACCACAAGGGACAGTACTGGCCCCACTCCTGTTCATTATCATGCTAACAGACATAGACAGCGGAGTAAACAGCAATAGTATAGTAACATCCTTTGCAGACGATACAAAGATCAGCAGAAAAATCAGCGATGTACATGACGTGGAGGCCTTGCAGAGGGACACGAACAAAATATACAAATGGTCAGAAGACAACAACATGTCATTCAACGCCGAGAAATTTCAACTCTTGAGATATGGTAGAAAAGAAGAACTTAAAGAGACTGCATATTATGCTCCAGATAGACAGGAAATTCAGAGAAGCATGAAAGCGATTGATCTCGGGATAATAATGACAGATGATGCGAAATTCGAAACACAAAATCAGATAGCGATAAATAAAGCAAAAAGAGTCGCAGGACAGGTTCTAAGAACGTTCAAGAGAAGGGGCAGGACAGTAATGATTCCCCTGCTAAAAACACTGATTATACCAAAACTTGAATACTGCTCAGTTTTGACGTCCCCATAAAAAGGAAGAAACCAATAAACTAGAAGAAACGCAAAGGCATTTCACAGCCAAGATTGATGGCTGCAAAGAACTCAACTACTGGGAAAGACTACGTAAACTAAATCTGTACTCACTGGAAAGAAGAGAGAGGTACATCATAATCTACATATGGAAAATGATCGAAAAACTGGTACCAAACCTAAAACTAAACCCAATTACCATTCAAACAACACTGGAAAATAGGAAAGGCAGAATGTGTAGTGTTCCCAAATTAAAAGCACGACAAGGGACCTCCTCAACCCTGAAGGAAAATAGCTTGTTGTCAGGGGGCCAAGACTTTTCAACCAGCTTCCTAAGGACCTCAGAAACGTAACGGGGGTCAAAGTTGAAGTCTTCAAGAAAAGACTGGATGCCTGGCTCAGGACAGTACCAGATGAGCCGGGCGTGCCTGGCTATGTACGGTGGAGAGCGCAAGAAAGTAACTCGCTCCTCCACCAGGCCAGACCTAGAGGCGGGGCCACCAGCTTGACCTCCGTGTGAAGAGAGACCAACACACGAAACAACATAAGGTTCATAAGGCATAAGGTAAGGTATATATATATATATATATATATATATTAGTGGTGGACAGGATATCCGCATCCGCACTTCTGACTGCAGATATTGCCTCTAATACATTATGCAATTTACAATTAAATTAGCTTATGAAGTAGCTTATAAGGCCCAGTCATGCACATTTCATGTAAAGTATTAATTATTAATGAACAAACAAATATATAAACCTGAAAATATAAATACGTGGTAACACAGAAAATTGAATGAAACTCGTTTCATTGAATTTTCTGTGGCTGAAACTCTTGAGAAAGTTATTATTTTTATCATAATGGAAACATTAATATTAATTTTAATTATTATGCATTGCCTGCCATAATAGTAATATCACGAAATTTGAAAAATTATGTCATATATTCATAATTCTATATTATATTGATAGATTAACTAAATATCCGCATCCGCGGATATTGAAATTAAAGATCCGCATCCGCAGATGTTGAAAAACTGACATCCGGTCCACCACTAATATATATATATATATATACTGTCTTTTTTGTCGGGGGGGGTGACAAAATGGAATATGAAGTTTCAGAACGTCTGCGTATAAATATTGTTGTTTGTCCTGTTTCTGGTGTTCTTTATTATTAAACTACGTTTCCCAGGCGACCAACCAATATATATATATAATTTTTCATTTATTTACGAGTATTATATATGTACACACTTTAGTTTTGCTTCCGCGGAAATTGTTCATTTTGACGAATGTGAAGCGTGTTGCCCTACCTTATATATATATATATATATATATATATATATATATATATATATATATATATATATATATATATATATAACGTAAAGAACGACGCTTTGTATAGGAGAATTATCCGCGCAAGATGAGAGCGAAAGAACGAAACAAATGAAAAAATGAGGTACCCACCCGGGAGGTGCCCCTTTGGGGCATTGGTTTCTGCGCGTATGTAGAGGAATTACGACGTTTGTATGGGTGAGGCCTGTGGTGTAGTGGTTATCATATCTGACCGGCAATCGGAAGATCCCGGGTTCGATTCCCGGGTGGGTACCTCATTTTTTCATTTGTTTCGTTCTTTCGCTCTCATCTTGTGCGGATAATTCTCCTATACAAAGCGTCGTTCTTTACGTTAATTATACTGCGTGTTTGCAGTTATAATGTGTGTATATATATATATATATATATATATATATATAAAGGTGTGATATTAATGGTGTGTTTACAAGATATATTTAAGTAATTAAAATTAAAAATAAAATAATATAAAATATAGAAGAGTGATCAATCGTCAAAATATAAAGTTAAATGCGAACAAAATTGAGAACATCGCACCCCTTAAATAAACCCTCCAAATCGGCAATAAGGGATCACTCCCACCTTCACAACCACCCACTACTTCCCTCCAATTTCAAAATTATTAACGCAACCAACCATCTAACTGACCTCCGCATTTTGGAGTCCCTATTCATCGTCAGTATAAACCAACTCTCAACGACTATAGTTCCGCCTTTAACATAAACATAGTCAAATAAACTGTTTTAATTATATCATACCACTGAGAGGAAATCCACCATCGCTCCGTCTGGCTCCAACTCTTCTAATATGGACCCCTTCCAACAACCAATCATTCCCAACCCTCTGCTTAATTAGTCCCTTTCAGGTCCCTTTCAGACAATAACAACCTGGTAAGACTCCTTTCAGTTTTGTTCGCTTTTTACTTTATATTTGACAATTGATCACTCTTCTATATTTTATATCATTTTATTTTTAATTTTAATTACTTGAATATAAGCACCATTAATATCACACGTTTATTTAAATATATTTTACAAATTTCCGTTCATTGTATTTATTTATTTTTTTTATCTGCTTTTATATATTTATATATATATATATATATATTTATTATTATTTTTTTTATTATTTTTTTTTGGCAAGAAGGGTTCCGCAACTCTGGACTAAATTTGCTACAACCTTTGCCAGTTGTTATCCCACTCCCTGACCATCCCAATCCAAAAAAATGCCTCTTTCCTATTCCTAAAATTTTGTCATGTAACCCCCCCCCCCCCCTCACACACACACACACAATAAGTAGATAATTAAATACAAAAATAAATAAATAAATAAATAAATAAATAAAATCGGAATAAAAATAAAAATATAAAATTTTCTTCCGTATCTTCAAAATAAAAGGTATCGGAACGCCGCTCCGGCACGTTCCGCCAGAAAAAATAGTTGTTTCATAACATGTAGGACGCACTTTCAGGATGGATTCAGGACCTGAAAACAATGAAATATATTTATATAAACATATGCCCAAAATCGCTTTGTTTCCGAGTTACAGCCCGCTATATGTCCCAGCAAGTATCCGCCTGAATACGCCTCGTCATAGAGTGCCTGACGCGTTCAAACATTCCAGGTATTGCTCGAATTTTCTGGCATCCTTGTTCTACACGTTAGCGAAGCATTTCAACGTTGTCAATGGGTGTCACGTAAACGATGGATTTCAGATGACCCCACAGTTAAAAATCGAGTGGATTCAGGTCCGGGGAGTGAGTAGGCCACGCAATGGGTCCTCTACGGCCTATCCATTTACCAGGGAAATGGTCATCCAAATAGTCTTTGGCTACTCGACTAAAATGAGGCGGAGCGCCGTCATGCATAAACCACATACGACGTCGGACACCAAGAGGAACTTCATCTGTAAACCGCTTAAATCATTCCTTAAAAAATTGGAATACGATTCTCTTGTTTATCTTCCAAGCAAAACAAAAGGACTGATTAAGTTGTCGGCAATAAGTCCTGCCCATATATTGATACTAAATTGTTGTTGGTGCCTTGACTGGATGATGGCATGCGGATTCTCTTCGGCCCAGTGATGAGTGTTGTGAAAATTTATCACGCCATTTCTTGTGAAGGCAGCCTCATCAGAAAACAACACGGAGGATCGAAAAAGAGGATCGCGCGCACACTGTTGAAGGAGCCAAGTACAAAAAGCCTCTCATGGTGGGAAATCAGCTTCAGTAAGGCCATATACTCTCTGAATGTGATATGGGTGAAGCTGTTGTTCCCGTAAAATTCTCCACACAGTTGTGTATCTTACACCCTCTGCTGCTGCTATCCTTAGGGTGCTAACACCAAGATGTTCCTCCCAGCGATTCAGGACCCGCTCCTCCAACTCAACAGTTCTGGCGCTGATTGGTCTACCACCATCTGAAACTCGCTTGTTGAATGATCCTGTATCACCAAGACGCTCGTCTATTCTCTGAATGGGCTTCTTATCTGGCGGACGGCGTTTGGAAACCTTTCCGCATACAGACGTCTTGCTGCGACCGCATTACACTCGGCAAGTCCATACATGAGATGCATGTCTGTCATTTCTCTGTTTGAATAAGCCTCCATTCTCACTTCAAATGAACACTATCACTGAATAGCACAAAAACTTTTAGGTTTTTTTTTTCACTGGACTGCACTTATTCACGGTAAGAAGTTACGAATACGAGCAGTGAAACACCGCGATATTGAAACATGTCATAGAGTGTACGAAACATTACAATCGGCAAGGCCATACATAAAATAAGTCTCGTGCACACTCACAAACTCTGTCGGCAAGCAGTGTTTGTAAACAGTTTGCGGAAAGAATTGCTGAAACACAAAATGGGCTGCAACTCGGAAACCGCGATTTCGGGCATATGTTTTTATAGACTTTTTTCATTGTTTTCGGGTCCTGAATCCATCCTGAAAGTGCGTCCCACATGTTATGAAACACCCTATATATATATATATATATATATATATATATATATATATATTGGTGACCTGTTGTTTTTTAAAATCTCATAATCATTTTTTTAGATTTCGCTTAATAAGGAATCCTGTTAAGCTTTGCAATGTTCACATTTTGTATACACTCTCTTTCGTTATAAACAATGAGATCGTCTTGCCTAAGCATTAAAATTGTACATCTTAAACCTTAAAATTTCACTCATATGCATATTTTAGTGTAAAGATGCATAGTCCGATTTCCACTTTTAGTTAACTTGGCAGATCATGATAACATCAGATCTGAAAAGTCGCGGTTTAAGATAAAAATATGGTTTCGTCTTCAAATATTTTGTTTACTCGTTCAAGCCTTACCACAGCTAAAAAATTTACTTATTTTCAAATATTGTGCAAAAATAATACAGCCTTCTTAGCATTTAATAATAATAATGTTAGCAGTTTTTGGGTATATAAACCCATTCAAATTCATCCATTGTCATTCAGAAGCTAATTCAGAGGCTGAGCACTACCTGTATCTTTTAGCAGTAAATTTACAGTGAAGAAACTTTTTATTGTCCCCTTCGAGCCTTGCTCTCTTCAGAAAAACTTAGAAAACTTTCCGGATACGCTATAAGAAGAATCCGGAACCTTCAGCATTTAGATTGCAAATCTACCAGAGTCCTCCGAGCCACTACAGAAGAACTCGGAGAGTAACATAGAAAAAAACCACTTCAAGGCACCTATCCGTTGCTTGCCTCCTAAACCAGAACCCCCGTCAATCCGAACCACCCCAGGGCCATAGACGGAGGGGTTAACAACTGGCGACCCTTTAACCAGGATCTTCACGACTCCAGGATTCTTCCAGTCCTCCAGACCCTTTAACCAGGATCTTCACGACTCCAGGATTCTTCCAGTCCTCCAGACCCTTTAACCAGGATCTCCACGACTCCAGGATTCTTCCAGTCCTCCAGACCCTTTAACCAGGATCTTCACGACCCCAGGATTCTTCCAGTCTTCCAGACCCTGGAACCAGAACCAACACCCAGTTGACCGGCGTGTCACGACTTCGAGTTCGTCACATCCACCCGTGAACCGGTGCGTTACGACTCCAAGTTCTTCACGCCTACTTTTCATCTAGGAACAAGTGGCCAGTCAGACACGTCTTCAGGACACACCTCAAAAGGATTTCGCCATAGGAATCTTGTTAAGTACAAAACTCTTTTTTAAAATAATTTCTAAACATTTGAAAAGTCATTATTATTAACAATTAATATTTAGTATTGAGCCAGAATTAACAAAAAACACAGTGAACACTACAGACACCAGTGATACACTCTTTTTATTGAAAAACAGTATTGTCACAGTTATTTTCACAGTTATTTTTACTATTCTAGTTAGTATAGTATAATTTTATTTAATGTACCAAACATAGTATTACCATACCATCACGTACATTTGAGTGAAATTTTGTTTACATTTATTTTTGTTTGCAATCTTTTCAAATTTTCCCCGAGTTAGGCAAATTGTTGTGCATTATTTTTTTAGATAGTGTAGTTAGGAAAACCCCTTAAGTGATCATTCCATGAATTAAGATCGGTCAAGCAGACCTAATTAGAACATTAATAAGTACCTTCACATATGAGCGATTCAGACGGTGCGCTTTCTGACATCGAAGAATTACCTACACCCATTTTTCCACAAGTCACCCATTTTTCCACAAGTATGTCTCAGTCTCAAACCCCCGCCCCAGCATATATTAACTTAGGCAGATTAGTAAATCTTCCTCATACTGTTTTAATTTTTAAGGGGACCATAGATAATCGTTTTGTTGAACCGCGCGTAAGACCTTGGGTTGAGTCTTTAGAGCAACATTTCTTACGCGAGAATATTACCGATGATGATATAAAAATCAGAGAAGCAAAAAGATTTATTGACCCTAAAGAGGGAAATGCCCATGACACAGTCACTTACGTCCCATCAATTAGCGAAGCTATAACATGGGACGATTTTAAACAAAACCTATTAGAATTTTTTAAGGAAATAACCCTTGCCCAACCCTTAGCCACATTAGAAGCAGTCTTCCAAGTTAAATGGAAGAAAGAGGAACACGAGGATCTTAAACAATTTTATTACACGTACACACAAACTTGTAGAAGAAGCCCTCCGGGCCGCAGAAAATGCATGTGGCATAACTTTTACTTCGAAACAAAGAAATCTAATAGTAGCCACAACCATTTACCAAAACTTACCCGGAGCGCCTAAAAAAAAGTTTCAGGAGTTTTTAAATGTTGACAAACCTGTCAGTGTAGCCATAAACAAAACACGGGAACATCACCCCGATTTAGCAAACCAAACCTACCGAAAGGGTAGAGAAACCCCTGTACAGTATATTCAGCAGCAGCCACAACACCAATACCAGCAACAACAACAACAATATAAACCAAGGCAAATACAGGGAACACCCCAGAAACAAGCCCCCCAAACCCAGAATACACGCCCTCCTCCACAGTGTTTTAACTGTGATAGTTTCGGGCATATGATAAGTCAATGTAATTACCCCTCGTATTGCTCCCACTGTCACGAACATGGTCATCGCCGTGGCGATCGCCAAAAGTGTGCTGATAAAGCCCCTGCAGGGTATAGACCCCACTTTCAGAAACCAAACCAACCACGTCCCCAAAACGTATCCCAAAAGTCAACCAATCCCCAGAAACCAGTCCATTCCCAGCCTCAGTCGAACTACCAACCCAATAAATCACGACCACAGGGTCACCCACACTCTTACCCCATGTATAAACCCCAATACAACCAGCAAGGTCAACTAGTTCGGTACGTAGAAGTACCCGGGGAGGAATCATTTTCCCCAGAGAACAGTTTTCAAGAACACCCTTCAGCGTATGATATCCCCGTAGAATATGATCCAGGTCCTCCCATAGAAGACCATGTGATCCCTTTTTTAGACCCTACATTGGAGGCAGCAGTTCAACCTCCTCCCTCCTAAATTACAGTAGTAAGCCCAGATACGCACACAAACTCCCCATCAGGATAATAGGTGCGGACCTCTTAGATTTAATAATAAATTGTAGTACGGATAACCAAGATTTAACTGCTCTCCTAGATACAGGAGCACACGCAACGTTAATTAAGAAACAATGCGTAGATGAATTACTAGAGAGTACCAATTATAAATATGAACTTAAGGCACCATCCTGCCAACTTAGAGGAGTTACGGGCACACCCATACCCACATATGGAGAAATTGAGTTATATTTAGAAATTGGAAACGCGGTATACCCCGCGAAATGTTGTATAGTGGACACAGTCGCCACCTTTCAGACAGACATCCTACTAGGGATGGATTTTTTTAACCGGAATCAATGGGAGATTTACCCAGCCGGAAAGTTAGTAAAGTGTCGAAATAGGACACACCATCTCCGCGAGGATGACAGACAACTTAATGCTAATAGACTTAGCTCAGTTCAGATTTCCGAAAGAAATAGGAAACCCCCTCTACTTGATAGCAGATCAAGTCGGCCGGTTGCATCCAGAGGGACAACCGCTCCAGAAATCAGACCCCAGGGTAATCAGTTCCAGTTGTTGAATCCAGTTGGATCAACCCAGGCAGTTTCCAGACAGTCAGTTCCAGTCAGTCAGTTTCCAGTCAGTCAGTTTCCAGTCAGTCAGTTCCAGTCAGTCAGTTTCCAGTCAGTCAGTTTCCAGTCAGTCAGTTTCCAGTCAGTCAGTTTCCAGTCAGCCAGTTTCCAGTCAGCCAGTTTCCAGTCAGCCAGTTTCCAGTCAGCCAGTTTCCAGTCAGTCAGTTTCCAGTCAGCCAGCTTCAGTTCAGCCAATAAGGCAAATTTTAGTCGCCGAACCAGAATCAGATTCACAATTTTTCATATGCCCTACCGAGCATATAACAGTAGCACCTTATGAGAAGATTTGTTTCCTAGCAAAAGTAGTTAACAGTCAAGGAAAATTATTAGAGTCAGAGCGTACTCTGATTACAGAGAAAAGTAATTTCAAAAGAGATGTTCTTATTGCCCAAGTCCTTAGTCAGAGTCAGAATTCAGCTATCCCTGTTGTTTGTTTAAACAAAGGAGAAAGATCTATAGAATTAACTTCAAATCAGAAAATAGGAACTGTTTCCACAGTAGAAATAGATTCAGATTTCCCCATCAGTACGATAAATCGTGTTTCCAGTTCCTTAGAATTAAAGCCTTCAATATTAAAAGAAGAATATAAGAAATGTCTGAAGCACTCCCTTCAGGAGTCACCAGCTTTACAGGATCCCAAACTAATGGAATCACTTCTCGATTTCCTGATAAGAAATAAAGATGTGATTGCCCTAACCGGAGATCCTCTGGGCCGAACTAATTTGGTCCCTTTTGAAATCAAGTTGGAACCCAATTCCAAACCCATTTTCATTCCTCCCTATCGGGTTCCACATTCTCAGTTAGTCACTATTGAGGAACACATCAAGGACATGTTGGAGCAGGATGTCATTCAGCCTTCAGCTAGTCCCTGGTCCGCTCCTATGATTCTCGTCTCCAAAAAGGACGGAACATCTCGCCCTTGTATAGATTTTAGACGCCTGAATAACATTACCATCCCAGACCGTTTCCCGATTCCAAACATGCAGGAAACAATTCTGAACGTAGGGAAAGCGAATTTTTTTCATCCCTCGATTTAGCATCAGGTTATTGGCAAATGGAGGTCAGTCCCGAATCTCGGGCATTACTGCTTTCTCCACTAACCGAGGCCATTACGAATTCCAGGTTTTACCTTTCGGAGTCCGAAATGGGCCTGCTAATTTCTCTAGGTTGATGAATATAGTCCTTTCCGACCTATTAGGTGTCGAAGCTCTCGTGTATCTTGACGATATTATCGTCTATAGTTCGGACATAAAAACACACTTTCAACGCCTTCATAATGTGCTATCACACTTGAGAAAAGCACACCTTAAACTGAAGCTTGCAAAGTGCAATTTTTTACAAGAATCCCTGGTATACCTAGGATTCCTACTCTCGTCCACAGGAATTAAACCTGATCCAGCCAAACTCGAAGCCCTGGAAAGATACCCTGTACCCAAGACCATCGACGACGCCCGTGCATTTATTGGTTTTGTCGGATTCTATCGGAACTTTATCCCCCAATTTTCGAATATTGCTAAACCCATTACTAATTTGTTCCAGAAAAATTCGAAATTTAACTGGGAATCCGATCACCAACATGCCTTTGAAACTTTAATTAATAAACTAACCTGTCATCCCATTTTACAATATCCTGATTACACAAGACCCTTCATCATAGCCACAGATGCTTCCTCCTATGGACTAGGAGCCGTCCTGTTACAGGACGTAGACGGTGTGGAATTACCCATTGCTTATGCCAGTCAACTTCTCTCTGCACCTCAACGGAATTATTCCACTACGGACCGAGAGGCCCTAGCGGTATATTGGGCTTTGAAAAAATTCCGAAATATCGTCTATGGCTACGATGTAACCATCAAGACCGATCATAAGCCACTCACGTACCTCTTCAAGGACAAGCTACTTGAAGGACGATTGAGTAGATGGGCTCTGTTGATTCAGGATTTTGCAGCGAAACTCGTATACAAACCGGGAAAACTGCAAGTTATTCCAGATGGATTGTCGAGACTCAAGCCCGACGCCCGAGTGAATAAAATAGGACTTCTTCCTGTGTTCGACTACGAGTGTCTGCAATACTCCCAACAACAGGACCAACACACCTAGAACCTTCACATAAGAAACGAACCCGCTCAGAATCCGAGCTCAACGGTCGACCCCCATTGCCACCAAAACGAGGCCGACCCCTTCGCCCACCAACACAAGTATCCACACAAGTATCCACACAACTACCCCCAGCTCCGTATAACTTAAGGCGTAGAAATGAATAAAATTATCACCCATATTCCCACTCAACCACACTAATTACCCTCAATTTCTAGAATACACCTGGACTGTACATGGACCACGCCCCTACACATACCTCATAATTATACCATTTTCGATTTCCTCACTTATGACGTATATAGATTTCACCCTTTCCCAACACCCTACCAAAATAACTCTAATGTCTATCGATTGTATTTACCCACCGTACCACCTTACCTTTTCCTCACCAAAGATCTATCAGCTTATTCTATGATGTCAGATAGCGACGTCCGGCATTGCCGATTCCCGCAACCAAATAAACAACTCATCTGCCCTCCACTCAAACCAGTTATTCTTCCCACTACTAGGTCTTGCTTTGTCGATTTAATTCGTGACCGGCATGCCCCCATATGTTCATTTAAAAAATTTCATTCCCCTAAAACCATCCAACTACGAATTGGACCAGACATCTGGGTTTCCTTCGCGAACAGGACTGCCGCTACCCTCGAGTGTCCATCAAATTATTCCCTCATTACAATCCCTATGATTATTCGGCTACCAATTGGTTGCTCCTTGCGTTCAAAAGCCCTCCAAATATACAACCCGTATAAGGTTACCCTTAATAACTCATACCCATTTCCGTCGCAAATTAAATTTAAAACCCGTCATAGAGATCTTAAATCTCTCCATAAAACCTGTAACCATCCTACCCGAACTGCATGCCCCTGAATGGAATGATCAATTGAGCCGGTTTAAAATTTCGGATGATAACCAAAACAACCTCTTACAAATACTACAACCGGTAACCATTTTCTCAACATCTGCCGTTAGTATCATTATTGTGTGTGCTATTATCCTCGGTGTATTTGTGATGAAAAGATCATTCTGGGAACAAAGAAAACCCAGTGACACGGAACATGAAACTATTTATGCACGACCAAGAGTGCGTACCCAGACCACGTGAACTAGACTTAAACCACCCGACTTATGTTGTATATATAAATCTGTATTATAAAACCAATAGTTATCATCTAGTTAGCCTTAGTTAGGATGTTACGTTATTATATTAATATCATTCTAGAGGGAAGAGCCCTGTAAAAATGAACCATAAATAATTCCCATATTCCTATATTATCTTATCCTTCATGTAATTCTTGTATTCATTTATATAGTCTCTGTATCCATTGTAAGAAAAAGTATCCATTTTAAAAATTCATGTGTTGTATGGTTCATGTATAATCTTATATATTTAACTTTATATAATGCCTATACTCATATGTATGTACGTGTGTGTATTCATTTTTACATAAGGACCAAAATCGCCCAACGCGAGTTTGGATAAAATATTTGATTCACTTTCTACTTTGCTAAATAATTGGTGACCTGTGTTTTTTAAAATCTCATAATCATTTTTTTAGATTTCGCTTAATAAGGAATCCTGTTAAGCTTTGCAATGTTCACATTTTGTATACACTCTCTTTCGTTATAAACAATGAGATCATGTCTTGCCTAAGCATTAAAATTGTACATCTTAAACCTTAAAATTTCACTCATATGCATATTTTAGTGTAAAGATGCATAGTCCGATTTCCACTTTTAGTTAACTTGGCAGATCATGATAACATCAGATCTGAAAAGTCGCGGTTTAAGATAAAATATGGTTTCGTCTTCAAATATTTTGTTTACTCGTTCAAGCCTTACCACAGCTAAAAAATTTACTTATTTTCAATATTGTGCAAAAATAATACAGCCTTCTTAGCATTTAATAATAATAATGTTAGCAGTTTTTGGGTATATAAACCCATTCAAATTCATCCATTGTCATTCAGAAGCTAATTCAGAGGCTGAGCACTACCTGTATCTTTAGCAGTAAATTTACAGTGAAGAAACTTTTTATTGTCCCCTTCGAGTCTTGCTCTCTTCAGAAAAACTTAGAAAACTTTCCGGATACGCTATAAGAAGAATCCGGAACCTTCAGCATTTAGATTGCAAATCTACCAGAGTCCTCCGAGCCACTATAGAAGAACTCGGAGAGTAACATAGAAGAAAAACCACTTCAAGGCACCTATCCGTTGCTTGCCTCCTAAACCAGAACCCCCGTCAATCCGAACCACCCCAGGGCCATAGACGGAGGGGTTAACATATATATATATATATATACACAAACTCAGAATGGTCCCCTGAGAAACTTATATGTTAAACACAGACCGTGCATGGAACAAGGAACTCTTCTGGGAAATTACATCCACTATAGTTCGAATAAGTTGTGATAAATGACACATACTATAGTTTTTTATTTTTCATGATGGAAAGCCCAACGTGGGCAAAGGGTTACTCGCAAAGAGGCCCCAAAATATAGCTTCCCTCACCAGCTATCTGCAAAGCAGATAGGATCCAGCTTTGGGACAGGATCTAGGGTTTACAGCTTACACCTAGCCTATTACATTCAGAACCTCAATATAAAGAAACTCGTTGCATTCACTTCGGATTGAATACATCAAAGAAAAAGGGGTAACTATTGTATTTTTAGCCAAAAAAACAAAACTTAAACCTCAACCGGGACATTGAGCGTCCACTTTTCAAGGCACAAAACACGTCGTTTAATATGCCTTGAAAAGTGGACGCTCAATGTCCCGGTTGAGATTTAAGTTTTGTTTTTTGGCTAAAAATACAATAGTTACCCCTTTTTCTTTGATGTATTCAATCCGACGTGAATGCAACGAGTTTCTTTATATTGAGGTTCTGAATATAGTAGGCTAGGTGTAAGCTGTAAACTCTAGATCCTGTCCCAAAGCTGAATCCTATCTGCTTTGCAGATAGCTGGTGAGGGAAGCTATATTTTGGGGCCTCTTTGCGAGTAACCCGGTGCCCACGTTGGGCTTTCCATCATGAAAAATAAAAAACTATAGTATTTGTCATTTATCATTACTTATTCGAACTATAGTGGATATAATTTCCCAGAAGAGTTCCTTGTTCCATGCACGGTCTGTGTTTGATATATATATATATATATATATATATATATGAGAGAGAGAGAGAGAGAGAGAGAGAGATGGTTAGGTTAGTCTATTATAAAACGCTTTTCCCTCTATCTCACACTGTTTCAGATTCATGAGATGAAGTTTTCGGTGAGGAAGATATTGCTGATTCCATACTAAAGTATGAGTATGTATTCGACTTTGTATAATTCTGGTGAACATCGGTAATAAAAATTTGAAGTGAATCGAAGTGCAAAGATAGGAGAGAGGATATGTGTAGAAAGCGCGCGCGCGCGTGTGTGTGTGTGTGCAGAGATGGGCAGTAACGCGTTACATGTAACGACGTTACGTAACGAACGTTACAAAAGTAACGAGTAAGGTAACGCCTGAAAGATTTTCAAATGTATCACTGTAACGGTAACGCTTTGCAAATTTTTTATCAATGTAACGGATTTTTTCGTTACTCGTTACTCGATACTTGAATTTGAATTTGATAACATTGCCATTCCATTCATGAGGTCTATTAAACGCAATTCACTATTCCGTGTTAGTGGCAACAACTAAATTTATATTTTCTAGGTCTCTTCATCTTTCCCAAAAATCATTGGGGGTGCAAATTATTGTGCAATATATCGTTCTTAAGAGAACAACATTTATATAGTCAATAATAGTAGCTATTAGAATTTATGTGGTATGGCTGCCATTTGTAAGTTTATCTGTAGTTTCAAAATACGTGTGAAGGCACATAAACAAATATCAAATGTAACTAGTTACTTGTAACGTCGTTACATGTATCGAGTAACGGTAACGCTTTAAGGATTTTCAAAAGTAACGATGTAACGGTAACGCCGAGTACATTTTTGTCGTGTAACGAGTAACGGTAACGCTGCCCAATTTAATGTAACGGTGCCCATCACTGTGTGTGTGTGTGTGTGACTCGCTCTCTGCGAGAGATAAAATATAATAAAATAAAGGAAACAAGAATTAAATACATATAAACATGATAATTAAAAGAGACTCAGAAAGAAGTACACACACACACACACACACACACACACACACACACACACACACACTCCAAACTTCGCGTGAGACGGCTATGGCGCATCTAACCTCTGATGTTTCTACTCTCTCTGATTGGGGCAGAACAGTGGCGTACTAAGGGGGGTGCGAGGGGGGCGGTCCGCCCCGGGTGACAGCCAGGAGGGGGGTGCCATCGGGAGAGTTGAAATACCAGTACAAGTTTTCAAACCAAATGAAAAATTCGCCAAAGTAAGAAAAAAAAATTAAAATGTTCAAACTATTACAACAGCTTAATGTTAATTTCCACTATAAAATAAATTTTTATTTTTATTGACAATACAAAATTTACAAACAAAAAATTAAATATTTGATAAAAATTACATCGAAAGGCGAACGTTTGTTGACGTTTTAGTTATCAGTTTGTTGAGCATAGCTAGCTGGCTGCAACTGACATTCCAAGTCTTGTTCACTTGACACTGTGACTCCACATACATGAGGTACGTTTCATTAAATAATTATGATAAAGCATAAAGTGCTGGTGTTTATAACAATATCATGGTACTTATACCAGTGTCCAGTAATTTTTGACAATGTGGTATCGTAGTGATGTTTAAGTGTTTATAAATGCATCGTCGTGATGTTATAATACCCGTAAATGCATTGTGGAGAGGGTCATTCATTATGCAATTACAAAGTGTGAGGAAATGGACATTTCTATGGAGAGAAGAGGGAGAGTAAAGCTCCGAAAAAGGATGCCAGGAGAGATGGCAAAGGATGCTGGTCTCACATTGCCAGAGGAAGTAAAAAGGTCTATGTTTGAATGTCTTGATCGCTTTCATCAAGAATTGGAGATTCGTTCTAAGGCAATGGATCAAATTCTGTCAATCTTCGCTGTTATTCAGCCAAATACTTTGGTTGTTGCAACAGAAGAACTTCGGAAGTATATTCCAAATTTGACTCAGATTTTCGATGAATTCTCTGATGAAGATATCATTGTGGAAAATGGACGGCTTCGGAGGCATTTGGAAGCTGCCAAAATCAGCGTTGACGAGGCAAAGAAATGGACAGCATTGCAGTTTCTGGAGTTTATTGTGAAATGGGATTTTTGTGAATCTTTGCCAAGCTTGTCACTGTGTTTGAGATTCTTTTTGACTGTCTGTGTCTCTATTGCTTCATGTGAAAGAAATTTTTCCAAATTGAAACTGATAAAAAATTTCTTTCGCTCGACCATGAGTCAGACAAGATTGACAAATCTGGCTTTACTTTCAATTGAACATGAATATGCAAAGAAGGTGAATTTTGATGAGGTCATTGATCAATTTGCAGAAATTAAGGCTCGAAAGCAGAGACTGTGAATCCTCTCTATTTACCTTTGAAAAATAGGCTGAGCGTTGAGACTGGATTTCCTGTGTTTTTTGTATAAAATAAAATGCAGTATATTACCTGTTCACTGAATTTTTAATGTCCTGCATTTTTCTTATTTCCAATTTGCTTATGACAGTACTGTACTGTTTAAAAATCTACTTGCAAACATAATATATTTTTCTGTGTGTTTAAATTTTTAAATTATTTATGGGGGGTGCCAAACGAAGGATCCGCCTCGGATGCCAAATACTTTAGGTACGCCCCTGGGGCAGAGAAACCCTTGTGGCTTTCAAAGCCTCAAAAACCCAGTTCCTTCATCTGTCTACTCGTCACAATCTTCCATACGACTATTCCCTTATCTTCAACAATACACAACTCAATCCTTCCTCTTTTCTTAACATTCTTGGTGTTTCCTTTTCGCGTGAACTTTTCCTGAAAGATCATGTATACTCTCTTTCTAAAAACTTCTAAGAGGTTTGGTGGGCTGTACCGGTTCCCCAGCTCTACTTGACCGGATGGAATCAAAGGCTTTTCGTCTCATGAATTCCTCGCCTCTTACTGACTGTCTTCAAACCCTTTCTCTTCGCGCAGCGTTGCCTCACTCTCTCTTTACTATCGCTATTATAATGGACACTGCTCTTCTGAACTCTCTAACTGCGTGCCTCCTCCTTTAAGGAGAGTACGCAGTACCAGACTTCCGACACAGTCTCATCCCTTTTCTATCCATTTCTCTAACGCGATGGTTACTCGGTATTCTCAATCTTTCATCTACTCAACCGGTCAACTCTGGAACAATCTTCCTCAATCCATCTCTCCCCCGTCTATCACCTTCAATCTTTCAAACGCAGAGTGTCCAGGCATCTCGAAAACTCTGGACCTTTACTCCGGCTCTCTCCTTCTTCTTCTATTCGGGGCGGGGGTGTATTTTTACGGTCGTTCGCCACTGGCCCCTTCCTTCCTACGTAAAAGAAAATACAGAAAAAGATACAGCAAAAAATGAAAAAAGTCAGAGATGGTTGGAAAAGGATAAAGATACATATATTAAACAGAGAGAGAGAGAGAGAGAGAGAGAGAGAGAGAGAGAGAGAGAGAGAGATTTATGGGAGAAGGGATTAAAACATATATGAATCAATATGAATTAGGAATAAAGGAAACGAAATAATTAATAATCTTTTCTTCGTATATTCAACGGTGGTTTGGCTTTAAATAATGTATAAACGCGTTAAGAAAAGTCCCTTTAAAAATTAAACTGCAATTTCCCCTTCCCACACCCCAACTTTTGCGTCGGTTTTGCGCTTCCGCAAGTTCTCTCTCTCTCTCTCTCTCTCTCTCTCTCTCTCTCTCTCTCTCTCTCTCTCTCCATTAAAACAGTTACTACGCTACTGTACCCTACATCTCATTATTAACAAAATACTTTTAAAATTAGGCAGTAAAATATACGAGTATATACAGGGTGATCCAAAGTGGCGTTCCCAGAAATAACTTAAGTAAATATTTTTAACACATTTTTTGATCACCCTGTATTACTATAATTTTTACATCTGATGCATTTAAATTTCTCACCAAGGTGCTTGTATGCAACATCCTTTTTTTTCACCCATGTCACTCTCGAGAATGTGAACCGAGTATTCCCAAAACATTTCGTAGGAAAAAAAATAATAATAAAATAAAAAATATTAAGAAATTTTGTCCCTTTATTTAAGTTGTTGATTTGTATTGTCCTTCCGAGGTTTTTGGTACAGACGTAAAATTATGCCAATTTTTTTTTTTTTTTTTTGAGGGGGAAATTTGGAATTTTTGATTTATGCATTCAGAATATTTTATATTTTGTAGCCATCATTTACAGTGTGAAGGCTCAGCCGAAATGGATTTTTAAAATAGAAATATTGGAAAGTATTGGTTAATTCAGAATGAATTCCATAGAGAATTTAGAATGAGTTTATACTTTTTTTTTATTGGTTTGGGTTTAGGTATTGGTTACATTTTTTTACGCAATTCAGTTCAAAATTTGCCAAAAAATCTTTCTACAAAATATGAATTATGCGAAATATCGTTAACGTTTATCGCCTTTAAAATTAAATGTGACAAAATCGAAGAATTTCAAAATGAGAATACATTCCCTCCTTCACCAAATCTCGCAAATGAGGCGAGATGCTGCAGAGGGGTCGACCGCAGGTCGATCCTGAACCGTCGTTCAAACTCACCTAAAGTAACCTAAAATAAGTAACATTTGGGAAATACATAAAATAATAACTGATCTTCGATATTCGAACTAAAATTTGCATTTCTTAAAAAGTTTGACACATTTTGCTCGTATAGAATTATCTATATTAATCTTTGTGGACTTCTATATTCTATATTCTCTAACGTGCATACACTTCCAGATAAATTTCGATCTGAAATCTAACGTTTCTTAAAAACATAAGAAATTACTAATTAGTAACGACTGGGTTTTGTTTTTTAATTTTTATTAGTGTCGCTAAAACGAATAAAATCTAAAACCAAACAAAATATTACAAATCGGTGATTTTTTTATGTTTTGACAATTTTTTATTTGTCGGCGAAATTTTTTCCGAAACTGTACGTAACTTCCTATTAATAATAACCATTGTCATTCTCTCATTTGTTCTTCTCTCTGTTAACTATCCTTCGTTAAAGAGAATAAAGTCACTGTAGGAAAGTTATATAACCTTTAAACTATATTCTATTAACTCTTAAAATCACACAACCTCATATGAATATATTTATTGTACAGCAAATAAACGAGTATACAGTATATATAAATTGCTATATAGATTCCGGGTTGCCAAGCAGAAAACGAATTTCAAAATTCGAGAGACACAGTACCATAATAGAGCAACTTTAAATCTATACATGTATGCCTGGAGCTGTCTAAACTAAATAATAAAATATATAGCTTGTGTACACAATAAAACTTTTCTAAAAGGCTAAGTGGAAGTTTCTGAAGGGCGTATAAAAACTGTATTGTAACAACGACAACACGAATGGTTGGAGAGCTAAAAAATGTATACATACACAAAATGCATTTATCAAATCCATATAGTAAAAAAATATAATTGAATTCCGGCGACTTAATTAAATTTTAAAATTCGATGATACGCGGAAGAAAAAATATTATATTTTTTTTAAATGATTTACACTTGCCTTTTGATTTAAAATTAATTCTAAAGAGAAATTCTTAATTTAATTAACCTTCTGCACAGGTTGCAAGCATTCTCTCTAATTAGCAAATAGCGTGAGACAGCCCGAGAGAGAGAGAGAGAGAGAGAGAGAGAGAGAGAGAGAGAGAGAGAATGCAAAGACATAGAAGACATAGAAAAGAGATATAACCCATTGAAAAATGAAGTGTAATATAAAAACAAGAACGAGCATGTGAGGCTTAAATAATAAAACTTTGTTAGAATATAAGAAAACTTCCGTAATCATTTCCATGAATGCTCACGTGTGCCTCTTCCCATTAAATGTCATTCCCATTTAATTCTTTCAAAAATGAGAAATCCGAACGTGGGAGGTTGACTCACTCCCACTTTAGGATTTCCAACATTAGGTCAGATTTTTCATAGAAAATATCCCTCGAGCCTGCAGTTGCGTCACTGTCTCTATTTACTTTTTTCCCCCCAAATTCTCATTTTCGGACCGCTAATGGGAATCGGAATGGGAATGACCGAGTGGGAAATAATCGATCTTCCTTCATGTTTCCCTAAACCTCTCCATTTTTGTTTATTTCTGCAGTCATCAAAGCTAATTGTGAATTATTATATACAAGTTCATAATGTATTTAGTTCCTAAAGAACATTACCCAACGACCGTGACTCAGTTGGTAAGTTTCCGTATGAGCTAAGTGAAGACACTGAGATCGGGGGTTCGACTGTCGATGGTACTGGTTAATATTAATCCAGGAGATAGCGCAATGGTCCGCGCTGTGCCAGTTTCTGGCCCTCTTCACTGATTATTATTATTATTATTATTAATTACATTTCAAGCAAAAATTAAATTTCAATTATTACAAATTTATGGAAACACAAACCTTGAATTCTGGAACGCTTTTACGTAACTGGGCTACGTCGTGGCCGGCGTGGTAACACCGCTTACTCTCGATCAGCGAAGTTAAGCGACGTTTGGTCTGGGTAGTTGTTGGATGGGGGGACCATCGTCCGCGTTCGAATGATGTAGCGACCCGTGGTTCGGATCCCACGTAAAGCTGTAGATCCCTTACGTCACATGACCTTTCCTGTTACAAAGCGAGTTAAATAACCTACTTGAATAAATATTAACATAACATTGATTTCCAATATTAAAATAGGTAAAATATTGTGTAAATAAAAAAAATAACGGATTTTTAAATTCAAGACAACCCACTATAATTATTATATAACCTTGGTTAACCTTGGTTTTGCTCCCGAATTCTTCATTCTGACGAAGGTCGAGCTTGTCACTCCACCTTAGACCTACATTTTAACGTGGAATCTGAACCACACCCACCAGCATCCCAGCTTCTTAACCACTAGGCTACCCAGGGTATCCATTTATCTACCAACCACTTTCTTTTTATTGTGTGGAAGGATGAAGAGCTAGGTTTTGCTGCGCGCCGCCTGCCGTCACCGGGTCTCGATCCCGGCGCCGATGTATTCGTAGTCAGCGACGCTAACCACTACACCACCGAGGCGCATTACATTATAACACTACAACACTATTAAAATATGTACACGCATAATTTACAAATGTACACATACACAATTTACGCACACAGATGTGTACACATCTTAAAATTCCAGAACTTAATGTAACTAAATTGTGTTTAATTTTATAAAAAGAATTAAATTCTACAGGGTGAGCAAAAAGTCCCTGTGTACCTGTCCACTTCCAACACAGTGCAGGTACAGGTTCACTATACTTCTTGCAGGTGTATAGGGACTTTTCGCTCACCCGTTATCAAAAGGTGTCCTTGGATGAAAATAAAAAGTAAAATAAAAAATTTGCCGGACTCTTAAATCTGACAAAATAGATTCATGAGAATGATAGAGGGTTAGGGAGACGCGGTCGCTGTAGTGTGCGGGGCTTCCATTCTGTTAATGTAAAATCACACGCGACTTTAGTCGTCACAACCCAAGTCGTCAGTTGTCAGTCGCAAGACGATCTTGTGTGTGGCCGGCATTAAAGTGAACCCCATAGCATGTTTTGGATATATATACATCCATATATAGATATATATTGGTAACTTTGGTTTTGCTTCCGCCCGAATTGTTCATTCTGACGAAGGCCAAGCTTGTTGCTACACCTTAGACCTACGGCTTAACGTGGAATCCGAACCACGACCCACCACGGCTGGTCAGAAATTACAACGTCTTCGTCCGAACTCACTCTCACGACTCCCCAGTCAGCAGCCCAACGTCTAAACCACTTGGCTACTCAAGGTACCCATTTATTTACCAACCAATTTTATTGTATGGAAGGATAAATAGCTGGGTGAGCTGCGCGTCGCCTGCCATCACCGGGAATCAAACCCGAGGCCAGTGATCCTAAATACTACACCACCGAGGCGCACACACACACACACACACACATATATATATATATATATATATATATATATATATATATATATATATATATATATACATATATACATATATATATATACAGTATACACTCGTTTGTGTGTGTGTGTGTGTGTGTATATATATATATATATATATATCATAACGTATTCATACAGCAAAGATTTCGCACTAAACTGGCAATCGAGTGGAGATTGTACAGAAAAGCTCGTCTATTTCGTGCACGCTAATGGCGTATTTCTACATGCGTTTGTCGATCTTCATTTTTCATTCAAATGTTGGAACAGAAATCACTTTAATGTCATATAATGCGTTCGTTCTTCGGTCTAATATCGCTTTCGTGGTCAAATCACGGATGGGGAATGACGCATCGGGCACAAAATACCCTCAAAATTCGTATATAAATTCGGGACAATGAAAGAACAGAGAGAGAAAATTACTGCCTCCAAAAACGAAAGAAGTAGAAGAGGAAGAAAAGGGAGGAGGGAGGACGGAGGAGGTAAAAGAAGAGGAAGAGAAGGGAGAGTAAGAGGAGGAGGAAAAGAAGAAGAAGAAGAAGAGGAAGGAAAAGAGGAAGAAGAAGAGGGAGAAGAGGAAGAAGAAGAGGAAGAGGAGGGAGAGTAAGAGGAGGAGGAACAAGAAGAAGAAGAGGAAGGAAAAGAGGAAGAAGAAGATAAGAGGAGGAGGAAAAGAAGAAGAAGAGGAAGGAAAAGAGGAAGAAGAAGAGGAAGGAGGAAGAGAAGGGAGAGTAAGAGGAGGAGGAAGAAGAAGAGGAAGGAAAAGAGGAAGAAGAAGAGGAAGAAGAAGGGGAAGAAAGGGGGTGGAGAGGAGAAAAGGAAGAAGTAATAGTAGTAATAGTAGTAGAAGTAGAAGGTAATGATGATGTGTTCATCATGATTATCTTCTACTACTTCTACTACTACTACTTCATCCTTTTCTCCCCTCCACCCCTTTCTTCCCCTTCTTCCTCTTCTCCCTCTTCTTCTAATCCTTCCTCTTTTTCTTCCTCTTTTCCTTCCTCTTCTTCTTCTTGTTCCTCCTCCTCTTACTCTCCCTCCTCTTCCTCTTCTTCTTCCTCTTCTCCCTCTTCTTCTTCCTCTTTACCTTCCTCTTCCTCTTCTCCCTCTTCATCTACTCCTTCCTCTTCTTCTTCAGAAGATGATGAAGAAGATGAAGAAGAAAACGAACAAGAAATCAAATAGATTTTCATTCATTTTAAAGTTGATTCCGAACCAACCAACTCGGAATGCAAAATGGGATCGATTTTGGCTTTAAGAAGATAACTTGCCTCTTTTTTGTCAATTTTCCTTGAGGATTTCGAAAAGAAAAAAGAAAAAATTAAATCCACCTTCAATAGAAAACAAAGAATTAAAAAAATAAGATGAAAATGGGATCACAAACCGAAATTTACATTAAAAACTATGGGAAGAAAATGTGTAAAAAAATGAATGAACAATAAAGTGGTTGTTTACGTTGTTTCACGTGAAAGTTATACCGAAGATTATATACAGGGTGATTCACTCGCTGGTAGCCCCAGAGTATCGTATTAGCGATATCAGGAGTAAATATCGTATTAGCGATATCAGGAGTAAATATCGTATTAGCGATACTCTGGGGCTACCAAGGAGTGAATCACCCTGTGTGTGTGTGTGTATATATATATATTACAATAAAGACATACCAAGATGTAAAAAATTAAAAGGACAAGAGTTTGTGTGGATCTTGCCTAATTCTTCAGTTACCGCAAAGATGGTTGGTTGACCCTTTTAGCATCTTTGTCTACCAGAAGGCGTTGAGATGGCAGTAATGCCTTCAATCAGGAAAAATAAGTCCCTTTTAAACGGAAAGAATAAACTTTAAATCCTGCAGTTAACTTTGAAGGAAAAATTTCAAAATGGGACAAAAATTCCAATAAGGAACAGCTCAAAATTTGCCCCCCTTCCCCCCTTCACCTATATCTATATACTGTGTGTGTGTGTGTGTGTGTGTGTGTGTGTGTGTGTGTGTATACGAATACAGTATATAGTCTTTGATTCTCTGTTCCTAGGTCAAAAGTCAACTTCTATATTCGAGACTTTCTTTGAATAAAGGGTTCTATTAATCTCATATAGTAATTTACTTTCTAACTTTTAGAAATAACCGTATGTCATGTCCTTTTTAACTCTGCTCACGAGTAATACTAATACCCTTTGATTTTCACATTCTAGCGGAGTATGGCAACTATTAAACTTTGTAACGAGTTTCCAGAGTTTTATTCGCAATTGCTTTAATTGAGACTCATCTAATTACGGGAAATTGTTCCTACCGCTTTTGCTGAATAAGATCTCTCAAAAATGTTCCCTCAAATAGATGCCGAGTGTACCGGATAATGGGTTATACACGCAAGCGAGTTTGCGATCTAGATTTGTAGTTTTAATGACTACACTCGCAAGAATTGCCCAAAAGTTTACTCAAACGTAATAAAATTCTACGCTGATTCAAGTAGTTTTCAGAGCTAGGGCGAAATTAGAGTAAATATTAAGCTTATGGTTTGGTATTACATCTGCCCAACTGCCAACCCCCTTTAGAGGGAAACACTAAGTGTATTTTTTGTTTCTCATACCACGGGGGATGGAGAACAAGATTACACCCACATTAGAGTTTTCATTTATTCAATGGGGATTTAATGAGTAAATAGTAAATTATATTAAGTTTGGCCAACCATACAAAATAGCAGTCGCCAATATTATTAGTCTTTGTAGTGAACAGTTTTACTAATACAATTAATACTGTGTATTAGTAAAGTACAGGGTGTCCACAACGTCTTGTCACCCTAGTAAAATACTAACTGATTTTCGTTTTTCCTTCCGACCCATTTCAAATGTGGGATAGCAGCAACTATACGATTGAACAACGCATATTGGCTAGTATCTGGGTCCGTGAGTGACCACGTAATGGAAAAACCATTGAAACTGTTCGTGCAGACTTCGAGGACCGATTCAATCGTGCAGCCCCTCCAAAAAGGAAATGTGAAATTAGTAAAGGTTTTAAAAACTAATTCACATTTAGAGTTTATGTGTAGATTTTTGTGTTTATATTCATTATTTAAACTCTCTTACTTTTAGTGTGCAAAGATTACTTGCCAAGTTCCCATTCATTGTAGTATATTGGTTTGTAATAAAGATAAGTTAAAAATGTCTAATAAGAATTAAATGTTTTGTTTATAAGAATTTAATAATGTTTGTTTAATAAAGAAAATAATGTTTAAAAAGAAATTGATAATGGAATATAAAGTGCTAATTGGCAACACCTCTAAATAGGTCTAGAGAATGAGTGAACTGCCCAAGGCAGTCGTTGGCGGATGTGTCCTGATTGGGTTATTTTTCGTATTGTTATTGTTTATTTAAAATATTTAACTCTCTCTCTCTCTCCTCTCTCTCTCTCTCTCTCTCTCTCTCCCGTTGCCATTCTTACCTCCTCGGTATGGGCCGCAAGGCCTTTTGAGGTACTTCTTTTCTTTGTAACTCCTTGTAACTCTCTCTCTCTCTCTCTCTCCTCTCTCTCTCTCTCTCCCGTTGCCATTCTTACCTCCTCGGTATGGGCCGCAAGGCCTTTTGAGGTACTTCTTTTCCTTGTAACTCCTTGTAACTCTCTCTCTCTCTCTCTCTCTCTCTCTCTCTCTCTCTCCGAATAAATGTTAACGCTAATTCCACCCTCGCATTACCCCGTTCGTTTAAAATGTTTCGGTATAAAATAAAAGTCAGTAAATAGTAAATAAAAAGTGTTTAATTTATTCCCCGGTCTCTTTGCTTTGTCCGAAAGTTTAATGGCGGCCACGTCTACCCGTCTGCCCGCGTGTTTATAAAGCACAGTGAAGCGAGCATAAAGAGAAGAAAGAACAATGATTAAAGGAAGTGAATAAAGATAAGTAAATAATAAATTGTAAATAAGAAGTCTTGTAGTTTGATCACTTCACATTGTCATTATTCTTATTCACATCCGCGGTCCGAAAACGAGAATGATCGAAGTGAAAATTCCAGATTTACGAAATAGTTTCGTCATTTGGAAAAGGGTAAAGAGAGAACATGACACAATTACGGTTCCGAAGAAGGATTTTCTATAAAAAATCTAACCTAAAGTGGGAAATTCTACGAATTGGGAATGAAAAGGAATCAATTTGAGAATCGCCTCTTTTAAGATTCCTCTTTAGAATTTCTCATTCATGGCCGAGGAATAAATTGGAAATAACATTAAGTCAATGCGAAAATACCTTCAATATATTTACAAAAGAAAAAATTTGTTTATACAATGGCCTTGAATGAAATCTATATACACTCGTATTATATATATATATATATATATATATATATATATATATATATATATATATGCTGCACACCCACAAGGAAAAAGAAAAAGGGCTATAATAATGTTGAAATTCATCCAATATATATATATATATATTAGTGATGTAGCGGATGTCATTTTTTTCACATCCGCGGATGCGGATGCGGATGAGGATGTTTGATTTCAACATCCGCGGATGCGGATGCGGATGTCTACATTTTCGTTATTTTTTAGGATATATTCGAGATTTGTTGTGTTTAACGTATATAATAAGTTATTATATAGAGAGAGCTGTAGCTATAATGTAGTATAATTGATTAATTGTACAATAATTGCTGTACTTTTCTCTGAACATATAAAATAATATCAGGCATCTAACTAATATAGAAATCAATTAGTGAATTCGTCTGCAAATAAATTCGTTATATTTTGTTGAGTTTCAGCCACAATTAGAAACCATAATTGTGTTACCAGGATGCGGGACGTGAACCCAACTCAAATGCACCCCACCGACCTCTTTCCCCAACCTCCACCCTTATAGAAAGAGATCTTTAATTAGCTTGATAACTATTTATATTAAGTTTAAAGTTTTATTAGGCATATTTATAAATGAGTAATTAAAATAAAGTAAACTAAGATGTTCATCGTTTAATGTTCAAACTTAATTATAGGAAAGTTATGCTTAAGGAACATTAACTTTTCTGCCTTTTCTGCTGCCAGTCTGTTTCTCTTTTCATCATATATTAATCCAGCACTGCTAAATAATCTCTCGCTTGGTACGTTTGTTGGAGGACAGGCTAAATGTTTCCTTGCAAGTTTACTCAAGTATGGATAGATATTCTGCGTATTTTTCCACCAACTAATAGGATTGTCACATGCAGCCAGGCGTTTTTCTTGGTGATAGCTCTCGATCATTTTTACTACATCTTTTGACATCGCGTAGGTCTCGTCATTGCTGCTTGACTCAAGAAACTGAGAGACAGATTCTGTGATAGATTTGCTTGTTGAAGGTGTTGGTTCTGTCACTGAAACTTTTATTCTTTTGGTGGGTGGCGAAGCGACAGATTCAAGAGATTGAAGCTCTTCAACTGCTTTGCCAAGTGATGATTTAACTCGTTCTAATGTACTAGGTGAAAATAACTTAGCTTTGTAACGTGGATCTAAGTAGGTTGCAAGAGAGTAACTTCATACAAGAACAGTCTCTCGTCTTGTCGCTTGCATCACTTTTGCGCACAATGAACTAGTTCTATTAATATAGTAGAATTTGATAATTTCCGCTTATTAATGACGTTTTATCTCAACGGTCCACATCCGCACGACATCCGCAGTCCAAAGTGCGGATGCGGACGCGGATGCGGATGCGAGAAAATGTGCGGATGTTCCGCGGATGCGGATGCGGATGCGGATGTGACCTACATCACTAATATATATATATATATATATATATCAATTTGAACATGAATGAATTCCTTTGATGACAAGATTCATTGTAAAGAATATTACATATTTGTATCGTATGATTCCAGTGGCATAATATCTTTGTTTCATCAAACGCGCTCATTATTCCATGTAAAGTAAAATATTTATGCGAATTCAATTCATAAGAGATTTCTTCCCTGAAGCAGAAAATAAAAATTAAAATATTTACGTTGACAGGACGACGGCCGTATTGTTGGTCTTTTCTGCACTCTTCTTTGTAGTGTGGACTAAACAAGCTGTAATATTCATCACTCTTAAAGTATATACAACATAAACGATTTACAGTCAATTCAAAAAAATCCTGTCATATAACGCTATGTTTCTTATCGGTAAATATTGGTAAGAAGTCTTTATGGGGGTTCTGGATGACGTGATCGAGTTTTGAAACCACGCGACCGACGATATAGAGTCTCACTAGCTTCTACTTTATCACGTTAATGCCTTTCCCTCCAACTTACGTAAATGCGGTTATTGCACTTCTAACTCATTCCCATTGAGTTTCATGATAGGATTCTTTGAACGGACTGTACAATCTCTCTTTCTCAATTTTTTTTTCATCTTTATTTGAATATCTTTTTTATACCGAGTTGTTTTTGATTCGGAATTCGACCGATTCATCGTAAACCGCGTCTTATATCCGTACCCATTCCAGTTGCCATAATGATAATATTAATGAACTCTTAGTCTAAAAAAATGAAACGCTATAACTGAATACAGAGTCAAAACCTTTCTTACTCGGGGCTATAATAATGTTGATGTGGGGGTAAAAATGGTCCCTTTTGACTTATTTGGGTCGCAGAATAAACAAAAACAAAAACGGTACGATAATTATATAAAAAACTTGTATTGTTAAAGCTTTATTTGTTATGGCTTACGTTTATTTGTTATGACTTACGTATACATTTTACGACGCTTTAAAACCTCAGTTGGGTTACAAAATTTTGGTTTTATTTTTCTTAGTAACTATTTAAATGGTTCGCAAATGTAGTTTTTATACACAAAAAATGCATTATCTCAATCAAATAATTTTGACTAATAAAGATAAAACAAAGAATTTTGTTTTATGTCCTGAAAGAGTTTTGTTTAATTCAAGAAATGTAGGCATCTCTCTCTCTCTCTCTCTCTCTCTCTCTCTCTCTCTCTCTCTATATATATATATATATATATATATATATATACAGTATATATATATATATGGGATTGAACTCAGAATGGTCCCCTGAGGTTTTTTCATGATACACACAGACCGTGTTATCCCGTTTTCTTTGATGTATTCAATCTGACGCGAATGCAACGAGTCTTTTGCTTATATTGAGGTTCTGAATATAGTAGGCTAGGTGTAGCTATAACCCCTAGATCCTGTCCCAAAGCTGGATCCTATCTGCTAGCTGGTGAGGGAAGCTATATTTCTGGGGCCTCTTTGCGAGTGACCCGTTGACCACGTCGGGCTAACATCATGAAAAAGAAAAAAGTATAGTGTTTGTCATTTACCATTACTTATTCGGACTATAGTGGATTTAATTTTCCCAGAAGAGTTCCTTGTTCCATGCACGGGCTGTGTGTATCATATATATATATATTATATATATATATATATATATATATATATATATATATATATATATAAGAGAGAGAGAGAGAGAGAGAGAGAGAGAGTGTCTAAAAAAATGTATACATACTTTATACATCAAAATAATTTCTTAAACAACACAAGGAAGGGCGATGTTCAGTGTTTTGAACATTTTGAACATTTTGAACATTCTGAACATCTGCGTCAGTAAACTAGATGTTGCAACATCTTGTTTCTCTAGATTCTGAACATCGCCCCTTGTCGCGTTATTAAATAAATTATTATTTTGATGTATAAAATCTATATACTCGTACATTTTTTTGAGACACCCTGTATATGAGAAAAAGATATATATATATATATATATATATATATATATATATATATATATGCATGGATTATGGAATATATTTTTACCTTTTTTATATATATTTTATGGCAGTGCCTTGGAAAAAAAAGAAAAGAGTCCTTTTGGTCATTTGACTTTCTCGTTTTTTTTTAAATTTAGTGACCCCCTTCACCCCTACCCACCCCACTAAAATAAACTATTTTCTCTTTTCATTAAAAAGCTTCATTAAAAAATTTGAAAAAGTTGGATGAAATTAATAAATTAAATTAGAGAACGAGTTTGGACTTTGTTTGCGAGTAATTAATCCTAAGTTTGACTTTCGTTTCCCTGATTACGAAAATAACTTAAAAAACAAAGTCAAGCAAAGCAATTGGAGGTAAACACTTGAATTTACTTATTATTGTATGCATTGTAAACACCAAAGTTCGTAAGGTCTTCATGCGGAAATACCTTAAATGGACCTTTTGTAACCTTAACTTTAGAAGTAATAAACGGTTACTAACATTGACCGTCTAGGTTCTCTTTCTGGTATATAAGGTCAAAAAGAGAGTACGTTTCCGGTTAGTGTCTGTGCGGTCTTCAGTTTGAAACCTAATTCTGAAAGGAACGGTTCTTAAATTATTTTAATACTTACCACGGAACTAAACTGTTAAAAAAAATTTTGATGTCAAACGAAACTTTACTGTTTACGGTGTAAAATATTTCTATCTTTTCTGTCTATTTTTAACCTTATTTATTTACTTAAAATATGGACACTAACATAATTAATAGTTTTTAACCTATTATGTACAGTTTTGGAAAAAAGTCCGCCTACAAAATTTAAAAAAAAAACATAAAAAATTAGTTTTTTAGTTTTGTTTTTTTTGTGGTAATAAAATTTGAAAAATAAACCCACTCATTATTGATTAGCAATTTTTTATGCCTTTTAGAAATTGTTTGTAGACGAACTTTTTTTCTGAAACCATACAGTCAGTTACAAAAGTCAGGCTACACTGGACCAGACGTTTGCAACCAACTGTATGTATAAGATCGATGTTGATAGCTTGGTTTCACCTTTATACACTCTTGCCGTGGGTGTGGTAAGAAATTGAATTACTAATTGTCAGTTGCGTGATTTTTGTCTATACGTATTAACAGTTAAGGTCATACGACAGATGGGGGCCTACACCTTAACGTGGAATCTGAAATACAATGTTACCTGGACTCGGCTGAAGGACGGCCACCCATCCAATTACTTTCTAGACCGAAAGTCGCTTAACTTCGGTGTTCTCATATGAGAGATGTCCACGACGTAAGGGATTAAAGTCACGTGATAATGGTTTTTATTCTGCAGTAAGCAAGCTTCTATAAGGTTTGATTATACGTTGAGTTCGGTAAATGCCAAAATGTGTTGCTTAAAGTGACCATATCATTATATTGTTAACTGTTTCTTCTTTTTCATAAAGATAGATTTGTAATCCATATATATATATATATATATATATATATATATATTTATATATATATATATACTGTACAGTAAACCATTAATTGTTTAGTAATAATAATAATAATAATAATAATAATAAATAATAATAATTTGATTTACGTTCGAAAAATGCGATTTTACAATGATTGATGTACTCGGAAATTGGCATATAGGGAAGAAAATAATATTAGTTAATGACAAAGTCTAATAACTTAAATTTCCAAATTAAAAGAACACACTATTATGAATACAGACCAGTGCCAGTGCCAGAATAAATCGTGGCAGCGATAAATCTTGTATGACTCGTGACAAGTATAGTTTTTGTGGACAAAGTATGAGTAGAACGAGCGATCCATTCATCTTAATCATGTAGTTATACTACGGGACTCGGGCTGCGTCGTGGTTTTATCGCTACACCCCTTCCCGTTTGATCAGCGAAGTTAAACGATACTAAGTCTGAGTATTAGTTCGATGGGTATTGGGTAGCTATCATTCAGTATTACAGTTTAGTGCCCCATACCCCATGCACTAAAACCACTATGTTGAACTATGGACTGCAAATAGAATTTCTCAAATGCTTTATTATAGTCATTCTACATACCCATGTACATACCCATGTACAGTACATCAGTTTGAAGGGAATTCATTAAACAAAGACTCATTCGGAAACAAAACGAATGTCATCGATCTATGTATCATGTCTTTGGTCCATGTTATTTTTAACTATGCACTGGCGGCTACAAGCATGTGTTTTCGCCGCCCACACATTGAATGTATCCCACTTGTTGCGACTATTGTCTAATTTGCTGTCACAGACTGATAATTTTGCAATGTTTGCTTTTTGCGTAGATTGGACTTCATCCACCCAGTAAGGGCTTTTTGTATTCATTTTGCGATTACTGATGGCCTTCTTGGTTGATGGTTTATGCCTAGTTTAATTCTCTGGGGAAAATTTTACATTTCGAAATTTTGTATTTGGAGGTCTCTAACAGCGTCATTTGCAAAATGAAAAAAAAATTGTTTTCATTTGTTGTCACAACGATTTCAATTGAAAATTGATTTTGTTTAAACAAAAGATTAGATATACGAAGTCTCGTAATTTTAAAACAAACATAAGTTATTTACAGGACAGGCGTTCGGGATTAGCCAGGCTTGAAATTGGTTTCATGCAGGTGGAATGTAGAAAATTGTGTTTTAGTATTTATTAATCATGTTGGCCCGTTATATACCATGATATGTATAATCAAGTCCTCTCTCTCTCTCTCTCTCTCTCTCTCTCATTAATATGTAATTACGTGCCTCATGCAATTTTCATTATGTTTAAGTGGGTCGTTTTACAGGTAAGCCCTTTTTACTTTGTTTTTCACCTCGCCCTTGTATGGTCAGGTTTGGTAAACAGACCTTAAAATGAATATTAATAGAATATTGTTAACGAAGATTAACTTATTTTATAACACTCATCTTCCCCTCTTATTCTGACCATGGTCTCATTGTTCACTCACGCAACCATGGATAAATGGGGATCTATTAGGAGCAGCAACTGTCCGAGGTAGCTTTCACAATCTACAAACGGCTTCAAAGCTTCCTTGCTTCCTCGCAGGCCTTGCACGCAAATTCACCGTTCCAATAATATTTTCTGACGGCAACACATCCGAGACGAACAGCTGTAGTTCAGTGGGTAATACGGTTTCCAAATAAACGAAGTAAAGACAATGAGATCATGGGGTTCGACTCCCAGTGATGTTAGTTAACAATAATCCCGGAGTTAGCGTAATGAGATGCATTAGTTGGCCTGAGCGCTGTACCAGTTTCTGGCTCTCCCCACAGATTATTAATATTAACATATTCAAGTTTGAAAACAGTGAAAATTACATATTGTTTTACGTGAATTGATCGTATGGAAGCGTAGCCTCAAACAATTTTATACATTTCGCGCATCACTAAAACAAACCAAACTTCTCTTAATACAAACATGAAAAGAGTGATTTTAATCAACCAACTTAAAAACATAACAATAGTTTCTTAAAATAAACCTTATACGCACAGCATGAAGATTCAAACTAGTGTATGGTACACACAATCGAATCGTGCTTGTGATTATTCATGAATAGGCGTTATAAAATAAGATGTATCAATGTGTATTACAGAGACGTCAACCTTGAAGTATGAAAATCCGTGAAATTTCTCATTCTCCAACGATATTATTATTATTATTATTATTATTATTAGACTTAAAATCCGTGAGTCTCACGGAAAATCAGTGAGAGTTGACGTGACGTGTCTGGTATTATTTATATTATTTAATCTAAGTGTCAGGGTTAAAAAGCGCCAAGTCGACATAGACACAGACGTGGCGCTTTTTAATCCTGACACGCAGTAATAGTAATCAAGTTTCCACGCATAGAAAATGTATTGTAATAAATGGTAATTCATAACTTTAATGGTTTCCAGTGGCTCAGTGATTCAATGTCAGACTCTAGGCGGTGAGGCACTGGGTTCGTCCCGGCTGCTGGGGCCTGGGTTTGGTTGGGCCAGCCACTCACCCTGTAAATGCTGGGGCTAGGTGGGGAAATGAGATTCGAATGTTTTCCGTTGAATAAATTTAAGAAACGTTAAAGTTAATTCAACGAGAGTTAAAAATCTCAAAAATTATGTACAGTCGATTCAAGAAGTCCTGTCGCGAAACACGCCATGTTTTTTAATGAATGCGTGGAGTTTCACAACAGGACTTTCTGAACCAATTGTACAATGAAAAGATAGTCAACACCCCTTCTTTTGAAGACCTAAATATTACATTACCACAAAATAATCCTCATATAATTTAATTTAGTGATACAGGGTGGCCACAAAGTCCCTTTGTAGCGAAATTACAGCATATCTGTACGTTGCCTTTGTTTTTCATGCAAGGGGACTCTGTGGCCACCCTGTACAATACACTTAATAGAATTGCTTCTATATACCCTTATAGCTATTATATTAAACGGTTAAGTGGTCGGAAATTTCATATTTATCATCATCGATACATCAACACTCCGGACGAATATTACTCTATTCATATTTCATTTAATGAAGTTTAATCAGGTTATCGACAAAGCAAAGAGTTAATCGTGGAGAGAGAGAGAGAGAGATTGGAAATCATTCTAAAGGTCTTCAATGGGAGCTGAATTAAAAGAGATGAACAAAATTGCTGTTGAAATTATTTACAGTGTGTATATATATAGTTGAGGGTGATTTTACTAATAATTATTATCATTATTATTATTATTATTATTATTACTCAAACTAAATACAATATATGTGAATTTACAATAACCATTAAGTTATTTTACAAAATACAAATTAATTTAGATTAACAACACAGTAGTGTTGTTACTAAATTTTTAACTTAGTAGTAGTGTTGTTACTAAGTATTAGTAAGTAGTTGTAGTGTAAGTAAAGAGTAATAGCAGTGTTACTAAGTAATGTTATTACTAAGTTTGTAACTTATTATCATAGCTAATTATATGTAATAAAAACTTAGAATATTTTCTTACGTAATTATGCAAAAACTAAGTTCTCTGCAGCACTTACAAAAAAGTTAAATTATTTACCTAAATTAAACTCGTACAAACTAAAGTACAGAATTTCTATAGCATGGAAGTTTGATCATTTAAAAACAAAAACAAAAGCATAATGAATTTCGAGCCCTAAGACCAATTTTCATTTGGATTATATCGTATTTAAAATCTGAAAATGGTTTCATTCTATATTAATTTACGTGGAACTTCATTTGTCAGATCTGGTTATATTTGTCTGTGAGCGGCCATCTTGATTTTCAGGCTTGTATCCGTGGGTGTCTGTAATAGTTTGGATGATGTTAAAAGTTCAAAATTAAACGAATACGATAAAAGTTTTTTATCTGGATTTAATGTTTAAACTTGTAGTTAGGTTTTAGATTAGGTTGCTTGCATTTTTTTTTTTTTTTTTGGCGTGTGTTAATGCCTTTTAGTGATTTTTAATATCATTTACATATTCATAATGAGAATTATTTAAAAGCTAGTGTAAATAACATTTTTAATTATGTTTGCTTACATTTTCGTGTGTGTACATACATTATTATTAATATTATTAGTTATATATTTGCAACTCTAAAGTCCATCTGTATACAGGAGTTATTTATAGGATTTTCTTTTAAGTCATAAATTGAATGGAATCCTGCATTTCTCTGGTAGAAATTTCTCTCTCTCTCTCTCTCTCTCTCTCTCTCTCTCTCTCTCTCTCTCTCTCTGCATATATACAGTAAATTCAGTATTAATTTCATTTTAACTAGTGATGTACCGATACCAAAATTTTGACCGATACCGATTCCAATACTTTGGCCGATATCGGTACATCACTAATTTTAACCTTATATTTATTTAGAAATAAGATATAAGAGAAGTAATAGATATACTGAGTATCTCTCTCTATCTTTACTCCTCAGTGTTTCCTAATAAGAAAAAGAGAGCATGGCGCTCAGGCTAGACGAACGTGGCCCATTGCGGTAATCCTGGATTAATATTAACCAGCACCATCGGGATTCTAACCCCTGACTTCATCGTCTTCACTTCGCTAGTTGAGAAACGGTGTTACCCAGTGAACCACGGCAGCTAGCCAGTGTCGTACATGTACAACATTATATGCGTCTCTTTTTTTATTTTGACTTGCCACGGAATTAATTACACTTGTAAATAACTGCGTGCCACATGTTAATTCTCACGAAACAATTACATTTATAACACTTTGAAACAAAACGCAATAACTATACGAATAATTACATATTTTACAGTGACATACAGTATATCCCCAAAATTGTGACTGCAAATAGCAATACTTTTCAAAAGCTTTCTGTATCAAATTTACATTTGAATTAAATAACAGTACAACAACCAACTCATTTCAAATACCAGAATTTCCTCGCTATTCATTTGTTTGTAAAGAGTTTAAGAGTTTATTATTTCGCTCAACTCGTTTGAGTTGAAATTTCAATTAGAGAAATTTTAATTAAGCCGTTATCATTGTAATTACGTGTGAGTTCATTAAATTTGCATTTAAATAAGCTATTCCCAGATACGCGATGGTTAGGTTTATGTATGCATACTCTTTGGAACAAGAGATTGAAAAGGCACGTCCATACGTAGATACAAAAAATAATGTGCGTAGACATAAGAGGGGAAAAAGTAAGAGAGAGAGAGAGAGATACCGTACAGGGCGTGACAAAAGTTCATCACCATGACATTTAATCTCATGGTCTAATAATAAAAATTCTAATTGAGCAATCATTGGCGCTCAAACACTTTTTAAAAGAATGCTGAACATTTTGCACCATTTGAACAGTTCCTTGGAAACAGAAAGAACAATATATTAAAAACAAACATTATGCCTTGCCTATAGTGCCACACTTTTGTTGGCACTGTACGTAGAAAAACTGAGAAGAGAAATAAAATGAAAAGTAGAGACAGACAAACAGACAAGAAAAGAGACGCATTTAAGAAGTAGAGAGAAAATAAAATAAAATAAAGAGAATATACAGAGTGTCCATAAATTATCTTTACAAATTGAATTGAAAATTAATTGAATTTGTAAAGATAATTCGTGAACACCCTGTACAATAACGCGCTAACGAGCTAAAAAGTAGAGTTTCCATGTTTTATAGTAAATGAAAATTACCCAAAATGGTTGACATGAAAGGCGTGCAAGCATGACGTGCAAATCATCAAAAATGCTCCGTAGAATAAAGTATGATGAAGCGGATTAACGTCCTTTCGTTGACCTGACATTTTGTCGACTTTTTTTTTTTAAGTTTAGGTTAAGTTAGGTTAAGTCTGGTTAGGTTAGATTGTTGCAGTAACAGTAATATTTCTTCTCGATAAAATATCTATAATAATGAATGAGGAGGGCCAGAAACTGGCACGGCGCTCATGCCAGACGAATGTGACCCATTGAGCTAACTCCTCCTCGCTTATTATTTATTAATAAGCACCATCGGGAATCGAATCCCTCATCTCAGTGTCTTCGCTTCGCTTATAAATAAACGGTGTTACCCAATGAACTACGGGCGATGCCGAAATATCTATAGGTCCTAAAGAAGTACGTGAGCGGCGAATGGAAATACGAGGCAAGTATCAGGTGAAATGAAGAAGAAAATATGAATTTTTACGATCTATAACTGGACCGTTGAGAGCTACAGTAATCTATCTACAAACAATATTAATATTCTTGCTTCTTTTGCGCGGGTAAGTGACGTATGAAGATCAATTTGTAACGCGTTGAGTTACGAACTCAGAGTACTCAGATATATCTGAGGCGTTACTGAGAAGTAGCTACTACTACAATCTCAATCAACGCGTTACAAAGTGTTCTGAGTAGTAGATCACAACGGGGGTAGGCGGTGTGGGGGGGGGGGGGGGGGCAAGATTTAAATACATTTAACAAATGACTGTTTTTTTTAAATCGTTCAATTGTAAGATACATTTCCTAAATAACAGACTAACGAAATACAGTACATTTATACAGTATACTTATACAGTATACTTTACGACTAAATACATCTCTAATCTCGATAAAATGAAAACGCGCGCTGCACGATATACGTCAATAAATAAGGTGCACAGACGATGTTTCTGTCTCAATTGACCCATCACCATCCATTATAGAATAATTATACACGTACGAATAGGAAGGTATTAAAATCAAGTATTAAATACTCCACATCAAGGGATCAAAAGATCGATAAAGCCCCGATATCGACGTCATCTCGTGTCCCCATTATAATCATTTCGAGGACTCCGACACGCTGCGGAAGAGGGGATGGTTCTGGGAAATGGAGGACGGGAGGGTGGGGGTATGAGGGAGGTAGGAAACGCTTTTGAGCTTCACGACGCCTAATTAAGTAATGACTCCGATGAGCGTCATCGGGGTGTGGTTTGAAATCGCGTTTGTCTCGGCTTCTTTTTCGTCATAATACGTCCTTCTCTCAGCACTCCAAAAATTATGAATCGTGTCAACAAGAGGGTTTTTTAGTGGGGGGGGGGTACATTTTTATTATGTATTTTCGCTGTAACTTTTTGTCATAATACGTATTACGAATGTGTATTATAACGTAACGATACGAGTGAGTTACGGTAAAAAAAAAAAGTATAATGTTCTATCATTATTTGTAGTAGTAGTAGTAGTACAGTTTCGGGAAAAAAGTTCGACCAGAAATATATATATATATATATATATATATATATATATTATTTATATATAAAATTTCTAAAAACAGTCTAACGAAATTAATAATTAGTAGTGACTTTGTTTCGTTTTTGAAAGTCTACTGACCACCATAACCTTTTTTAGTTAACATAAAAAGAAAATAGAATATTATTAATTAGTAATTTCTCATGTTTTTTTTTTTAAATTAGATTTGTTGGCAAACTTTTTTCCAAACCTGCATTAAAACCCTTTCAAGTCACAGTGGAACCCTCGGGTCCCATAAGAAACAATAATATACATTGCACTAAAATGCAACGTCCTACGAACAGAGACGTCAACCTTCAAGTATGAAACTCAGTGAGATTGTGCCTGATTTTGATAACTGGAAACATATCCCACATAAGGAGTTTGAGATTTAAAATCCGTGAGAGTTGACATGTCTGTGTAACGAATATTTCGACATGTTTAAGACAGGTTTACTTTTGTTTACGGAAAAGGAACCAAAAATGTTTGTAATTTGAATGACTAAATTGCTAAAATATTTGTTTTTTTCATTAACAGTAAACCCGTGAAACTCGCCAAGGTGGTCTATTAGGTACTTTTCCGTTATCTGCCTCCTTGGACGATTGGTTAGGTTAAGTCGTGATATTTTCGTTAAAACTAACGAAAGTATCAAAATTATTGAATGTCCGGTTAGGTCAACTGTACGCCATTGACGATTAGTTAGGTTAAGTCGTGATATTTTCGTTAAAACTAACGAAAATATCACGACTTAACCTAACCAATCGTCAAAGGGGGCAGATAACGAAACGTACTGTCCATTACAGTAAAAGTACATTTCTTTTTCTGGAAATGGTCTTTTATCGTCCCCAAAGTTAATTTTTATTATTGTTTACTAAAAATAAATTTTTTAATTCAACCTATAAATGTAATTTTCATTATGGGATTACTACAAACCCAACACTAATCTCTATGTGTGCGATCCCACACTAATCTTCTACAAGGGTTAAAAAAAAAATATTCGTGAACGAGAGTGTTAAGAGTGGGGGGGGGGGGGGTCATATTTCCTCTCTCTCTCATAACAGGTAATTGATAGGGTTATCCACTTATTAATCTCTTAATGGATTTTGTGTATCTCCCTGTATTTTTATGTAAAAGATACCTTAAAAAGGAAAGAGGAGGATGGAATGTGGACGAGGGTAGTACAAAATTCTTTTATCATTCACTTCACTGTATCGCAGGAAGGAAAATTATTTTCTTATGCCTTGAATGCAACATCAACTTAAACGATATATATATATATATATATACGAAAAAGCTAGAGAAAAAAATCTTATTCGCAATAAATATCGTTCAAATTCCTTATGTTTCGTTCACCTCGAAGTAATGAAATCGGAGATTTGAAATAGAATTCTAATGAGACAGACAGACAGACAGACAGAGAGAGAGAGAGAGAGAGAGAGAGAGAGAGAGAATATTTTGTAATTCACTTTTGTTTCATTTTTTTACTATACGCGTATCACTTCGGGTTTTATACAGGGTGCCTCAAAAGTTAAGCACGTCTACATTAAAATATGTAGTTGTATATATTGTATATTAGTGTGAATCTTTCTAGAACTTAAAGTTTGCTCTTTTGAGTGGTATACAGGACATTTCACCACATTTTGACATTTTTATATTTCTCTCCTTTTAGCTAATATTTATGACAGAAATCTGGGAAACGCTGGTAGGAGACGAGCATAACACACACACACACACACACACTTGCCGCAATAGCAAAGCGGTGATTTTAAGGGTTTAAAAGTTACATCTTCCCTGAAAACCTACAGCATGTGCTCAAAGTGACTATAGGTTGACACGTCACCGCGGGTAAGGTAATGATGGGGTTATTTAACCCCCTTCGCAACATCCAAGGTCACATGACGGAGGGAACCTATAACTTTACGTGGGATCCGAACCACTAGTCGCTCCATAATCTGAACGCGGAATACAGTCCCCCATCCAACTACTACCCAGAACCAATGCCGCTTAACTTCACTGATAGACGAGAAACGGTGTTAGGACACTGGTCACGGCATAACCCGTTTATTACTCACACGCTTTGGAGTTATGGTCATAATACCTCCTCATAATATTGTTCTGAAGCGTATTGAGGTTCTTGGAGTTATTCAAATAAACAAAAAATCGTTTATTGTTCTAAAATGATGTGTTATTACAGTAGGAAGTATTACAGTATTAAGTTACAGCATGAAGTTATACACGAGACGTTCATAAAAGAATGAATAAACAATTGAATTCACAAAATGAATAAAAAATAAACATAACTTATTCACCATAAATATTATATGAAAAAAAGTATGGTGGAATTTAAAGAAAAACATAATAGAATTGGAAGAATATCTGAACAGCGTTCAAATTTTGTTTAAAATTAGATGAACATTTATTTAGACAAATATTTAGGTTCTAAAAATTAAATAATAAATTTGTAAGTGAAACTTACATCTGTATTACAACCTACACTTCGTGTATCCAATACAAAAGTTGTGTACACACACACACACACACACATATATATATATATATAGTACATACAAATTTTCTTTACAATTAGCTGTAATTTATTACTGAACTGGTTGCACGATAGAAAAGATTATGTTAACATTGAGAGTACTGAAGATTACACCATTGCGGTTTTAGAGTTCGGTAATGTCTGAGCATGATGGGATGCTAAGATTATCTAAATAGCTTTTTAAGCGAGATTTGAGGTTGGTGTGGGATAATGCCCGCTTCTTTTGAGTAGAAAAGTTAGCCATACTGAGGGAGCAACTTGTGACACTGACATTCTAGTAGCATGAAATTGCTCGACTGCGGGTCGCCATTATTTCTGAGATCCATCTCAGGATGATGTTGATAGTTTGAAGCAAACTTGTAACAATGGCGATACTTCAAAAGGAGTTTACGAAAAGAAAGAAATCGAGCCGTTATAAATCATGACTAAAACTACGAATCTTTGATAACACTAGGCAACAAATTTCAACTTTTTTTTTGTTACAGACACGTGAACTACTGATTCCTACTAAAGCGCTGATGCTGATTTCAGATCTGATATCAAAATTTCTCTATCACGTCCAGATTTTGTGTAACCGAAAACCCCTATTTTTCATTTTTTTTTCTCACCCGCTTCTATTACGAAAGCCGTCTAAGCTACTTTTCCGTGCCACGTTTTATGTTAAGCATACTTAAATAATTAGTGAACAGGGATGTCTTTCCTCCTTTATTCTGGCTTAAGACAGACAGCGGAATTACCACCCCTGCGCCCAACCATCCACCCAAAGCGCGTTAGTATTTTGTTGTTACTACTGAAAGGCAAATTCCTGTTCTTAAGTGAAACTTTGGTGTGTCCGCTTCCTTTGTCGCTTGTAGGATGATGAGCTCTCCTTCTGCAGGAACCAACAATAATCTCCCATCATATTTGGGTTGAAATTACCTTGGTATCTGTTTTCCATAACTGAGATCTGTTGGTGGAAGCGCTCACCATGCTCGTCACTTACAGCCCCAAGGTTGGCCGGGAAGAAGTCAAGATGAGAATGTAAAAAATGAATTTTCAAAGACATTCTGCATCCCATTATTTCATAAGATTTAAGCATGTTTTCTACGAGTTTACGGTGGTTTTCAGCTTTGTGGTTTCCAAGAAAATTTTTTACAACTTCAACGAAAGATGTCCATGCTCCTAGTTCATTCTCATTTAGGTTAGATGGAAACGATGAGTCGTGGATGACACTGCGGATCTGTGGTCCAGTGAAAACTCCAGCTTCTAGCTTAGCATCTGTCAATATTCCTTTGAATTTATCCTTTAAATATTGGAAACCACTACCTTGATGATCCATACCCTTCACGAAATTTTTCATAAGGCCAAGTTTAATGTGAAGTGGTGGAAGATGTACTTTCTGAGGGTCAATAAGTGCTGGGTGTTTCACATTGTATTTACCAACAACATGTTCAGTTCTAGATGGCCAATCATGTTTTTTGTAGTGGTTCTTGTCATCTCTGCTGTTCCATAGAAAACAAAAAGCACATATGCTTTGTGTAGCCCAACTGTAACCCAAGAAGTAATGATACAACTTTAAGGTCGCCACAAATATTCCATGTGTGGTCCTTATATTTGATGAGTCTTAGCAGCAGTTTCATCGATTCATAAGTCTCATTAAGGCCAGTGGCATGTGCTACAGGTATTGAAGGTTTTTCATTGCCATTGTGCAGTAATACAGCTTTAAGGCTAGCTTTACTAGAGTCAGTGGTCTCCATTCTTTTGGATCATAGCGACAGCCAATCCCTTGCATCAGACCACTGATATCGTGGCAGAAACAAACGTTTTCTTCCTGTAAGTAAAATGATGAAAACTGCAAATGGCGATGGCGGAAATGGGAAACTTTGGTGTTTGGTTGGAGAAGATTAAATTCTTGAAGTCTTGAACCAAGCAACTCTGCCTTTTCTTTTGGTAATTCCAAATCGCGCACTAAGTCATTTAACTCCGCTTGACTTAACAAATGTGGGGAAATATTTGCATCTGGAACATATATGCCATCTTTCCCTGTTTCTATATCACTAGCAGAATCTTCAGATGAACTGCTGTCTGTTATCGTTGCTGGTGGAACTGGTGGTGGATTTGTTTCATCATGTGGTACTGGTTTCATTGCTGATTCGTAGTTTGGGTACGTGATCTTTGATTTGTTTTTCTTTGTGAAACCAGCAATCTTTGTCAAACAAAAATAACAATCATTGAAGTGATTTTTCGGCTCACGCCAAACCATGGGGACTGAGAACGGCATAGCTTTTCTTTTACCATTCATCCAAGCTATTAACATTGCATTGCACTGTGCACAGCAAATATGTGGTGCCCAGTCCCTCTGTTGGTCTCCTAACTTAGTCAAAATAACACTTGTAGGCAAGTTTAATTTTTGTTGTTATGTTTCTACGTTGTGGCTTAGGTGTATATTGTCCACAGACAAAGCAGAAGTTGTCTGGGTGATTTACACAAGCATGTATATTTGATGCCATTTTGAATTACCATACAATATCTGAAAAAACGTAGAAAGTAATTATTACGATGTGCAAAATAAAAAGAAATACACACCGTAGTACAAAACAAATGCTATAAAAACACACAAGTCACCACAACCTGTCACTTGCTCATCAGCAGAGAGCTTCAACAACCGTTCTGCTTGACTGTCACGTAGCGACTGACCGTTGGGCCGTTGCCCGTTACTATGCTCTTGACTCAGTGTTGCCAACTCGGGATAAATTTTATTTATCAAAATTGTTCGAATTTGTATATAGTTGGCAAAAAAAATTGCTTTAACCTTGAAAAGCAAGTTTCATATTACTGGCATTAAGCCGATTAAAACCAAAATCTGGACGTGGTAGAAAATTTTACTAAAAGTGATTTGCATTTTACACAAAATCTAGACGTGATAGAAAAAATCTAATTATAGATTTGAAATCAGCATACCGAAATTAGCTAGGAGCACCTATTTGGTCTTCTGTAACAAAATCTTTGTTGCCTAGTGTAATGAGTAAGTCCCAATTTTCTTATCTCGACTTTTTTGAATGATATACGTGACATTTCATCACACTTTGATAATCGCGCTAGAGGAAATTTCAGCCTTTAAAAAGAGGTATAGACCTAATACTCAAGCAACAACGATTTTTTCCAGGTGTAAGTAACTAACTTTTGGAATACATTATACATATTAAACTTTAAAATAATAAATAGAAATCATGTCTTTGGAAGTTATGATTCTCCTGGTGGAAAACAGAATCAAATCTTATAAATAATATATTTTACACACACACACACACATGTATCCCACTTAGGTGAAAGTTCAGTGCACTTTTGCCGTTAGTAACAAAAAGTAAAATTACATTTATTTTATCTTAAAAACAATAAAAGTTTTAAAACTAAAATCTAATCATGGAGACCTTATCCAGTTTCGTTAAACTTTTACAAATCTTTCCAGACTTTCTCAGATTTCCTTTTTTTTGGGGGGGATGGTAAGTATTTTGGAAACGTGCTTTGCTCATATAACCGTTGGAATTAATAACCGCTCTCTGTTATGTTATTCTAAGACAAAAAGCATAACCGTTTTCAAACAGGGTTTCTCATCCGAGGTCTCATCTTCATTGCGGGTTTTTTTAAAATATGGTTTTCAATAACAGTTTCCTAAATAGGATGGAGCAAAAAGGCCTTCGGAATAGGTTTACAAATAAGAAGCCTAAGGAAGAGGCTTCTAAAAACATCGTGTTATATTAGCAACGAGGGGCCAGGAAAATAAGTCACTTGGGGTTTAGCACGAAGGGACTGCCAGATAAAATGAAAAATTATGACCACCAAAATCTTGTACAACACACTGTTCCAATAGTTATAAACAGCGTATATGCCTCGTAAAGCTGGCCAGGTTTTTTCAACTCTTTTAGGTACAAATATTTACAACCACAAATCACTTCAGGTTATATTAACAGAAATGGTTTTGATTCCCGATGTTTGAGATAATAGAGAGAATAAATGCTTAACCGTTAAAGTTAACTTATGAGTTAATTAACATTATATATAACGGGTTAGTTTTCTTTCAAAATTTAATTACATTATTATGTAGTGAAATAAATAGGCTACCCATGTTCAAATTTGAGGTTATTAATAACCTTTTTCGCAACATCTATAAATGTCGTATGTTATATCACACACACACACACACACACACACACACACACACACACGAATTCTGTATGAACTTCATCATGTGCGCTAACAGGTTTAAAATAACAGATCTGCTACGTTATAAGCCTGGTTAGAACAAAGCCGATGCGATCGTGACCTTTGGACCAATCTCTCTCTCTCTCTCTCTCTCTATATATATATATATATATATATATATATATATAATAGAACCAATATTTCAAGAATGTACAAACGTTTTAGAGGGGATTGAAGGTAATAATTCTAGTTATGCCTATAATGGAACGTTGTTTATTGGAGTTGTACATGAGACAATCTATGAATTTCAATGAGCTTTTGGCTTCATTTTCCAATGCTTTTATTTATTGATTTCGTCTTCATCATGATCACGCTCATATATATTCTCTGCTTTTATATTTATTACCTATCAATATGTAAATTTTGTTCAGCTGCCATCTTCACTTACTCTATATATATGTATGTATATATATAAAGAGAGAGAGAGAGAGAGAGAGTACTTAGTACATTGTAACTAATCAAAATAATGGGACGTTTTCGATGTAAATTACTAGCCTCCATCTTTTAGCTCGTTCGCAGATTTACGACATAAATGTATAGTATCTGGACTTCAGAATGCAAGTTGAAGTCGGGATGGAAATTGCATTGTCTCTATTACATCTGTTAATAAATTTCCTAATGCCTAATCTCATTCGTAGGAGGAGTTTCGTGATGGGGAAATGTAATGGGATATATAGTATTTCGTTCGTGTGTTATCGTAAATGATAAGCGCGGTGGATTTAATAGATTGGTTTCAAGTTCGTGTTTTTATTCCATATTAACGTACTTTAAAACGGGAGTTCCCAACTTTTTTACGTCGACATACCACTTTTGCCATCATACTTTTCTAAGTACCACCGATGAAACATTCTTGAGTCTGCCATCATTCAACTTACAAATAATTTCAACCCGCTCAATCCTGTTATTTTGAATTCTTTCAGATCAGATTTAGGTAAGAAGGGCAAGGCGTTAAAACTCTGGTTGCCTTTCCACATGAATTGTATGCTCCTCCTCCGATATTATCTGCATCAATCATATTATTTTTGTATTTCTTTGTGGACTTTATACAGTCTTAATCTTGTTATTAATTTCAGTGTTCTTGAGGATGTCATTAGACGAAAGCGCTTGAGCACTATTTCGTGTTTACTTTTTCCTTCGTGGTTATTTTCATCATAAATATTATTTACGTGGTACCTTTGTAAAATAATTTATATATATATATATATATATATATATATATATATATATAATCTGAAATGGAATGGAAGCTGAAATTCGAGTTTTGTAAAGCAAAATAATGTAATTAGCTTGAACTTTAAAATTTTTGGTGATGCATAAAAGAAAGAAAATTTTCCTCATACACCATTTTCCATTCCTTTCCAAACCTTTCTACATCACCATCCATCTCTTTTCCTTTCGCTTTTCTTTCGTAACACAGTTTCCTTCCTTAGCTTGTTAATTTTCGACCCTGAAGGAGAGTAGATTTTCCTCCATCTTAGAACGAATAGAGGCAACAATTCCTTTCTCTCGAGCCTCCCTTGTTCAATTAGTCTTTACGAAGTGATTTCCTGGGACAACTTAGACTGAAATGTCGTCTTTCCAAGGAAACAGAATACAAAGTTCAAACATGGAAAAGCTAAACAATGAGGTAGAAGAATGAATAGCCATGTTACTCTTACATATGACAATTTGTTTGTTTACATTTTAGCATTTTTTCCTCATTTCAACTCGTAATTCCGCTTCAGGAAATGTAAAATGACGCGTTATTGGACATTTCAGTGTAATTCTGTTACTTGAATTTAAGCAGTTTGACAAGAGTAAAACTATTTAAAACAAGGGATAATGTGTGAAAGTCTCATACACTAATAGTATTCTGTAACTATCGTTCATTTTCATTTGAATTCGTGACTACCTCTGTAAAATATGTTACTACTATTACTATTACATTTTAAATATACTATCCATACGAGAGGAGGGGCGACAAGCTTCACCTTCGTGAAATGAGGAATCATCGCACGAACATTTCAAAGGTTGAAAGGTACACTAACAAAATTAAAACAACAACCAAATAAGGAGTTGTGGACATATATATATATATATATATATGAAAAGAACCACGAAGGAAAGGAAACACAGAATGGTGCTCAAGCGCTTTCGTCTAATGACATCCTAAGGAACACTCCTTCCTTTCCTTTGTGGTTCTTTTCATCATAAATATTTTTCACGTGTTACTTTCGTGAAATAATTTTCATATATATATATATATATATATATATGTGTGTGTGTGTGTGTGATACAGGGAATCTGTGTAGCTAAGGATTTCATAACATCTCTAAAATGTTCAGGGATTTCATGTAAAGTTAAGTCGTGATATTTTCGTTAGTGTTAACGAAAATATCACGACTTAACCAATCGTCAAGGGCGTACAGTTGACCTAACCGGGCATTCAATAATTTTCCAGTAGATTTAACGAAAATATCACGACTTAACCTTATATGAAATCCCTAAACATTTTAGGGATTTCATGAAATCCCTAAACATTTTAGGGATTTCATGAAATCCCTAGTTACACAGATTCCTTGTAACACACGCGCGCGCGCACACACACACACACACACACACACACACACACATATATATATATATATATATATATATATATAAAACGTCTTGTTCTTTCAAGACAAAAATATATCAATTTTTTAATGAAGTTATGTTGGAAATTTGGTGAAGAAGACACGTACTAAAAGGATCGTTTTAAGAACACCTCGATGATATTTCGTTTCTAGAAAATTCGATAGACAAATTCTAAAAAATTCTTCCCTTCTCTTGTCTGTATCAGAATTCTTACCACTTACTAAACAACCTCTATTGTTCCCCTTTTAAACAAAAATTTAATTTTGAATCAAGTGTAAACAAAGAGAATTGCATTCTTTTGGCAATAGTTGTACTTACAACATTGTTTACTGTAAAACATCCTTTTTATACAAATATTATTTAACAATGATTGGTTGTAAGCGAAATTTTTCATGACGGAACAATCGAAGCGTTCATATTCTTAATTAAATTATACAGGGTGTCCACGAAAGAATCGTACAAATTTCGTTTCTAATAAGCTAATTTTGTATGATTCTTTTGTGGACACCGTATATTTTATGTTCAAATTACCGATTCTACAGAAACTTAGCCAAAGTCTTCTTCAATAATAGCATACATATGTGGTATTTCAATCACTGAAATACTTAATTCGCTTTGAAAACTATGAAATCCTTAAAGCTAAATTTAAATAATTACCATTTTGCATTATTCAAAAGCACTGTCATGATTTTGAGGGATCGCCTCAAATCCTTTTGCGAGAAAACACGGCAGCGTGTGAAGAGTGTAACTATTTATTAGATCGCTGTTGTAAATATCTGTTCCCTGTTTCGACATTTCTTGCGTCAAACTTATGGTATGTTTTTCGTATCGTGTGTGTGTGTGTGTGTGTGTGTGTGTACTTGCAGCAGTTAAAGAGGGGACAACTGCTGCTCCGAATTTATTTTTAAGTCCTTTGTCTCCACACATGGAAAATGATTATAAGAATTTTATAAACATTAAGAGAAGTGTGTCGTTAGACTGGGCTGACATCATCCTATACGTTGCTCTGGCCAGCGGCGTCGAAGCTGGACACTGCTCCGTCGGTATATACTGCAAACAGGAAAGTTGATAAAACCTGAACGATCTTTTTGTAAATTTGATATTCCAAGTCATAAACGGTTCTTAATTCTGACCGTATAGGTAGGGCGGGTCATACTATGCATTTTTTTTAAATCAATGGAGAGGGGTGTTCAAATGACATATTTTGGTGTATAGAACACAATTCTGAAGAAAATATTTAATTCTGATAACCCTAACCTACATCATTTTGCAGTTTATTATTATTAAATTGTTGATTATTTTACTATTGTAGTTACCCCAGAATATGTCTTCTCACGTTTTCTATCATGGCTGCTCACGTTATCTCTCATAGAGCATTGTTCTAACTAATTCATATACACACATATAATGTAATTCATTAATAATAATAATATTTAAATACTCAAATAAAAAGGTGTGCCATTCCACTTAATTGTAATTATCATACAGTTTGGTATATGAAATATTTTGACGGTTTTCTGGTGCGCATAAGGCCATTTTCTGAGCCACCTTTCTCAGAGGCTAGAATGTAACGTTTCAGAACATTCTAAAACGTTTTGTGAAATATTTGAAGTGACTCATGATTTATGAAGCTATTTTACCACCTCGGCTTGCAGTGAGGGGATAGATTTAGTGTTAGTGAGCCTGGCAGCTACTATCTGTTCCACTTTACCCCAGAGAAAGCAACTAAAGAGGAGTCACATGCGGAGAAGATTGCTAAGGTCCTGTTTGCCTGGCTGAAAGAGAGGGGTTATGATAAGACCTTGTTGGCCATTGGAGGAGACTCAACAAATGTCAACACTGGTGTGAAAGCTGGAGTAATGCGGAAGCTGGAGCTGCACCTGGGGAGAAAGCTGGTCTGGTTGGTGTGCAACCTGCACACTGTTGAACTTCCCCTGCGCCATCTCATTGTTGACCTTGATGGCCCTACTCTGTCAGACAAAAAATTATCCGGGCCAATAGGAAAGCTCCTTGATTCTGCTACAGACTTTGATATCAATCCAAACTTCACCCGAATCTCTGTTGGCCCTCCACTGATCAAGCTTCCTGACAAGGTCATTCAAGATCTCTCAACTGATCAATACTATGGCTATAAAATTGTCTGTGCAGTCAGGGATGGAGTACTTCTTGCAGGGCTGGCTCTGTTAGAGATAGGACCAGTAAACCACAGCCGCTGGCTCACCACAGCGAACAGACTTCTCAGGCTCTGGGTGTCAAAGCACGGACTTAAAGGAAAGAACCTGAAGATTCTGCAATTCATTGTGGAATTCATCATTGGAGTGTATTACCCATGTTGGTTCAACGTGAAGGTCAAGCACTCCTGGATCGAAGGGCCTAGGCACATCCTCTTTCAGCTGGACTGCCTCAAGTCCCAGAGAAAGGAGGTGCTGGATATTGTGATACCAAATGTGAGAAGATCTGCTTGGTATGCCCACAGTGAAGTCATCCTCCAAACACTACTCTGATCTGAGGATCAGAAGGAGAGGATTGAAGGGGTGGAGAGAATCCTGGCCATCAGGGGAGAGGGGGACCCAGACACTCAGCTGGGGGACTCCTCTGTTAGGAGCAGAAGGACACCTGACATCAATTGTGATGCTTCCAGCATCGGTGACTTGATCAGCTGGTCAGAAGGTGTGTTAGAGCCACCTCTCACCTGCTCTCTAAGCACCTCAGAGGTGAAAAACTTCATCAACACCCCCATGGAGGTGCGCAACTGGCCTTGCCACACACCTATTAATAAATATATGTAAAGTTGATTTGGCCTTGTCAATATAAATGATTTACCTTATATCTTTTAATATATTATAAAGGGGTTCAAAAGGGTAAAATTGGCAATTTAGAAATACAAAATGATGTAGGTTAGAGTTATCCTATCCAAAAAAGAAGCTCATATTTGAATTCCCCATGTAAAAACACATAATTTAGACACCCCTGATGGTAGGATTTCCTTCAGATTCATGTTGTCACCTGAGTACGACCCGCCCTACCGTATAGGTTCCCTTTTTGGTATATACATATATGAAAATGAAAATGAAAAGGTTTATTGGCAGACTATAGTCCATATGACAAATATTATTAATACAATGACAGTTCATATACTAAGGATAGAAATTATACAATTGATTAGAAATAATACTGTAATGTCGAAGTTAAGTGGAGCTACAGACAGACGTTTTCATACCAAGAAGTCCATAGCTTAGAGGATAAATGGCAGGACTCATGGATAACTTGGATGATCGGGTTGGTTGATTTTTTAATTCTTTGCATTAGACTGTGTTGAGCACGTCTTGTTACCTCCGGGAAGCTCGGGACATTGCGGGTAGCAAACATTTGCGAAGCTGAACATCTCGGGGGTAATTTATGTACTGTAAGAGTCTAAAAGACCTGTTGTACAGCAAATTTAGAGTTCTGCCAGAACCTTTTTTATAATTCACCCACAGTTGCTGTTTGTATATATTACTACAGAAAGTACGAAAGAGAGTGTCTTTAGCTTCACTTGTACAGAATCGAAAGTTCCTTATCGTCATATTCGCTTTAGCACACAGGCTTCGAGATTATTTTCTTATATTCGAATCATCACTCAAGGAGCTGGTAATAGTTTGACCCAAATACTTAAACTCTTGTACTTCCTCAATTACCTCACCATTCATTTTAAACCTTATATCAGCTGGCTGATTACAGCTTTTAGGATGAAATTGCATAACCTTAGTTTTTGTAACATTAAAAAGAATATTATGTTTCTGCGAATACACTGCGCAGACTTTTAGTAGCCGATCCAGACCTTTAACAGAGGGACTTATTAGCACCATATCATCGGCATAAACTAAGTTATTTATCCTTGTGTTATCTATACAACATCCCACTGTTGCCTCATTAAGTGAAGCAATTAATCCATCGATATACACATTAAACAGTATAGGGGAGAGCAAGGAGCCTTGTCTCACCCTGCAAGAGGAGCCAAAACACTTGGATAGTACATTGCCCCACCTAACAGTGAAAGATTGGTGGGAATACCAAAATTTCAATAAATTTAATATTTACATGGGAACCTTCCTGTCTTCTAGTTTTGCAAATAAAATATTGTGGTTCACCCTATCATATGTCTAGGAAACAGCTATAAATAGTTGAATTACTGTCAATGTATTTAGATATTGTTTCTTTAAGTACATAGGTACACAGATCAGTTGAGTGGGACCTTTTAAAGCCAAACTGATTAGGAGATGTCCATAGGAAATCATTTAATCGGCGTAACAAGTTTTTCTAGTAGTTTCGAGAAGCAGGAAGCGACAGCATTGGGCCTGTAATTATTGCTGGACAGAATATCTCCGTACTTATTTTTTACCAGGGGCAAGATATATACCCTCATGAATTCTGCAGGGATATAGCTATGAGCAAGCATGGCTGATAGGAGCAATGATATATGCAGACATATTACGTCATTTGCATATTTTAAGTGCTCATTCGATAAGTCATCTACCCCTGACGCAGAACCAGTCTTTAACTCTTTAATTAACCTCTTTACTTCAGAAAATGATATCAAAGTATTTTCCTTTGTCCCTCCCACAATCGTTTCGCTGCAATCTATCTTAAGAATATCCCTAGAATGTTAGAATAGTGGTTTTTCCACAGCTTTGCAATTTCATCCTCCCCCGACACCCCATCGATTGTCGGAGGGAGGACATTTTTGACACCCGTTTGATTCTTAACAAATTTCCAAAATTTGTTATTATCGTTATTTATGCGAGCTTCACAGGCTTTTGATGCTCGAATAGACTCTTCTTCCTGTTTACATCGCCTTATGGCCGCCTTATACTGACCCCTACTTCTACACATATTCAAGTATACTGGTCCTAATCTGGGTCTACCATGAAAGCACCACAAATCATAGGCGTCTTTCGATTCCCTCTTCAGGAGGGCAATAAAATCATTCCATCCAGGAATAATCTTAGTATGATAGTTGTAAGATTTAATCAGGGGGCTTCCTGCTTCTCTTAACAGGGATATTATCTTACTATAATACCTATCTATGAGTTTACAGTGAGAATCATTTGAGCAAGGATTATTACAAGCAAGGTGCAAAATTTCAAATTATTAAAGAGGTGACTTGCTCTGTCTTTGTATTCTATTCTCTGCTGCATCGTAACATCGGACCAATCGACGCGATTATTCTTACCTATTGAGTTCTTGTTAAGTCGTGTTGCGCATAAATTGGTAACGTTAATAAATATTTCTAATTGTCTATGATCAGAAAGAAGGAAATCATGCAGAATATGAACTCTAACAATTCGACTCTAACAATATATATATATATATATATATTATATATATATATAACGTAAAGAACGACGCTTGTATAGGAGAATATTCCGCGTAAGATGAGAGAGAGAGAACGAAACATGAAAAAATGAGGTAACCACCCGGGAATCGAACCCGGGATCTTCCGATTGCCGGTCAGATATGATAACCATTACACCACGGGCCTCACTCGATCAAATGCCGTAATTCCTCTACATACGCGCAGAAACCAATGCCCCAAGGGGGCACCTCCCGCATGCCGTACATTATATACATTCTAACTGCAAACACGCAGTATAATTAACGTAAAGAACGACGCTTGTATAGGAGAATATTCCGCGCGGAATATTCTCCTATACAAGCGTCGTTCTTTACGTTAATTATACTGCGTGTTTGCAGTTAGAATGTGTATATATATATATATATATATAATATATATATGGGTAAAAAAGGGGGCCGGTATGTTGATGTTCCCCGTTGGTGTCTATGCGGTCCCCAATTTTGAATGTAATTCTTAGAGGAACCTTTCCTTAACCTATTCTGACACGTCATACGGGATTTTACTCCTTACAGCAATTTCCTAAACAGGGTGCCCAAAAATTCCATGAAAACTACAAAAGTAAGTAAATGAAAATTCAAAAGTTACTAAAGATAAGGAAGCGTCACATAAAACAAAACAAAACAATTTATTACGGCCATATCGAACCTGTTGGAAGTTACCTGGTATTGGGGGCTCAGGGGTGGGTGGGGATGGAGAACTCAAATGGATGTTGAACAATAGGAGACGGAAATCCTTCTTGGTGTAAAAACAAATCACCACTTCAACGTTTCCAAGATAAATAACTTTAATTTACATTCATTTAATAATAATAATAATAATAATAATAATAATAATAATAATAATAATGATGATGATGATGATGATGATAATAATGATGATGATAATTACACCAAATAAATACCTTCAATAATAATAATAACTGAACTTATAATTATTTCTTTCTTTTGTAAAGAAAATAACGGTTTAAATCGTGGGGGTTTTTTGGTTTTTTTTTTCCAAATTAAACTATTTTTTAATATAAATTTGTGGAAAGAATTTTGGTTCATTTATTTTATTTAAATAATTAAATTAATTTTAGGTTACATTTTATTTACAATTGTTTATTCAAAAATAAACCTAAATCTTTCCGTTGTACAAGTTAACTTACACCATTACACACACACACACACACACACACAAAATATATATATATATATATATATGGGATGAATTTCACAATTAGACACGTGAAATGAATGAATGATGCAAACCCACAAGGAAAAAGAAAAATTATTCAAAGGCCTTTCGTATATATATATATATATATATATATATATATATATATATATATATATATATATATAGAGTACTAGAACCAATATTTTTAATATTTAAAAGTCATGAAGCATTTAAGATTTTTTTAGTTTCATATTTTTGTCTGACTCCAAACTCGAGCATCGGAGCGAGCTGTCTCTTCGTAAGGACGTAAAATGAAACAACAAAGTAACTATCCAATTTGTCGGTCAGGTAAACGAGGTGTACTCTTACTAGAAATAAAATGGCTGACCGATTCTTCATAACTGTTAACTGAAGTATGGATCGTTTGGGCGGGTAGTTTTACGAAGTTCGATTGTTTAGTTTTCATGTACACGAATACAGTTCAGGGGCGTATCCAGAGGTGTGCTTAGGGGGTTGGGTAGTTTTCTAACGTGGTGGCCAAAGGGTCGTTCTAGGACAAAAAATTGGACAAAAATAGGCACTTTTGTGCGGTCTCATGTAAACACACGCATATAGGTATTAAGCATGGAGCAAGATTTGGATCTTTTCCAAATGGACGACCCCACGGGATTTAGTTGAAAATTTGTATACTAATAGTTTTATATTGTAATAATGAAAATTAAATTATTTTTCTGGAGAAATATGCGCAACATACGGAAAAAATGCACTTATATGCGCACTACTTTGCATGGCGCATGACCGTTATCTAAATTATGTAGTTATGTAGTGGGTTTTACAAAATAAAACGCAGATAATACCCTTTATTTATTAAAATTTGCAATATTTAATAATATTTTAATAAATAAATCTTCATTTGCATACCTTTTTCTCCATACGAACTCGCATAAACAGTAATTTTTGTTGTTATTAATGTTTATTTGTTGACTGCTTTGACCTAGTTTAGTTTGAATAGTATCGTTGTAGTGTGAGCATATGATAATGCAGTGTTGTGATCTCTCTACTTGCGAGTTGCCCCCGGTCAACTGAATGCCCGGTTAGGTCAACTGAACGCCCTTGACGATTGGTTAGGTTAAGTCATGATATTTTCGTTAGTTTTAACAAAAATATCACTACTTAACTTAACCAATCGCCAAGGGCGTACAGTTGACCTAACCGGCCATTCAACTGACCTAACCGGGCATTCAATTAACCGGGGACCACACAGCAACCTCGTATCCGAGCGTCATGAGCGGTGTGAACTAGATAACGGTCATGCGCCATGCAAAGTAGCGCGCATATAAATGCAATTTTTTCCGTATGTTGCGCATATTTCTCCAGGAAAATAATGTCATTTTCGTTATTAAAATATAAAAATTTATTAGTATACAAATTTTCGGATCTTTTCTGTTTGGGGGCTAGCAGCGAATTTTAATGAAAATCGGTTTACTACTGTAGTTTTGGTCACTGATTTCAAAAATAACTTTCTTTTTTTTGGAGAAATAAAAAACAAACATGTTAAAGCACTTTAAATAATTAATGTGTTTTTAACGAAAATATCATGACTTAACCTAGCCAATCGTCAAGGGCGTACAGTTGACCTAGCCGGGCATTCAACTGACCTAACCGGGCATTCAATTGACCTAACTGGGCATTAATTCTTAATTTTTTTCTGCTACTTTTACAGATCTGCCGGGATCCTTCAAAAAACGTATTCTTCGTAAAGTTGCACTTTTTTACCGTTTGACCGACGCTTTTGGCAACGAAAGAACTGGGTATTTTTACCAAAGGAACACACTTTCCCACACTTAGAGCACTTTTTCATAAACAGTAGCAGTTTGTGACTCAGGCTAAATTTAACACAATCCTCTGTAACTAGTTTAAGTTAGTTAAAACACATATTAATTATTTAAAGTGCTCTAACATGCTTGTTTTTCATTTCTCCAAAAAAAGAGTTATTTTTGAAATCAGTGACCAAAACTACATTAGTAAACCGATTTTGATTAAAATTTGCTGCTAGCCCCCAAACGGAAAAGACCCAAATTTTCAGCTAAATCCCGTCGGGTCGTCCATTTGGAAAAGATCTCAAGATTTTTACTTATTTGATTTCTTATGTAAATTTAATGTAAATACAACGTAAATACAGTGTAAATATGTGGTCTGAGAACAGCAACACCTTTGTAACTGCGTATTAACAAATAAGGTAGCAAGTAATTTTGATAACCCTGTATACAATTCTAGATATCACAATACAGACAAGTAATTTATAGAACGTAACAGATATGCTAATAAGCAAATCATCTAACATTTGGTAGCTAAAACGTGCTCAAACTTTCCTATAGCAAAAGATTTTATAAAATTAATATTAACATTTTCAAAATCATGTTAAATGAACGTTATTATGACGAAAGATTTACATTTATAAGAGAATCATTTGTTTTCTGGTATTATGTCATTTTCCCGCTCTATCATTTTTTCCATTTTTATTTATAGGAAATTTTATTTGGGGGAGGGAGGGGGGTCCGGAAGGGTAGAAAACTCCTCTGAATACGCCCCTGCAATTTACTGTGTTTATCTCTCTCACATCCTGAAAGGTATTGTCTCAATCGTAGGTTAGTAATTGTAGGTTATCACGCAAGCAGTAAGATAATGTATTTAGAAGGGGGTCTTCTATTTTAGGACGTTACGCAAATGCTATTTGGCTTTGGTTGTTTTAGTAAAAATTTAACATATTTCCGTATTTATTATTTTAGTCAAAATTTAATTTATTTCTGCCGATAATGTAATGGTTACGATTGTTTAATCTCCTTTGCAACATCCTAAAATCAAATGAAGGAGGAAACCTACAGCTTTACGTGGAATCCGAACCTCGGGTCGCTACATCAAGTGGACACGAAGGACGGTCTCCCATGCAACTACTTCTCAGACCCAAAATGTCGTTTAACTTCGCTGATTGATGGAAAACGGTGTTACGACATTAGCTACGATGTAGCCCCTACTCAGTTCTGTAATTTCCCGCTTTATTACCTCTACCCTTTCTAGCTATACCTTACCTTGTTTGCTTTCCAATAAACACGTGAAGATAAACAAAGCTATAACAGACAATGTTTGCATCTTGTATAATATTTGCGGGTACCAAATTATCACGGACTTCATCAGCTTTGTTTATATTCAGTTAAGACTTACTAAGAAACTAAAAATTAACATTTTTAACATGGAAAACTTATTTATATTATGTACACATGTACTGTAGGTAGCTTAAATATAAATATGTTAAAATTTAGAGTGTGTGTGTGTGTGTTATATATATATATATATATATATATATTATATATATATGAAAATTATTTCACGAAAGTAACACGTGAAAAATATTTATGATGAATAAAACCACGAAGGAAAGGAAACACAGAATGGTGCTCAAGCGCTTTCGTCTAATGACATCCTCAGGAACACTGAAGTACATAAAGGGTAACAGCCTATATATAGGTTACAGAAAAAAAAAAAAACTATACATACACACACACACACACACACACATAATATATATATATAATATATATATGAATAGAAACGACATAAGTATTAAGGAACGTTTCTGCACACGAGGAGGAGAGATAACGAATAATGAAAAATGAGGCGAACCGCCCGGGAATCGAACCCAGGGCCTTCCAATTGCCGGTTGGACGCTCTACCATTATGCTACGGACCTCACTCAATCACAAATCGAAATTCTCCCACATAGGGCAGAAACCAATGCCCTGAGAGGGCACCCTCGCAAATCGTGAATATGCGCATATAACTGCAATGACCGCGCAGTATATAAATGAATAGAAACGACATAAGTATTAAGGTCCGTAGCATAATGGTAGAGCGTCCAACCGGCAATTGGAAGGCCCTGGGTTCGATTCCCGGCGGTTCGCCTCATTTTTCATTATTCGTTATCTCTCCTCCTCGTGTGCAGAAACGTTCCTTAATACTTATGTCGTTTCTATTCATTTATATACTGCGCGGTCATTGCAGTTATATGCATATATATATATATATATATATATATACATATACACACATATATACACACATACATATATATATACAATAAACGGAGAGAGAAAAAATAAAAAAATATTAAACATTAAAGGATTGTGGGAGGAGCATACAAATTTGTAAGGAAAAACTACCGATTTTTAGCACAAGATTAGCACAAGATCAAATTAATTGTTTCCAACCAATGTTATAAAAAAAAAAAAAAAAAATTATACTGGAAATCTGCCCGGGTTTTAGCACTTTGCCCTTCTTTAGGTTCGATGTATATAAAAATAAATTTAAAAAAATACAAGTTATTTGAGTAGCATACAAGTTTACCAAAGATTTAGCGTTCTACCCTTCTTATCTAAATTTGTTTTGAAGGAATTCAAAACAACAGGATCGAGTTGAAAAAGACCTTTGCTTATGTTGAAGTTATTTGCCATTATCCAACTCACAATCTTTTAATGTTTAATAATTTTTTATTTTTTTATTTTTTCTCTCTCCGTTTATTGTATATATATATATATAGTGTATATATGTATAGTTTTTTTTTTTTCTGTAACCTATATATAGGCTGTAACCCTTTATGTACTTCAGTGTTCCTGAGGATGTCATTAGACGAAAGCGCTTGAGCACCATTCTGTGTTTCCTTTCCTTCGTGGTTTTATCCATCATATATATATATATATATATAGTCCGCCCCATCGGGATGTACAAAGTAAGACCCATTTTATAAATGGATAAGAATAGTAAACGTGTTACGTGGTCATAAGAATCCATGTTACAAATAAGTTCACCCATTCTTTTCGTGTAACTCCAATAAAAAAATTACGTCATCTCTGAGTGCTTTTTGAGTCATTCGTTTCATGTAACTGCACATACATGTTATCACATAACACACTAAATACTCCACTCACCTAAATGTACAACTGACCCAACCTTCTGAATTCTATCTCGCTGCCGCTGATTTAGCATTTATAGGAACGCAATTCTAAAATAAAGACTCACATTTTCATAATGAGTTATTAAACTTTCATTCTGTAATTACTGTATTTTGGGGGTAACTGTATCCCAATATCATTTAATTCATTTCTTTTCATGGTGCTCTTTCTATGGTACAAATTTCGACCATAACAAATCATTTTATAATCTTTCAGAAATATGATCAAGAATCTCTCTAACCATAGAACTCCATATTTGGCCTCATTTTTCTTTAAATCCATAAACTTCTAAAGAATTTTAAATTTACTAAACTTCCCCGCCATTCCGGGGCCTTTCAGATAAACTGTTCATTTTTCATGTAAAAAATTTGCCTACGTCTTCATCATACGTCTTCACCAATATCCAAAACAATTTCTTAAAACCCGTGATAAAATTTGTTCTATAAGTGGCAAAAAGACACTTTTAGAATCCTTTCCCATTCGTTTAAAAGGAACCAACCCTCTTCAAGGGAAAACCAATCATTCTCAATGCAGTTATCCTGTTAGTTTGATGAGTGGTTAATTGAGGGGAAATCCCACTTTAAGGGCAGTCGGTTAAAGTTTGGTCCCATCCAAAATTTTTGGAAATAAAATCCTTTGCATGCACAATTTCATTTCGAGGGGAATCTTATTAAATACTTTAGGCCTAACACGCGCCTTCTGCATATAGTACATAAACTGAGGTTCCGTGTGCAATTTTGCTATACCCTCTTGAATATTTTAAATACAGTATTTTATTTTTTATATATTTTATTTTATATATTTTATATATTTTACTTTTGCATAAGCTTGTTTGAACGTCAAAGGTTCTTTACATTTTGTGTTTGAAAGAAATAATTTTGTAACATTCTTACTGTTTTGAAGATATTTTCAAATACTGTTTCGTTTTTGTAAATTGTGGTTGTCTTCGTCATTTCCTTTGCTTCATTTGTAATTCATTTTGAAACTGATAAAACTTTTCCAGTCATAAATAAACAATATAGCTTGGAACCAAAATCGTCTGTATTACCTTCATTCAATTACTTTAGATGCGTTGTTCAAAATAATGCGAAGTATAAAAGTCATCGTTGTACTAAACAAAGTTTCCCCGAGATTTCATACTTTGAAAAGACAGTTATTGATCAAATGGTCACTTAAATTTAAGTGATTTATGATATTAAATAAGTTGTCTAACAAGTGAGCGTAATTCGAAAAATGAAAACGATTCAGTGACACCAACACTGTAAAAGGTCATCTATTAAAAAAACAAGCGAGGTATATATTTCTACCTTGGAGAAGAGACGCGTTTGATTAAAATAACCGTTACGCGTATTAGGACTTTAACCAAAATAGTGCCCGGGATAGTCTTCCCAATACATGTAGGAATGATGATGCCTGTTTTATGTTCGTTTATACATGCCTAAACGGTTAATTTAATACCAAATTTAGTATGCCCATAAAGGCAGAACCAGGATAGGCTTTAATAACACACCCGCCATTCCCATTTCATCCATAGGTTGCGTTCCGGAGGCTTTTGCTGCGCAAGGCGTAGCGGGTGTTCTACTAAAACAGTTCTAGTATAATATATATATATATATATATATAGTAGCAGATGTTACTTTCACAGGCAGTTATATTACTTGATTTAAAATGCATGTATTCAAGCAAGTTAAAAATCAATTTAAAGTACAAAACAATATCCAAGCATTCTCTCTTGCGTTCGAGGATGAATTTCTACTGTGTTGCTTTTAAGGGAGATTCATGCAAAAGGCACAGTCGCAAGATTTAAATTCAAATAAAAAATTAAACTTTTTTCTACATTTATTATTCTAAAGTTTTTGGACGTCTCCTCCAATTTTCTGAATTTTTCTTTTTCTCCTATACTAATTTTGTTTACCGTTTATATATATATATATATATATATATGATGCACACCCACAAGAAAAAATGAAAAGCGATTGGACTGATTTTTTATTTTTCGTTGTGGATAGGCATCACTTATTTATTCCACGTATTTATTTGTAAAATTCATCCCACACACACACACACACACACACACACACACACACACACACACACGCGCAACCTTGCAGATATTCGGTGCGTCGGTCTCTCTTCACACGTAGGTCAGGCTGGTTGCCCCGCTTATCCCTTTGAGGACCAAGGGACATTTGTTCCAACGGAAATAATAATATAAATTGTACAATTGATGCAACGTTTCTACAAATACATCTACGTGTGATATTTGGTGCGTCGGTCTCTCTTCACACGTAGGTCAGGCTGGTTGTCCCGCTTATCCCTTTGAGGACCAAGAGACATATTTGTTCCAACGAAAATAATAATATAAATTGTACAATTGATGCAACGTTTCTACAAATACATCTACATGTTTATATAGGTATCGTTTAGTTGTTGGAAAATTAACCCAAAAATGGGTCATTTAAGTGACTATAGTTACTAACATATCTAATTGTAAATAACAATAAAACTTACACTGTTAAGTTCAAAGAAACGTATACCGATCGTCAAAGGGTTAAAGACCTGACTTGAAACAAGAAAATGACAATTCTGAGCTCTCCATCTCATATCCAGGCTCATCCTGCTCATCCGGAACCATCCTGAGCCAAGCGTCTAGTCTTTTTTGAAGACTTCAACCTTTACATCTTTGATGTTCCTGATGTCTTTGGATACCTGGTGAAATAATCTTGGCCCTCTGACAAGAAAACTATTTTCTTTCAGAGTTGAAGATGGCCTTGTCTAGCCTTTAGTTTGGGAACACTACAGAGTCTACCTTTTCTTTTTTCTAGTATTGTTTGGGTGGTTATCGGGTTCAGTTAGAGGTTAGGTACTAGTTTCTCTATTATTTTCCATGTGTATATTATCATCTCTCTCTCTCTCTCTCTCTCTCTCTCTCTCTCTCTCTCTTTCTAGTGAATATAGATTTGATGTACGTAGTCTTTCCCAGTAATTTAATTATTTGCAGTCACTGATCTTGACTCTGAAATTTCTTTGAATGTCTTCTGGTCCATTAATTAATTAATTTACTTACTCGTATTTATTATTTTATTTTGTATATGATGACGTCAAGACTGAGCAGTATTCCAGTTTTGGTATGATCAGTGTTTTCAGCAAGGGAATTATTACTTTCTTGTCCTTTCTTTTAAAGGTTCTCAGTATCAGTCCTGTAATTTTTTTCCTTGTTTATCGCTATCTGATTTTGCGTCTCAAATTTCGCATCGTAAGTTATAAAATCTTTTGCTCTTGAGTTTCTTTGGATTTTCTGGCTATTTGTGGCATAATATTCTGTTGCTTTAGTTTATCACTTTTTTTTTTTCATATCTTAAAAGAGTTGAAAATTTTCGGTGTTAAATTCCTTGCTATTTTCTCCTCACCATCGGTACGTATATTCTGTTTGTGCCCGTCTGTAAAAATTTCACGTCATTTGCATTTCTAATTTTTTTTGGGTGATTTTTGTATCGTCATGTCTGTTAGCATGCTAATGAATAGGAGTGGGGCTAATATTGTTCCTTGTGGTACTGAGCTCCGTACGTTTATATGTTGATGATATTCCTTAGATTTTAACAACTTGCTGACATCTGAGGAAGTTATAGATCCATTTTCCTACTTTGCCCGTTATTTCCATGTTTCATTTTACGTACTATTATACCATGATTACGCCTGTTGAATGCTTTAGCAAAATCCGTGTATACAATATTACATCATAATTCTCATTATTTTCAAGTGCAGCAATTATATTATAATTCGCTGTTAGTTGTGATAGACACGATATTCCTGATCGGAAACCGTGCTGGATCTCAATGAATCTTTCCTGTGTCTCCAAAAAGTCATAAAGTTTCTCTAACTATTCTTTCAAATATTTGGGTGAGATGAGATGTCAGTAACACTGGTCTATAAGTTCTTTATTTGGGATATGTCTGTTTCCTTTATATATAGAGACAATGTTCGTCCTCGTCGGGATGCCCGGTCTTTCTCCCGTTCTCACAGGTCTTCTCCACATCCAGTACAGGGGTGTAGCTATTTTATTCTCAGTTTTTAATTATCGAAGCGTCCTATTTTTCTGGACCTGCAGCTGAATGTGATTACATTTTTCTTTTTGCTCGGGCTATATCTTCTGGGGCAAAATCAGAATCCGTTATGTGTATTCTCTCTTTGTAGCCTCTCTTCAAAGAAGGTATTACGATCAGATAGTAGTTTGTCACTTTTTAGGGTATTAAAAATGAATTCATACTGAAACCTCGATATTTCCTTTAAATCGTCGGTTAGTTCATGATTTTCATTCCTTAAAGGCCCGATGGTGGCGCGAATTCTTGTTTTCCTTTGGAAAAGTTATTTCTACTTTTGTTTTTTTTATTACTTCTACCGCATCTTCCTCTTCCCTTTCTGAATGCCCCCCCCCTTTAAGAAGAGATTGTATTTTCTCATCGATTCTCCTCAGTTTTTCTTGTACCATCTTTGATATTGTTGTCTGTGCAGTTTATTAATTTTGTAGCTAAGCTCTTTCTTTTGCGGAATATTGTTCACTTTTGTCTCTCGAAATCGTTCCTCTTTCCTTTTTCCTGCTTTGTTTGGGACATTTTCCTAACATTTCCAGAGCCTTTTCTTCCAAGATTATTAGTATCTTTGCAGTGTTGTCCTCGAGTATTGTTTTTCAGTCTATCTGAGCCATATTTGATCTGATTTCTTCCCAATTTGTAGTCTTAGAGTTTAGGTTAAAAATCTCAAATTTGCTTCTTTGGTATGTGTATTTTTTTAAGGTTGTCTTCATACTGGTTAATATGTTGATAATGTTGTGGTGATTGTGGTGAGATATATTCGTTGGGGTTATTTTTATGTCATTAATTACAGTGTTGTTGTTCGTGAATACCAGATCCAGCCAGTTATTTTTTCTGGTGTTCTCTCTTATTTCTTGTGTTGGCATAAATAAATTTTTAGAGCTATCAGCATTTTTGCCTGCTCCTTGTCTTCTCTTGTGACCCCCTCTATCTTGATTTATATGGAGGATATCCTCAAAAAAGTCCCTATTTTTATTTGTCGGTTATTTTACAATAGATGTATAATTTATTATTGGGTTTCTTCTTCAGTAAGGTAATAGAAAGCATTTTTCCAGGCGACTACTCTCCCTTCATGAGCCAGTGGAATGGTCGGTTCCCATATTCACCTGACCACAGACCCTTTTTTTTTTTTTGTGGGGGTTACATAAAAGACAAGATCTATTTTACCAAGCTTAAGGCAACTGAAGATGTAAAGAGCGAAGTCTATGGGGTACTCAGCAACATCCCAGCTGATCTCTTTCCAAAAAGTATGTCCAACATTTGTTTAATGTTGAATATTGTTAGGGAAAAAAATGGCGATTACACTGAACATGTTGTTTAATCAAGGTTAATAAACTCATGTTTTACGCACCTATTATACTTGTCTTTGTGTCTAGACTCTTTTTTTTTAGCTTAAAACATTTATTTAGAAATAGTGACATTTCGTGGTACAACTGGTATATATTTCTTCCATCCTTTTTGTATTTTATAAGTGGAAAATTAAAATCTCCGCGAAGTATTACAGTGAGGATTGGTGAGTTTAACACTTTCATCAGATTTCTGATATCAGTAATGGCATCACATAATTTTGCAGCAAGGGTATTCGGAGGTCTATAAATAACTATAAATATCTATAAATAACTATAAATATCTATAAATATCTATAAATAACTATAAATATCTATAAATATCGTTTAGTTTTTCAATTTTTACTGCTATAGGTTCCACGTAGCTGTTTGATTTACTTATTGTTTCTGCTATATGACTAACATGCATGTATGTATGTATATAGCACAACCACATTTTCTTCTTTGTTCTATTTGCTCGTAGTATGTTCTTAACCATCAATTTGCATTTCTTTTTTATCTATGTAGTTTTCTTGGCAGTTTTCTTGGCAGTCTCTAAGAAGTGTTCCTGTGAGGCACGTGATGTCAGCCCTTGTTTCATTCATAAATCAATCCTTCCAAGTAGGAAACTTTGTTTAGCTGAGAGTGGTTCGGTTTTAGCTCTTGAATATTTGCCAGGACCATTTTTATATTTTCAGTTTTGCGTTGTGCCTTATGTACTATATACAAATTCGTCATCCTTCAGTGTCGCATGTTTCGTCGTAGCTCTTTGGTCCTCCGGGAAGACTCCGTATCCATTTATCTGTTCTGATATTTTCTTGCCTGATAAAGGTTCGGTTTGGAGATTTTTAACTGTGTTGACGGCGTGTGTTGTATGAGGGTTAATAACCATATTTGTTGGGTGATGTCGAAAAAGTTTGTTTCACAACTTTTACTCATAAGAACACACACACACACACACACACCTCCCTCTCCCTCTCCCTCTCTCTCTCTCTCTCTCTCTCTCTCTCTATATATATATATATATATATATATATATATATGTGTGTGTGTGTGTATTGGTCAATTACGTCGCACGTTAACTAATCACCGACCTTCTACAGGACGCATCGGAAACGCTATATTTTTGGGTGGGCAATGGCACTTGCATCGTACTGCACATTTTACAGACTGACACCAAGTTTCTTCTATTTCCACTATCGCAGAAAATAAATTATTTAACTTTTTCTATCGACATTCATTTTACTGAAATATGAAGCTAAAATGTAAAAACTGGTAAATGCAATTCTGCAGATAAAGAAATCGAAGTTGTTTTTTTGTTATAATATAAATTGAAGTTGTTGTTGTTGTTGTTTTTTGTTATAATACAAATCGAACGCTATTTCACTGATATAATTTTGAATGATTCTTTAAGCCTCTTATCTGGTTTGCGTTGTGCTTGTTTTTGAGTCTCAGGATTAAAACGAGAGAGGGGCTACGTTAACTCCCTCGTCTCCACCCTTGTCATACTCTTTACTGAGTATTAACAGGAGGAAGTAACAGACAAACAAAATTTGTATTCAGAAACGGAATAAAAGTTATATAAAATTTTACAATATTTTTCAATATTTCTTTGTACAGTTTAGATATTTGATATAGTATTAATATGTTCACAGTATTGGAATCTGAATATGCCGTTGGAAGTGTGAAAGTTTCTTAGTCGAAATTAAAGGGATTCAGTTTATTTATTACAAAAATGAAATGAAAATGTCAAGTAATAGTAACAAGAAGTAATTATAATAATAGTAAACAAAAGGTAAAAAACTTACAAAAGTAGCGTTTGATTGTTTTACTCAAACAATTTTACTCAAATGCAGTCGGATGGATTACATATATCTGGACCTCTGCTAGTATATACTAACCTGGTCCATCAACACGAAAAGAATTTAGTCCCTTATTTCTAGTCTTTTCACCAAACTATTGGTGTACAGTATAAAGAATAAGTAAGGTATTGATGTTGTGAGCACCCCTGCTTCACTATTCATCTCCTTGTTGTCTTTCACAGAAAACAAAGATTTCTCGCAACCTTCTATACGTAGAAGGTTGTTAAGCATCATTAAAAGAAGTTATACGACAAGAAGCTTGGATACCGATAAAAAGGAAAAATTTCCCCGAGAATGTACCCTCAAAAAGAAGTTTTAAGTTCTAAATGTAGGTTTTATTTCGGATGTTAGTATTGTCTTTATCTAATAATTTTTTGTAGGCCCTGACATATGCTCGCAAGGCATCGTAGGTGGACAGTGAATACACGGGAAAGACCCATTTCATTTCCAGCAGCTCAAATAGAGCGTGGATTTTGCGACCGGCAACGCCTTTCTCGAAAATTACGGACCTCATCAAAGTGTACTCATCGTGTCAACATTAATTAACTCACAAGGGTAAGTCGACTCGAGAATTTGTATTTATTTATAGTAAATATTTCTTATGTTATTCAGTATTCATGAATTACTTTGCAGGTTTATTTTATTTACACTTAGGAACTTCATGCATTTATGAGCTTATGATATTTAAGTCTAAAATTAGTCATATAAAAAATACACAGTTTTAATGCCATATATATTACGTTATTATATTTTCAAACACAAACACACACACACCACACACAACACACACACACACACACACATATATATATATATATATATATATATATATAATGATTGGGGTTGTTTAACCTCCTTCGCAACATCTAAGGTCATATGACGGAGGGGACCTACAGCTTTACGTGGGATCCGAACCACGGGTCGCTACATAATCTGGACACGGAGGAGGGTCTCCTATCCAACTACTACCCAGACCCAATGTCTCTTAACTTCGCTGGTCAACGGGAAGCGGTGTTACGACATTGGCTACGACTTAGCCCTTTAGTTTGCTTCAATCCGAATTGTTCATTCTGACGAAGGTCAAGCTTTTCACTCCGCCTTAGACCTACAGTTTAACGTGGAATCCGAACCACGCCCCACTAGCAGCCCAGCGTCTAGGCCACCCAGGGTACCCATTTATCTACCAACCACTTTCTTTATTGTGTGGAAGGATAAACAACTGGGTTCTACTGCGCGCCGGCTGCCGTCACCGGGTCTTGATCCCGGGGCCGATGGATTCGTAGTCAGCGACGCTAACCACCACACCACCGAGGCGCATATATATACTGTATATGGATAAAAAGGCTAATCAACGCCCATGTCAACATTATGAAGATAATGTTGACGTGTGTATTTATCATTCTTTTCATCGTTAAATGCCGTTCCCTAAGAACACTTTTTTTTCTCTCTCTCTCTCTCTCTCTCTCTCTATATATATATATATATATATATATATATATATATATATATATAACTTTTATATATATATATATATATATATATATATATATATATATATATATAACGGGTGTGCCATAAAAAAGTGTACATTTTAAAAAGGTTATAAAATCAACATGTGTCATTTAATTTTAATAAAACTTCTACACAATAAAAGATATGTATTTATATATGCAAACAAGTTTTCAGACTAAAATATCAAATAATTCAAATTCTATCAACATTTAACGAAAGAGTATGATTTTTCTACTTAATATCCAAAAATTATTAATATGTTTTATTGCGTAAAAGTTTTATTAAAATTAAGTGACAAATGTTGATTTTATAGTCTTTTTAAAATGTACCCTTTTTTTATGGCACACCCGTTATATGTAGGATTGAACTCAGAATGATCCCCTGAGGTTTTTCATGATACACACAGACCGTGCATGGAACAAGGAACTCTTCTGGGAAAATTAAATCTACTATAGTCCGAATAAGTAATTGTAAATGACAAATACCATAGTTTTTCTTTTTCATGATGTTAGCCCGACGTGGGCAACGGGTCACTCGCAAAGAAGCCCCAAAATCCTGTCCCAAAGCTGGATCCTATCCGCTTTGCAGATAGCTGGTGAGAGAAGCTATATTGTTGGGGGCCTCTTTGCGAGTGACCCGTTGCCCACGTCGGGCTAACATCATGAAAAAAGAAAAAACTATAGTGTTTGTCATTTACCATTACTTTATCGGACTTTAGCGGATTTAATTTGCCCAGAAGAGTTCTTTGTTCCATGCACGGTCTGTGTGTATCATATATATATATATATATATATATATATATATATATATATATAATTTACTTATGATTCACATTTTATATTTCACCGTTTCGTCGTGCGAGAACCGTTGCAGCTGTCTGTGTAAAATTGAAATGAATTGTGAAATATTTCAAATCCAAATTCCATTTTGAGAATTTCCCTATAACTTGCGATTATATTTGTTCTCTCTCTCTCTCTCTCTCTCTCTCTCTCTCTCTCTCGTAGTTAAGATCAATATTTAGGAGCCTTCAATTTATTTGAGGATATTTCGATGGTGTTCCGAAATAATCAAAGAAAGAAGCGAATTGATATAATTAAACTAATGATTTTCTATTTAATTGCGAATATCTTTATTTTAATGAGTGGAATTTCTTCTTTACTGATTCGTTTTCGAGTACTTTGGATTTCACTGAATTCGTATGTCGATAAATGCATGTACCGAACGAGGCCGATGAAGCTGTACACATACTGTAAATTCCGAAATGACACCTTTTTTTATTATTATTATTATTGCTTTTTGTTGTTCATTTATCTGAAGAATAAGTAATTTATTTCATTATATACAGGGTGGCCCCCAAGAAATGTGTTCCCAAATATGATGTGCACTAATTTATTTTTGAGAACACTTTTTTGGATCACCTTGTTTATATATATACTGCATATATATATATATATATATATATTATATATATATATATATATATATCCCCGCAAGGGGGCACTAAGCTCGTGCTCTTGAGTGCTCTTTGTGCTCGTTTGTACGTGCTTGTTCCTGGAGGTTTCACGTGCGCCCTCCCGGCCCTAGCACTCAAGGATGATGGGGCTCGACCCTGCAGTCCTTGTCATCCTTGGTCTTCTTCCACTTTGACTGTTCCCTCCACCCTTTCTTTTTCCTCTGTCTTCCTCTCACTTTTTCTTTGTTTTTCCGCCGAGATATGCCCTTTTAAATAGAGGCGAATTGGTTCTTCCCGAACTTTTATATATATATATATATATATAATATATATATATATATATATATATATATATATATATATATACAAGCGTCGTTCTTTACGTTAATTATACTGTGTGTTGTTTGCAGTTGAAATGTGTGTGTATATATATATATATATATATATTATATATATATATATACTGTATATATGTATATACCTTTGCCTGATTCACTTTTTATAAACTGCAACATTCGTGGCCTTTCCTCAGATTTCGAATCTGTTGAACACCACCTCTCCTCTAAACTCACCTTCTCTTCCTCATTGAAACTCGTGTGACTTGAACTACTAACAGCAACTCCTTTTCTGTACCCTCCTACTTTCTCTGTATTCACTTTTATTCCAAAAGTGGATGTTGCGTATATGTACTTGCTCCTGTGTTCCCGAAACTGAATCCCCCAAATTCTACACCCTCTGGCCAATCTCAATCTAATTACATCTGCCATGTCTACCTTTTTCCTAGTTCTACTGACTATCGAAAACTCTTAGACTCCTCACTTCCAGAGTGGAATGCATTCTATCCCACTCTCCTTATGCTGACATCTTCATTTTAGGAGATGTCAATGTTCACCACCACTTTTGGCTTTCCTCCCATTTTACTGACATCCCTAATGAACTAGCTTACAACTTTTCTATCTTGAATGACCTACAGCAGATTGTACAGCACCTTACGCGTATCCCCGATCGCCTAGGAGATAGGCCCAATATTCTGGATTTAGTTCTCACCACTCATCTTTCTTCCTACTCTATCAAACTTTTTTCTCCGTTGAGTTCCTCCGACAACAATCTTATATCTGTTTTCTGTCCTATCGCTCCAGTTCGGCCTTTGGATCCTCGCAAGAGTGCCTTTGGCACTTTGGCGTCGCTGATTGGGAAGCCCTTAGGCAGTACTTCTGTAATTTCCAATGGAATGATTACTGCTTTCGTGGCCGGGGCCCCTCCGAGTGTGCTGAACGCAACAAAGAGGTGGTTCTCTCGGGCATGGAGGCGTACATTCCATATTCTTTTCCTACTGCTAATGCAAAACACCCTTGGTTTAACTTTGCTTCTCGTCTAATGCTATCCGCAACAGAAGGCAAGCTTTCAGAAGGCACCGTCGCCATCCAACTCCTGACTCTCACTTCGCTCATATTTCTACCCGGAATCGGGCAAAATCTGTTCTTCGACTCGCCAAAAATTCCTTCATCAGACAAAATTGTGAAAACCTATCCAATTCTAATTCTTCTCGCTCTTTCTAGCATCTAGCTAAGAACCTCTCCAATAACTTTACTTTTTCTTTTTTCCCTCCTCTTTTCTATTCCGACGGCTCAGTTGCTGACTCTTCTCCTGACAAAACTGAACTCTTCGCTCAAACTTTCACCTCCAACTCAACCACGGATGATTCCGGTGCCGTCTCTCCATCTCCTCCCTCCGACTTAATTATGTCTGAAATTAGAATCTCCTCCAAAGATGTTCTTTTTGCCTTATCTGGGCTCAACTCTAGGACGGCGTACAGTCCTGATGGTGTCCCTCCTGTTGTTCTCAAGAACTGCGCTTCTGTGCTGATACCTTGCCTATGCAAACTCTTTCGGCTTTGTTATGTCTTTCATCTGGTACTTTTCCTTCTTGTTGGAAGTTCGCTTTCATTCAGCCTCTCCCAAAGAAGGATGACTGCTGTCAACCCTCCAACTATCGTCCAACTGTTTTGAGGTGTTGCCTTTCTAATGTTTTTTAATCCATCCTTAATACGAAAATTGTTAAACACCTCTCTTCTCACAATCTTCTTTCAGATCGTCAGTATGGGTTCCGCAAGTGACGCTCTACTGTCGATCTTCTTGCATATCTCTCTGACTCTTGGTCATCCTCCTTTCGGAGTTTCGGTGAAACCTTTTGATAGTCTGGCACAAATCCTTAATTTCCAAACTGCCCTCCTTCGGTTTCTATCATTCTAGCTATCCCTACATCTATGATTTCTTTTCTGTCAGATCTATAGCTGCGGTTGTAAATGGCCACTCTTGTCCTAAAACTATTAATAGTGGTGTTCGTAAGGGCTCTTTCCTCTCACCCACTCTCTTCCTTTAATTTATTAATGATCTTTTAAGTCGCACTTCCTGTCCTGTCCATTCCTATGTTGATGATTCCACTCTTCACTTCTCCACCCGCTTCCCAAAGCGTCCCTCTCAACACTCAATCCATGCTTGGCGTGAGCTGGCTATGGTGCACCTGACCTCTGATCTTTCTACTATATCTGATTGGAGCAGAGAAAACCTTGTGGCTTTCACTCCTTCAAAAACTCAATTCCTTCATCTGTCTACTCGTCGCAATCTCCCACACGACTATTCCCTTATCTTCAACAGTACACAACTCAGACCTTCTTCTTTTCTTAACACTCTTGTCGTTTTCGCTCTTTCTAAAACAGCTTCTAAGAGGTTAGGTGTGTGGTACCGGCTTCGCAGTTTCTTCACCCCCACTCAGTTGTTGTCTCTGTACAGAGATCTCGTCCGCCCCTGTATAGAGTACGCTTCTCGTGTGTTGGGTGGATCAACCCACACACCAGTACTTCACCGGATGGAATTAAGGGCTTCTAAATGTCCCATTACTTCCCCGCCTGTTACTGACTGTCTTCTATCCTTCTCTCTTCGCCGCAATATTGCCACACTCTCTCTTTACCATCGCTATTATAACGGACATTCCTCTTCTAAACTCTCTAGCTGCATGTCTCCTCCTTTAAGGAGAACACGCAGTACCAGACTTTCGACACATTCTCATTCCTTTTCTGTCCAACTTTCTAACGCAAGTGGTAATCGATATTCCCACTCTTTTATCTACTGAACCGGTGAACTCTGGAACAACCTTCCTCAATCCATCTTTCCCCTTGTCTATTATATCAATTTTTCAAACTATCCAGGCATCTCGATAACTTTGGACGTTGGTTTTGGCTCTCTTCATTTACTATGGAGGGGGAGGGCGTTTTTGCGGGCATTCACCCTTGGCTTTTCCTAATATATATATATATATATACACACACACACACACACGTAGAGTGTACGCCTGTTTTGAAGACTTATTAAACTATACTATTTATTTTCCATATAGTAAAGGGGAAATGAAGTAAATTAATTTCCATTCAGCGAATATTGAACGAAACCGTAAATAGAAGTGCTAAAATATGAAGTTTATTATTGACTCGGATCGAAGTCATCATTTTGAATGTGTGTTCCTTTGCCAATAATTTCATTTCGACTTTTGAATCACTTTTCAATGACTTCCCATCTATTTTTTTATTTAATTTTCGACATTTTTTAATTCCAGCGCTCTCTCAATATGACGGTATCAAATGTTCTCATAGAATGTTTATACTCTTATATATATATATATATATATATATATATATATATAATATATATATTAACCACGACGTAACCGTAACTATATATTATATATATATTATATATATATATATATATATATAGTTACGGTTACGTCGTGGTTAATGTTGTAACACCGTTTCCTCTCGATCAGCAAAGTTAAGCGACAGTGGTTCTGGAGAGTAGTTGGATGGGAGACCGTCCGTTTCGTCCAGATTATATAGTGACCCTTGGTTCGGATCTCACGTAAAGCTGTAAGTCTTCTCTGTCATATGACCTTAGATGTTGGGAAGGAGGGTAAACAACTCCATCACACAACAATTATATATATATATATATATATATGATGAAAATAACCACGAAGGTAAAAGGAAAGAGAATGGTGCTCAAGCGCTTTCGTCTAATGACATCCTCAGGAACACTGAAATATTTTTATTTTTTTTTTATTTCAGTGTTCCTGAGGATGTCATTAGACGAAAGCGCTTGAGCACCATTCTGTTTCCTTTTTCCTTCGTGGTTATTTTCATCATAAATATTATTCACGTGTTACTTTCGTGAAATAATTTTCATATATACTATATATATATATATTCAGCAAATATAAAGACAATTGACAAATATAGAGGGCCGAGAGCCGTAAAAAATAATGCAGAAAGAAATTATATACGATATTGGGACAAAATGTATCGAAAACGATAAAGAAGGGAAAATTCTTGGAGGATCAGAGAGCAACGAAACATGCACCACCAAGGGATAACGAATCTGAACTATATAAAGAAGAAATTGAAAACGAAAAACTAAAAATAATCCTAGCCAACATACAGGGCCTAAAACCAAACCATTCCCTCGACAGAGTCACATACCTGAAAGGACCCATGCAAGAAACAAAAGTAGACTTTACATGCCTCACGGAAACTCATCTGAAGGACTGCCAGACGAACTGTGAAAACTGAGTTTTGAATCGACATAAAAGAAATACAAATTGACAACTGTAACATACTTTGAGACGGCAGAACAGTAAGACGAAAAGGAGGATGTGTTATTTATACACACGAAAAACATATGGCAAAAATGACTAAAAGTACTTCAAACAACTACGCAGATTTAGTAGCACCAAAAGTTGAAAAATTAAACGTGGTACTAATTGTAATAAAGGGTGGGGCACGGGAATCAAGTGTTTTTTTAATAGCTAGTAATCGGCCATTAGGAATGGGAGGGGCGTGCGGTAGGTAGCATTCCATTCCTGGGTTCATAGCATTTAACTTTAACTAACACTCACCTTTATCTTTCAGGTGCCATCATGGAGCAGTGGACGTTAGAACACCGCATGTTCGCGTATGATCATTTTGTTAGGAGTGGCGAGTCAGTGACAGCAGTTCAGCGTGCGTTTCGCCGCAGATTCAACATTCATCGAAATGACTCTGTTCCCGCTCGTGACACAATCTTACGTTGGGTTAACAATCTTCGAACAGGAGGCTCAATAATGAAAACAAAACCGAAGGGGCCGCAACGCACTGTGCGTACTCCAGAGAACGTTGAAAGGGTCAGACAAGCGATGTTGCAAAGCCCAGGCCGCTCTGCTCGGAGACATTCAGCTGCACTCGGAATCAGCAATCGTACTGTTAGACGGATTTTGCATGAAGAATTACATTTTCACCCATACAAGTTAGTGATGGTGCAGGAATTGAATGTAAACGATTGCCCCCAACGACTGAATTTTGCACAGGAAATGCTTGCACTTTATGAGCAGAATGAAAACATGATGGTGGTAATGAGTGATGAAGCCCATTTCCACCTTAATGGGGCCGTCAACAATCAAAACTGTCGGTATTGGGCTCCTGAAAATCCGCGACAACTCCATGAAAAACCGCTGCATAGCCCTAAGGTTACAGTTTGGTGCGCGGTGGGAAAGTTTGGCGTCATCGGTCCCTATTTCTTCGAACAAAATGGGGTTACCGTTACCATAACATCTGGGCGTTACATTGAGATGGTGAACACCTTTTTCATCCCTGAGTTACGAAGAAGGCGTATTGCTCGTCGACATTTGTGGTTTCAGCAAGATGGGGCCACGCCACACACCGCCAGAGCGTCAATGGCTGTTCTTCGCCCCCTGTTTCCCAACCATCTCATTTCGAGATTTGGTGACATTGCATGGCCCCCTCGGTCCCCTGACTTGTCCACATGTGACTTCTTTCTATGGGGGTACCTCAAGTCACGTGTCTACGAGGACAAGCCCCGTACATTAGATGCATTGAAGGAAGCGATCCGTCAACAAATCATCCAAATCAACAGAGACCTGCTGGAAGAGTGGAGGCCAATTTTCGTAAACGCCTTCAACAATGCGTCGACGGCCAAGGACATCATATGCCAGATATAATTTTCGGTACATGATTATTATGACATGAAATGCTATGTTCTTACGAATGTTGTTCTACCAATATATTTTCTTTACAAAAATAAATATCATTTTCCTGATTATTCCAAAAACACTTGGTTCCCGTGCCCCACCCTTTATATTGCCCCCTTTGAACACTCCAACTACGAAATTCTCAGATACTATTACAGAGGTCAGGAACTGGATGAAAGCTCTACCCTTCCAAACCCCAAATATTACTGCGGTTATTTTAATTTCCCATTTATGAAATATAAAAGGATAGGAAGAAATATATGTGTAAACCAAAACAAGGAAGGCGCACGGGAAGACCAGGAACAGGCAAAACTGCTGCAAGCTCTAGCCCAGGGGTCACCAACCTGGGCGGTAGCGCCCACTAGTGGGCTCACATTAAAGGTAATTAAACATTTATTTCATTATTTATTTTATCGATTATGTTGATTTATTCTTTTTGATCTAAGGTGGGCGATAAGCTTTTTTAATTTTCAAAAAATCGTAAAAGTCGGCGGTGAACAAAAAAAAAGGTTGGTGACCCCTGCTCTAGCCGATGAATTTATGTTAATACAAGAAGAAATAACGGAAAATAAAAAAATGCCTAGATTTGGTATTCACAACCAACAACCTAATTGATAACATAGAAATATCCCCAACTATAATATCAGATCACAACATAATTAAAATAACGACCAATGTAAAAGCAATAGGAAAGGAAAGAACATGCGCTATAGAAAGAGGCAAATTTGAATTTTTTTATTTTCACTCCAAGGCTATAAATTGGGAAGATATTGCACCCAGCATGGAAGCAATAGACTGGAGAACCGTCCATTATTAAGGACAAGACAACGGAAGAGATACTAACAACCCTTGAAGAGAAGATGCTAGAAATTATGAAAACAAATGTCCCAAAAACACAACAAAGAGGAAAGAGATTAAGAGAAGCAGGTTCGAGAGGAAAAAAGGTCAATGTTCCGCAAGGAAAAAAGAGTGACTGTAAAATTAAGAACTTGCAAAGACAGCAACATCTGAAAAATATTAAATGATAAACTGCAGAGTATAGATTGCGTCATAAAGAGTCTAGTCAAGAACGATATATAAAAAGGAGACGACGCTATAGAAGCGAAAAAGGTTAACTCAAAATACTTCTATAATTTTGCAAAATGGGAGACGAAAAATCACGCGACTATTGGACCTTTGAAGAATGAAAACAATGTTTTGACCGATGATCTAAAAGGAGTATCTGAAATATTAAAAATTCAGTATGAATCATCTTTCAGTACCCCTAAAACTGAAAAACTAATATATGATGGAAACGTGTTCTTTGAAGAAGAATTATAAGGGGAAAGTATAACGGACTTTGACTTCACAACAGATGATATCACACGAGCTATAGGGAAACTGAAAACACGTTGGGCAGCAGGCCCAGACAAATGGAATGCTACACTAATCAAAAACTGCAAGAATGAAATCGCTAAACGGTTTAGCCTAAACCCCTATATTGGATACGGAGACGATCACTAGACACGGGAGAAATATCGAGCATCCTAAAGAGAGCGAACATAGTTCCAATATATAAAGGAGATCGATCCGAGACCAAAAACTATGGGCTAATGTCGCTTACATCTCATCTCACCAAAATATTTTAAAGAAAAGTTAAAGAAAAATTTTATGACTTCTAAATTGCACTGATTCTCTTTTCTAATTTCAATTTCTTTACACGTTATACTTTTATGCTCAGCCTTTTTCTTCAAGAAATTTTTAAAATTAAGATTTAAAATCTCTCGAGGATATTCCTCAGGTGAAACAAAATGGTAAACAAAAACAACTTTGAGCAATCATTCACTCTAGAGATGTCAAACAGCCGTTCATTTTTTTTTGATAACGTGAATGTGATTTATATCCTTTCTCCGCTAACTCCTCTCTGGTGAACTTCAAGCTTAAGTTTAAAAAAGTAATTTAATGTTCACGTAACATGAAATCGATCTTAAAATTATTTCATTCTTTTTTTCTACCATTTTTATTTCATTTTGATATTTACACGTACAAATTCGCTTCGTTTGTACGAGCAATTTATTTATTTCTTTTCTCTATTAACCTCATTACTTTACCCATACATCACAATATATATAGTATATGAAAATTATTTCACGAAGGTAACACGTGAAAAATATTTATGAGTCAGAGTTAGCCCACTGTATTGATTGGAATAATGCTTCAGTTTTATTCCATTCAAGCAACATTGTTAATAGAAATATTCTTGAGTCTGCCATTATCCAACTTTCAAATAACTTCAACATAAGCAAAGGTCTTTTTCAACTCGATCCTGTTATGTTGAATTCCTTTAAAGCAGATTTAGATAAGAAGTGTAAAACATTAAATCTTTGGTAAACTTGTCTTCTACTTTATTAACTTTTAATTTGCATTTTATTTTTTTTTTATATATATCGAAACCTGCCCATAGGCAGCAATATGTTAAAACCCGGACAGAGTTCTAGTATAAATTTGTATTTTTATAATCCATTTGATCTTGTGCTAAAAATCGATTAACTTTTAATTTGCATTTTATTTTTTTTTTATATATATCGAAACCTGACCATAGGCAGCATTGTGCTAAAACCCGGCAGAGTTCCAGTATAAATTTGTATTTTTATAATCCATTTGATCTTGTGCTAAAAATCGATATTTTTCCTTACAATCTGTACGCTTCATTGGTAATCCTTTAAGGTTTTAATTTTTAATTTTTTATTATTTTTACTTCTCTGTTTATTGTATATATATGTATGTATGTATGTATGTATGTATTTGTATATATAGATATGTATGTATATATATATATATATGTGTGTTTGTGTGTATGTATGTTATTTATTTTTTCTTTTTTTCTTTCTGTAACCTATATATAGGCTTAACCTTTTTATATACTTCAGTGTTCCTGAGGATGTCATTAGACGAAAGCGCTTGAGCACCATTTTGTGTTTCCTTTCCTTCGTGGTTTTATTCATCATATATAGTATATATATGTATATAATACCTCATCTAGTATTTGAGGTTAAAATTTGTTAAATAAATGATAGTACATAAACATAAATTTTGATCGGACTGAACACGTATAAAGTTATATTGGATCACCTGAAGATCAGGGTCCCCAGCCTCAATTACCAAATATCTTCGTTAAAACTAACGAAAATATCACGATTTAACTTAACCAATCGTCAAGGGCGTAGAGTTGACCTAACCGGGCATTCAATTTAGTTTATTATTATATTTGGTACTGTAAAGCAAAAAACAAGAATACATGGTGGGGGGGGGGGGGTCCTGATCTTCAGGTGATCCGTTGTATTTACATGGAATTGGGTTTGATCTGATATGGGAAATTTCAAAATGATTAATTCCAAGTAAATATGATTTTATTTGCGTTTAATCTGAACAAAATTTATTTTTATGCAACGCCATGAATTTTTAACCAAACTTTTTAACTAATTTTAACCAAATTTTTAACCAATTTTAACCAAACTTTTTAACCAATTTTAACCAAACTTTTTAACCAATTTTAACCAAACTTTTTAACCAATTTTAACCAAACTTTTTAACCAATTTTAACCAAACTTTTTAACCAATTTTAACCAAATTTTTTAACCAATTTTAGCCAAACTTGGCCTTATAATTCTCAATATTTTCTTAGTCTAAAATCGACACTTTTTTGTTTAAATTAAATAAAAAGATTTTGGGTGCAAACTCTTTCGTTGCATGCCACTGCAACCTAAACGAAAGGTTTGCATGTAAAATGGGTTGTTCCAGTAAGGTTTCAGAGTGCTCATTCTATTCAGGCTTTTATTTTTACTGCAATTGTGAATCTATATACTGTAGATAAGATAGATACGTTCAAGTGAAAACTTAAACAATGTAAAGAAAGAAAAGGTCCCGGATCACCTGAAGATCAGGGCCCTCAGCCTCAGTTACCAAATGATATCTTCGTGAAAACTAACGAAAATATCACGACTTAACCTAATCAATCGTCAAGGGCATACAGTTGACCTAACCGGGCATTCAATTTAATTTATTATTATATTTGGTACTGTAAAGCAAAAAACAAGAATACATGGGGGCCCTGATCTTCAGGTAATCCAGGCATTTTAATTTAAGTAGAGATATTAAACTTAAAAAGCATTCAAATGATCTAATGGTTTTAAAAATAATAATAATACCAAATTTTGTATATATTTTTATTACTTTGTAATTAGACGCACAACGTTATATTATAAAGAAATTATAATTAGTTAATTAAACCTATTCGTAGAGCCCAAAATAGACTGGAAAACTTAATAATAGATATTCCCCAAATTTGGACACCCATTTGAGCTTATTTACGCGTTAGATTATATCATATTTTAAGAAATAATTTTAGAGGGGGAACCATTTTTAAGATGTCTAATTAAGGGTCTATTTTTGAAGTAAATATTTTTTGAGACACTTCTTGTACTAAATAACTCTTCATTATTCTCTTATTTATGAAGATAACGCAGTGATTTGTTCCTTGAACCTAGAAACAAGGAAGGTATATATTTACAATATATATTTTGGTGATGGAAATATTTTCCTTGGTAACATCGTATTAAAAGTGACTAGTACACACACACACACACACACTCTCTCTCTCTCTCTCTCTCTCTCTCTCTCTCTCTCTCTCTCTCTCTCTCTCTTAGCATCAGAATACCAGGATATCGTTGCTATCACCGAGTCCTGGATTCATACTGATCGTAGGGACTACGTTGGGGAGTTCGAAATTCCCGGGTATAGAATGTTTCGCAAAGACCGCACCCGTGGGGAGGGGGGTGGGGTACTAATATACGTCAGAGACACGTTGAGTCCGGTTGACTGCCAGTTCCGGTCGGAACGGGAGCTGCTTGGCGTCGATCTGAACGTGGGAGGGACGAACTATAGGTTAATCTTGGTGTACAGACCTCCGCATCTCCTCCTCGAGGAGGATACAGCCCTGTACACCGAACTCAGTAGCCTGCTAGGGGATAGGGTGTGTGTAGTTTTAGGAGACTTCAACTGTCGCGGCATAAAGTGGGAAAACAGGACTGCCGATGCTGAAGGGAGGAGGCTAGTTGACTTTGCTGATGAGAACTTCCTCACTCAGTGGGTCAACGAGCCTACACGAGGCGAAAGCGTTCTAGACTTAGTATTCACGACCGAGGACAACCTCGTCACTGGCCTCACCGTTGACGAATCCTTGGGCGGGAGTGATCACGGTCTTATTAGGTTCCGTGTGTGCGTCCCTCGGGTGAAGCGTAGTAACTCGAGAGGCAGTAAGCTCGATCTCCGGCGGGCGAACTTTGTTAGCCTCAGGGATAGCGTAGCAGAGATGGGGTTAGAGGATGGCGGCGATGTTGAGGGAGTGTGGAGTGCATTCCGGGATGAGTTTATGGTGCTGCAGTCTGCTGCCATACCCTCAAAACGGTCACCCCCCTTCACCCTGCTTCAACGCAGCCTAAGTGGTTCAATCGTGGCATCGCTTCGGCTATCCGAAATAGGAAAGTAGCGTATAGGAGGGCGAAGGCCAATCGTTCCCACGAGAACACTGAAGCGTATGTCCGCCTGTGTAGGGAAGTGAAGGCGAAGGTTAGGCTAGCGAAACGTAACGAAGAACTACGGGTGGCAAGCCTCTGCAAGGGGAACCCTAAGGAGTTCTTCAGTTATGTTAATAGTAGAAAGCCCATTAGAAGCATGATAGGTCCTTTAAAGGACGGAAGCGGCGTTCTGCGGACCTCCGACGCGGACATCGCTAATGTGCTTAATGAGTACTTTGCGGGAGTGTTCACCAGGGAGGATACCCGCGTCATCCCCGAGTCAGCTGTGAGGCACGAAGGTGCTGGCCTGGATAGTGTTAGATGTACCGCGACAGTCGTTGCTCATAGAATAGACAAACTGAGCGCGTTTAAGGCTCCTGGGCCAGACCAGTTTCTCCCCAGCGTTTTGCGAGAAGTGCGCGACCAGGTGGCTCCCCACCTGGCTACAGTCTTCAACAAATCGTTGGTGATGGGCCAGGTGCCTGGTGACTGGAGGGAGGCCAACGTGACCCCTATCTTTAAGAAAGGGGATCACGAAAGTCCAGGGAACTATCGTCCTATTAGTCTCACTTCAGTTGTAGGTAAATTACTAGAAAGGATAATAGCTGATAGAATCGTTGACCATTTGGATTCCTACAAGCTGCTTGGGGACTCCCAACATGGGTTTAGACGGCATAGGTCGTGTCTCACCAACTTGCTCGAGTTTTTCCACGTCATGTTGAGTGAGTACGATAAGAGTAGGGCGATTGATATACTTTATCTCGACTTTCAGAAAGCCTTTGATAAGGTACCTCACCGCCGGCTAATGGCGAAAGTGCGCGCGCTGGGTATCGGTGGGGAAATAGGTAGGTGGATTGAAAACTGGCTGAGGAATAGGCGGCAGAGGGTTGTAATTAAAGGGGCTAGTTCGGGTTGGGCCTCGGTCACTAGTGGGGTTCCTCAGGGTTCCGTTTTGGGGCCACTGTTGTTTACCATTTACATAAATGATATCGACGGTGGCATCGTCAGTCGGATCGCCAAATTCGCTGATGACACCAAGCTTGGGGCCAATGTTGGGACGCCCGAAGCGATCGAGGAACTGCGTGCGGACCTAGGTAGGATAGGAGAGTGGTCCGAAAAATGGCAAATGCCGTTTAACTTGGGTAAATGCAAAGTGATGCACATTGGCTACGCCAATCCCAAGTCGGACTACTCGATGTTGGGCAGTAATGTCGAGGTGACTGATTTAGAAAAGGACTTGGGTGTGCTAATTAGCAGCGACCTTAAGTTTACGAAACAGTGTGTAGAGGTGGAAAAGAAAGCCCAGAAACTATTGGGTTATATCAGGAGGCAATTTCAGTTTCGGAACAAGGAGATTGTGCTTTCACTGTACAATTCCCTTGTTCGGCCGTACCTGGAGTATGCTGTGCAGTTCTGGTCGCCCACCCTCAGGAAAGATATTGAGAGGCTGGAGCGAGTGCAGGCGAGGGCCACAAAGTTGATCCCTTCCGTTAGGCATATGGGCTACAATCGACGGTTACGCGCCCTGAACTTGTTTTCGCTTGAAACTCGGAGGCTGCGCGGTCAACTGATCGAGGTTTTCAAGCTCTTACGAGGGTTCAACGATGTCGATTTTAGAAGTATGTTTAGTTTAAATGATAACCCAACTCGCAACAATGGTTGGAAGTTGGATTTGAAACGGTTTAGGACTAGTGTGTGTGGGAATTACGTTACGTATAAGATCTGTGACACATGGAACAGGTTACCTTCGGAAGTTGTGAACAGTTCCTCTGTGGATCAGTTCAAGAAAAGGTTAGACGAAATCTTGCACACTATTTGAGTGTGTAAAGACATTTAGGACCTCAGTCTGCGGAAATTTCTTTTCCTATAAAATAGTTAATATCTGGAACCAACTTCCTTCAGAGGTTGTTTCCAGTCAAAGTGTAGATCTGTTTAAAAATAGGCTAGACAAAGTACTGAACACACTCATAGTTTAAGATTAAAACCTCAGAAAACTCTGCAGGAGTTCGCTTGCTCGGTGTTTCTGTGAGCAAGCTAAATATAGAGCTATTTATATATTCTCCACTTTCCTGTAAAATTTCCTTGGCTACTTTTCCAGGGTCAAGGTATTTTCTTCAACCTTTTTCCGTACCTGCCTCTGGCAGGGAGGGAGCGGAGGGTGGGGAGAGAGCCTTCTACTTTTCTATCCAGTTTTCTACTACTGCTAGGATAGTTGAAAGAAAAATAAACTTTTACAAAATTTTCCCTGGCACCTGGTGCCATTGGTACCTCCTCGGTATGGGCCGCAAGGCCTTTTGAGGTACTTCTTTTCCTTGTAACTCTCTCTCTCTCTCTCTCTCTCTCTCTCTCTCTGAGTGAAAAAAGGTTAAATTTATAAATTTCTGTATTGTCTGTGCAGTGAAATTACTTCTGTTTTGACGATTTCAAGGTTATTTATAAGAATTTGGTAATATTAAGTAGTTTGAAAAGTGGCTATAAATTTTTAGGATCACCTTAAGATCAGGGCCCCCAGCCTTTTTTAGTTAGCCTTATAAGGCTAACTAACGAAAATATCACGACCTAACCTAACCAATCGTTAGGTCAACTGTACGCCCTTGACGATGGTTAGGTTAGGTCGTGATATTTTCGTTAGTTAGCCTTATAAAGCTAACTAAAGAAGGGTGGGGGCCCTGATCTTCAGGTGATCCAATTTTGATTTTATATCGAGTAAATGAAACGTGTCTGCAGTTAAAAATATATTCTGTAAGGCTGATCGCTGTTCTTGTAACCGCGAAGATAACGAATTTAATATTGGATGAAACAACAAACCACAAATGGGATTACTCCGCCTCTTGGAATTACTCCATTGCTATGGAGAAGATTGGTCAAGTGTTTTGCAGGGAACCCGGATTTTCCACTAAGGGAAGCGTGAGCTCGGTAGAATTGGAACCAACTCGAAATCGAATTCTGTGGGCCGCTTCTTGTTTAAGATACGAAGCCTTCGTCTCTCACTGCTTCTTTCAGCATTCGAAGACCACATTATTCAGTGCCGACAGTTCGTTGACCTCAAATGCAACAATTGCTATTTGGTCTTGCATTTGAAAGAGAGCAAGTCATTGAACATTACAAGCCCTGAGTTTCCAAGTTCGTACAGCGGCAACAGCATCTGCGAATGGGTCATAACTGCTGAAGTTTCTTCGAGATTTATAATCACACTGTTGCATCTCTCCTTACCGAAGAGGAACAAATTTGGGTATTGCACGAAAGGGCTGTTAGAGATCCGGGCAAAGCAGAATGACAAACTGTATTATGTCACTTATAAAGCTGTCTGTGGTCCTTCTGCGCCAGAGACTTGGCGCATCAATGGTTCTTCTTATACATTAGGTTTTTTGCTGGCATTTTTCACCCCCATTCCCTTTGTCCCTGCGGGTTTCCACCCCACAGTCAAATTATATGAAAAATCTTCAATCCAAAAAGGCTCAAATACTAGTTATACCCCACCACGGGTTAAGCGGGGGAGGACTTAAAATTTTAATGCAAATTCGATACAGCCAACCACGCTTGCCGGACTGACAATTGGGATTTGTGTCGCCTTAGCAGTAATTGTATCGAAAGTTTTCTTGATTATGTATTACGCGCGTAAAATAAGAAACAGAAGGCGAGGTACGGCCTATTCTTTGCAAGTTCAAAGACAGCATCAACATCAGGAACAAGTATAAGAGGTGTTCTTTCTGACATACCACCACCACCACTTTTCCACTTTTGCCTTCCAGATCCGACCTTGTAAGTGACCTCGTTATGCAATAATCTCGAACGCGAAAGTGGACCGAGCGACTTACCTTCAGTATTGTCCTTTATTTCGGACTGAGATAGCGTCTTTGAAAGTGATAAAAGATTTCCATCTCTCCTCCGCTGGGTAACCAAAGAAAAGAAACTTATACTATCTAGGCTAAATCCCCCGTTGAGAGATACTCATTAGGATCATACTCACCGATGCCTTTGAGCAAACTAACTAAGAGTTTCTAACAACGTCAAAATTAGGGCAGCGTTATGCATCGGAACCAAATATGAGGCAACTGAATTCCTCTAGAGAAATGTCTAAGTATTCAAGAATAGATTCAGGAGGCTTCAATACTTCATTTATCGCGTCCGATCCGTAGGAAGGTCTGTTTTAGTTTCAAAAGTTTATATTAATAGTAAATGGCTGCTTTAATCTTACTTTTACCTGAATTCTGCCCAATGATTAAAAATTTATTAGCTTTTATACACTGCTTAATTGAAAAAAATCACTTTGCCTCCAACCACCATGTTTCACTTTGCCTCCAACTACCCTGCTTCATTTTGCATCCAACCACACTGCCCGCTTTGATTCACTTTTCCTCCAAACACCTTGTTGTAAAGACGTCTATCGAAGCTCCTCTTGAAAGATTTTTGTGGATTGCTTATTGAGATCATACATTTCTACATAAAAAGAAAATTCCATCTGAAGTTGTGAAATAATGTGCGATAAATATTTATTTTATAGTTTATAATAAAAATGCCGTTTACAAAATACTCTCACGCGGTATGCTTAATTCAGTACACCAGAAACATTTAGATGATTCTAAAGACAGAAAGTGTTTGCAAATTTTGTAATTTAAAGTCATATAATGATGAAAAGTTCACGAGTTAAAGAATTAAATTTCTAAGAATTTTAGGAAAGAATTTAATTCAACATATGAAGATAGCTTAAGTAAAAAAATTAATGTTGACGTGCAAAAAAGTCTGTGTACTTAAAAAATAAGTTTCAAATGTTGAAGATAACTTAAAGGGAGTTGAACTTAATAATTCTTCGAATTGCGTAGAAAAATTAAACGATTATATTAAATACGTTCAGGATAATGTACAAAAATATTGACGCAAAAGTTGATAAAATTGTCAATGACATTCGGTCGGATAGAAGTAGTTAAACTGTTTGGTCATTATGCAGAAAATGACATGGCCTGAAGTTAAATTCAAAGATACATTTCTCTAGTGTATTTTGGTGTGCTCTGTTCAAATATAACCTTTATTTCCTGTGCAAATGAAAAGAAATATGATTATCGGCGGTCCAGGCATAGTTTGTGAGATCGACGAAAGTAAATTTAGTAAAACGAAATATAATCGGGGTCGTTTAGTGAAGGCAGTGTGGGTCTTTCGGGGTATTGAGAGGGTCTCGAAGAAAAAATTTATAGTGCCAGTGAAGGATCGGTCGGCAGAAACCCTCATTCCGTTAATCGACAAATATATCAAACCTGGATCTATTGTGCATAGTGACTGTTGGCCAGTGTTGGGCACTAAAGCGTTAATCCGATAACAGTTAATTAACGAAGTTAACTTTTTTTAACGAACTATTAACGGAAGTTAATTTCCATTTATCGTTATCGGACCAGTTAACTTCCGATAATTCGATATTTAGTCTGTTAAAGTCCGTTAACACGTTAACTGCGAGGAGTCATTCACGGAAGATCACCGCTCCGCGAATGAATTCAAACCGCCATAACTTCAGTTCCCGCCATAATTCTCTGGTAAATTAAAATTTAGTTAATGGTTAGTGGTTACAAGGGTTTCAAAACATGTAATCAGTACATTTTTTATTAAAAATAAAAAAAAAAGTTAAGCAAAAAAGTTGCGAAACTTGATAAAAATAGTTAAATACCTATTTATTGTTGGATTTTGCATAAATAAACATTTTCTATGGGTTTTAAAGCTTTTTTCCTTGATTTTTTTAAAATGTTAGTAAAGAAATAGTTATCGTTAACGGATTATCGTTAACTTCCGTTAACTTTGTAGTAAAATTATTGGATTATCGTTATTGGGGTTAACGGATTATCGTTATCGAAGTTAACTTTTTGGTTAACTGTGCCCACCACTGCTGTTGGCGGGCATACAGTACTCTATCAGAATTAGGTTATACTCATCTTACGGTAAACCATTCCCAGAACTTCATCGACCCTGAAAGCAGAGCTCACACACACAATATCGAGACTTTGGGAAGACGTGAAGAAGTGGGTACTTAGGGCTGGGAATAGAAGCCATAATTATTCCCAGTACTTTGCCCGCTACCTGTTCATTAACAGCCACACACGGACACACCGACTTCACCATTCTCTTAAACAAGCTGCCCTTCTTTATCCACCTCAAGAATAATCCAAGGTAAAAATAGTGTATTATTTTGATTTCTTAGGTTAGGTTAGGTTAGGTTTAGTTAGTTTGGTTAGGTTAGGTCTAGTTAGGTTAGGTAGTCAAAAATACATTTTTCTAGTATATTTTGGTATGCTCTGTTGAAATATAACCTTTATTTCCTGTGCAAATGGAAAATATGTATGATTTTTGGTGCATTATTTTAATGTACCGAAAACCATATTTCTTTTCGGTGCTACTATAGCGTGATTCCTACCTCGATTCGGCGGTCTACCTTTTAATTATAGCTTCTTACCTTGTTTACTAATTGCTTGTTTACATTCCAATGTCCATCGCCCTTGACGATTGGTTAGGTTGTCATGATATTTTCGTTAGTTTTAACGAAAATATCGTGACTAAACCTAACCAATCGTAGGTAGACCACATACTATAGTAGCACCGAAACTATTTTTTAAATAAATAAAATTGAATAATAAATAGCTTTTTATAATTTATTATACTTTCATTTATACCTTGGATAGGAATCACACACTACAGTACTGTAGTTTCGAACCAACGGGTAGGAATCACCCTATAGTATCGAAGTCACCGGTAGGAATCACCCTATAGCAGGGGTGGGCAACCTTTTTAAGTGAGCGTGCCAAAATCGTCAAATCTTTGATGCAAAATTCTCACGTGCCAACCGAAATTTTGGGGAACATATTATTATTTGGTACTTTTTAGTATTGGGAGAACCTTTTCAAATAATAAAAAAATTACACTGGAGCGGTAAAATCAAAGAATATTGTAAGTGATTATTGTAAGTCATGTAAGATTGAATAAATGTAAAATTTAGTGACGGAATTTTTACTTGAAGGTCGTTCTACCCTGTTGATAGCGTGGATATTTTTTATTAGCCTTTAAGTGTAATTATAGCTGCCATATACAGCCACACAATTTAAAAACGCAATTTTTAACATCAGCAAAAGAGTAAACAATAATTCTGATTTTTTTTTGTTTTTTATATATCAAATCAGCCATAAGTTTTTTCAAATTTTCCCAATACATTACAGTGCCCAATCTCATAATCGTTTTACTTGACTAAAGCACAATGAAAGAAAATAAAATTAAAGATATTCTTTTATTGATTCTTAATCCCTTATGAATAATACATAAAAATTAGAGAAAATAAAATGTTATTTTACCTACATAATATATTAAACAGAAATTAATATTTACCATTTTTTAGCAGAAAACATCAAATCAAAACTAGAGAAAGAAAAATCGTGGACGTTTTATTTATTTAGCATCAATGAGACTTCTGCTGCTGCATCACTGATGACAGATAATTTATATCGGGTTTATATTTTGTAACCTTTAGAGATATGCATGCGCTACTACTTTCATCTGTAAGGCTCCTCCTATTACGAGACTATTACGGAGATAGATGGCTTGGAAATAAGATGTTTGTTTCATTTTCTTATTACTTATTATTACTAAAACGGTTGTCAGTGTTTTTCTTTATTGCATTTTTATTTGGTATTGCTCTACTTAATAAAATTGTATTTCATTAAGTTAAAATATAAAACTCAGCGAAGAATTTGGATATTTATTTATTTAATTTTTTTAAGGTGCGCCCGGGGAATCGCGTGCCGGAAAAAAGTCGTTGGCGTGCCACGTTTGGCACGCGTGCCAGGGATTCCTGCGGCCTATAGTATCGAAGTCACCGGTAGGAATCACGGTATAATAGCACCTTCTTTTCATTTGCACAGGAAATGGTTATATTTGAACAGAGCACACCGAAATACACTAGAAAAATGTATTTTTGAATTCAACTTCAGTAGAAACTATAGAAAACGAAGACGAAACTGTGTTGATAGGCTTGTTGGTTAATATGTTTTAAATGACATGGGCTGGACCTGTAAATCAAAATAACTTTTTGAGGTAGTTTTATGCGCTTTATTCAAATTTGTCACTCATTTTTTGTGCAAACTATTGTAGAAAATAAGGTAATTATTCGTTTTTTGACCCAGTCTCTTTTTATAATGAGAGCAAACGTTTCTGGTCAATTTGGAGGTGCTCTGCACGAATCTGCCATCCGTTTCCTGTGCAAATGCGTAGTTTTCGAGATATCGTCATCTCGAAAACTACGCATTTGCACAGGAAACGGATGGCAGATTCGTGCAAAACACCTCAAAATCGACCAGAAAAGTTTGCATTCGTGCTAAACACAACCTAACCTAACCTAACTTAGCCTAACCTAACTTAACCTAACTTAGCCTAACCTAACTTAGCCTAACCTAACCTAACTTAGCCTAGCCAGTCACCTTATTTTGGAGGATATAGTTCTGCAATTGCAGTAAGGAAGTGATGCAGAACTGTAGAATCGTCAGGATGTTCTGCCGGTAATGAGGACGTCTATTCCCAGCACGTAAAACCCACGATTTCACATCCTTCCATTTTTTTTACAGCACCTAAACACCTTCGAGTCTTGTCTTAAAATACAGGTAGTATTACATTTAGGGCAAATCACGGATGTCGGAATTATGCCGTGATTGGAAAAAAACGTTTAAACTTTTATTTTCATCGAGGCCAACAAGGCGGATTAGGTCCTCGAAATCAACTTCACAAGATTCACACGTCATACCAGTAGAACGAAAACCACCACACTGACCAGAAACAAAAAGAAGTAGCCAAAGCAAGAAAAAGTAGCCAAAAAAAGCCAAGTAGCCAAAAAAAGCCAAGAAAAATCTCCAAAAAAGTCCAAAAAAGGTAGCCCAAATAAACAAACCAACCGAAATTTATATACATACATATTAGAAAGTAGAAAATATTTTCTTTAAAAAAGTACATTTTATACAAATTTGCACAAGATAATATATATATTTTCTTATTCAGCTTTGATTGCTTATTCAATATATATTGCTGTTATAGCTGGGTGTGACTGGGTCAAAAAACGAATAATAACCGAAAATAATAATACAAATATATATATACTTAGTGTATTTGTAGTCGGGGGGTGGTATGACGTCATGTTACTCTGCGACTTAGTTTGTTGGTTTCTGTTCTGGCTTTTTTTTTTTCTAATTGGATTCAGTTTGGTGGTGTTTGTGATAGAATTATGACGTGCTGTTCGTGTGGTTTCGACTTTGAGAACTTGATTCATGTGCCCAAGATGAAGACAAAGCATTGGATGTTTTTATCAATTACGGCGTTACACTCATCCTTAACTTGCTCGAAATGTGACAGTGAGTGCTTGATACGAAAATATCAGAAGATATTTAAGTGAAATAACCAATGTTAACCGGTTAGGTTAATTAAATGCCCGGTTAGGTTAATTAAATGCCCGGTTAGGTCAAATCTTCTGGTTAATTTTGCGGTGTTTTGCACGTTTCCTGTGGTAATGTGTCGTTTACGAGATCTCGTAACATGAACATGTTAGGTTATGCTTTATTGTATAGAATGTAGTCAAAAATACATTTTTCAAGTGTATTTTGTTGTGCTTTGTTCGAATATGGCCTTCATTTCTTGTGGAAATGAACAGAAATACAGTTGTCATTGCATGGCCCAAACACGTATTTCTGTTCATTTGCACAAGAAATGAAGGTTATATTTAAACAGAGCACACCAAAATACACTAGAAAAATGTATTTTTTATTTCAACTTCAGGCCATGTCATTTGCGACATAATTACCGGCTTGTTTATTAATTATTAGGCATATGGATAAAGAATTTGTTTAAGAAATGGAGTAAAACTAAAGATAATAGGGTGCCAGGCGCTAAAATAGAACGAATTGAACAGGAAGTGAAGAATTTAGTTAAAAACTGCAAATTCGCTATTTATTTCTCACGTGCTTGTACAATTTTAGCAGTAGGACAGAAAAATTGTTAGCTAAATATCAAAGTTTGATTAAATCTTTGAAAGATAAATCAAATAATTTATTTTGGGAGGGCTTCCAAGAGTTTATGAAAGTAATAGATTGTTAAGTAAAGCAATTTACTTCAATACTAAATTAGAAGCGATATGCGTCCTTGAAGGAGTAAAATTCATTAACGTTTGGTTGGATTTTTTTTTTATGTAGGAAGAAGGTGGTTAAGGGCGAGTGCCCGCAAAAGTGACTCCTTCATGACTCCTTCACGGAAGACAAAGAAAGCCAAGAAAAAGGTCTCCAAGTCTCAATAATGCCATTTTTCCATTTTTCTTAATATACATTTTGAAAAGGTTGTGTAATGTGTAAGATGCAGTCCTCCCTCTGTTCCTCTAGTGAGGAATAAAAGAAGTGTGTGTTTGAGAGCAAGCTGGACTGCTCACAGGGTAGATGAGACACGAGAAAAAGATCAGCTAAGGAGGATAGTGATAGTAGAAACGGGAGTCCCATCATTCCCTGTCTCCCGCCTAACATCCACACCGGAATACTTTCCTGGAATCCTGGTCGATTAGTGTCTACAATCTCCTCCTCTGCGGATTTGTTCATCCAAGATGGCGTTCACTTGAATGAAATAGGTAATTCGCGACTGGAGAGATTGATTGGCTAAAAAGTGAGTAAGATTTATTTAAAACGTAGACAAGATAAAATAGTTCTTTCTCGTTTATGAAATGTAACGTCAGCATGGAATTCGTAGAAATAAATCTTTCTTTAACAAATTTATTAGAATTTTTTCATACAGTTGTCGGTATTTATGATTGTAGTAAAGCTGCAGATATGATGTATTTAGATTTCTAAAAAGGCGTTTGACAAAGTTCCGCATAAACGATTGTGAGAAAAGCTTAAAGGGATCACTTTAACATATTGCTTCCCAGTGTATATCACTTTAACATATCGCTTCCCAATATTTAGGATAAAGAGTACGATAAAAAATGTTCGCTTTAATAAAGTAAAGGTATAAAAAGTAAATCATAACACGTTAAAATATTAGATTGAAAGTAAATTTATTAGAATTGTTGCGCTATATGGTCACACAAAGTAAAAAATAGATTTCGGAACAATCGGTCACGCCACATCATTTGCCACAAGTACGAGTTGAGTAGCTCCTTTTAGCATCCTTTCATTTTCTTTATATATTTAATGTAGGTCAACTGAATGCCAGGTTAGGTCAACTGAATGCCAGGTTAGGTCAACTGAATGCCCTTGACGATTGGTTAGGTTAAGTTGTGATATTTTCGTTAAAACTAACGAAAATATCCCGACTTAACCTAACCAATCATCAAGGGCGTACAGTTGACCTAACCGGGCATTCAGTTATCCTACATTAAATATATAAAGAATGCCCGGTTAGGGCATTTATAGCTTTGTTTACGGTCGGTAGGTTATCTCCTAGATAACCAACCTTTCTCTTTTTAACATATTGCTTCCCAGGAGGGATCACTTTAACATATTGCTTCCAGAATGTTTGGGAAGCAATATGTTAAAGTGATCCACTTAAAGATCACGGAATAAGGGGGTCAAGTTCTTAATAGGATTAATAATTTGGTAAACTGGTAGAAAATAGAGGGTAGTAATTAATGTGGAAGAGTCAGGTTCGGCTAATGTAACTAGCGGTGTTCCACAAGTTTCCGTTCTGGGACCAGTCCTTTTCATAACATACGTTAACGATCTTGATTTGAATTTAGTGAGTAAAATTTCTAAATTTGTCGATTATACTAAACTTGTAGGTAAAGCAATTAGTTTATAAGACAGAGAGAATCTACAGCGCTCTCTTAATAATTTAGTGGAGTGGTCTAATAGAGAAAGTGGCAAATAAAATTTAACGTAGATAAATGTAGAGTCATGCATAGAGCTTATCACAACAGTAGATATAAATACACTAGGAAAAAGCGAGTTAAATGAAGCCTTTTGGAAAAAAGATTTAAATGTCTCAAAACAATATTTAGTCGCGATTAGTAAAGCTAATAGAGTTTTGGGTTTTATTTCTCGTAATTTTTAATATAAATCCAAGGATATTGTTTTACCATTATACAAGTCACTTGCTAGGCCTTATTTAAAATATGCTGTACAGTTTTGGTCGCCCCTCTCTGAAGAGGATATAGAAATGGTAGAAGGGGTTCAGCGCCGCGCAACAAAACTTATTCCAACGTTAGATTTACTGTCGTTACGTGGTAAACCATACGAAGGGCGAATTAATCCACGTGTTCAAAATTTTAAATTGGTTTGATAACGTAAATTATGAGAATTTCTTCAACATGGACGATAGAACATTGAGAAACAATGGTTTTAAAATAATGGGTAAAAGATTTGAGACAGACGTTGCGAGGGTCTTTTTCACCTATAAGATAGATGAGAGGTGGAATAGTCTACCCGCGGGGGTCGTAGCAAGCCCCTCAGTTAATATGTTTAAGAATAGATTGGATTTTAGTAGCATCAATTTGCATTAGAGGGCAGATAAATTGGAGACGTGATTTTTAGTTAGTGTAGGGAGTGGCCGATTTTCTTTTTGAATGTAGGAGGAGGTACTGATTGGGTCTGGGTACAGAGCACTGGGAGTTCTCAAATGATACCCCATTGGTAGAGAAGGGAAGCTTGATGGGATATCTCGGGAGCCAAAACTTCCGAATAGATGTTTTCAATTTTTAGGGATGCTACTTGGGTTTGCAGTGTAGGAATGTTAGCACCTTTCAGGTAAATCGCGGAATATCTAATTTAGCTACCTAGAGAAAGTTTTATGGTTTTATATAGAAGTAGCGATGTCCCCTTTTGTAATAAATGTAGTAAGAGGCGCTGGCCAGGTCTGGTTCAGAGCACTGGGAGTTCTCAGATGATGGAAAGCTTGATGAGATTTCTTGGGAGTCAAAACCTCCGAATAGTCATATTCATCTTCAAGGAAGCTACTTAGAGTGGAACTTTTTAGTTTTAAATATTGTAAATACAAATTTCGCAAGAAAGAAAAGGATCTTTTCCTTTGTAGCACTCCTAATTTCTTCTTTCCGGGTTAGGTCAACTGTACACCCTTGACAATTGGTTAGGTTAAGTCGTGATAGTTTCGTTAAAACTAACGAATATTTTAACGAAAATATCGCGACTTAACCTAACCAATTGTTAAGGGCGTACAGTTAACCAACCGGGAAAGAAGAAATTAGGGGTGCTATAAAGGAAACGATCCAAAAAGAATTGTATATTATGCATTATTATTCCCCATTATGCATGACGAATTCTTAAATTGTAGGTCTGGCCAGCTGGAGGTGCACTCTGGACCAGTGCTCCTTCATATAGTAATTCCTATGCGAAGGACACAATATAAATTACTATATAAGTCTTCGGTATGATGGCTTGGGCAGTCTACGGAAAAGTGATGCAACGATGAAATGATGATGACTTATACATAATAAATAAATAAAACAAACTCCTTAAGAAAAATACATACTTAGATTAGTAGTTTAGTATTCATACTATCCTGCATTTTTCGCTGACTTCTAATGCGTAACTGAGTACACGAGATAAATGTACGCATGGTGTGAATGAACTCTGAAGTTATTCTCATTATACTTTTTCCTACATTCCTATAAATCTTCATTTACCACTATTTTCTGTCGGAAGTAATTGGCGGAATGAGTGAGCGAGCGAGCCTTGTCTGTTCAATACTTTACCATTACTACTATCCCCTGTGTGAAAGCTTTACACGTCTATAAGTGTAAGGATGGTGCAAGTTTTCAGTACAGTATTCTTTTTCTTCACTGCTATTTCTAACTATTCTACTTCTTTCTATATATACTGTGTGTGTATATATATATATACAGTATATATAGAGGTATGTGCGTATTTACTTATGTGATTCGTTCATCCCCTTCAAAGTCAGTTCACGCACGTGTGGGTCATTCTGTTAATTTGGATCTGACCAATTTCAGAACTGAAATCCCTCTTCCGTTTTCTTCCTACCTCCTTTTCCATCCATTTAATCGACGCCCTTACATCGATCCATCCGATTCGATCCTTTCCCCTTTTCTGCAGAGTCCAGATATCACGTAGGAAGAAAATTAAATTTTCCATAAGTATGTATTCGTGTGTGTGTATATATATATAATAATATATCTCAGGTGAAATTGATGCCAGTTTTTGTTCCGTATTTGTGTTAGATTTCTCCGAACTTAAAAAGGCTGTCGAATACATTGATATAATGTCGATATGATACTATAATGTGTGTGCGTAATCCTATTTTCTCCTTTGAAGATTCTTTTTACTTTCGGTAGTGTTGTAAAAGAGTGAAATAAGCTTTCAGCATTTTGGCTCTCTTCTACTATTGAGGGGGGAAGGGATCGTTTGCGGGCATTCGCCCTTGGCCCCTCCTTCATGCATAAAAAAAAAAAGTAGTTTGCGGTGGCAAGAAACGCGTTTAAAAATAGATTACGTAGTTTTGTGTTCCAAAAGGTTATTAATAAGAAAAGTCTTATGTCTATTGACACTGTTTTAATGTGTACTTTTGCAAATGATTGTGAGGACGTAGAATGTGTGTAAATAAAATCGCATTTTAACAGATAACGCAGACATAAATCAATAAGCCTTTTGGTCTCTCTCTCTCTCTCAATACTTAGGAATTGATTGAGTTGGAAGGAGGAAAGATTAAGTTAAATTATAGTTAAGTTAAATTAGCAAATTTTGATGTATGTTTGGTAGTTTTATCAGTATATACTTGGAAAAATACGTCCCTATGTACACTTAGGGAAAAAAATTCGACTACAAATACAAAATTCCTGAAAAGCAAAAATTTGAAAATTCTTGAATATTCATTTCTATTTGATGATAGTAATAAAACCTCAAGAAAAGAAAACCTACAATAATTACTAATTAGTAAATTTTTATGCTTTACAGAATTGTATATTTCTAGGCGAACTTTTTTCCTCAACTTGTATGTCAAATAGCTGAAGCAAGACTACACTAAACACTCATTTCACAGTTCCATTTCGACTACACCTGCAAATATTTCTTTAATCTTATTAATTAATCACTGATTAAAGAAAATTATTAATCAAAGATAGTTAAAAAGTCTTTCATTACGAAAGTTTGTCAAAGCTAACCACTGAGACAGCTAATTTGCGTATACAGGGTATAACAAAATTTGTGCACCATAAGGTAATTATTTCATTTTCGGATATTTGCTGGGAAAATGAAAGCATGATAGGCTCAGTTATTACATTTTATTTATTTATCAAAATTATCGCAACACGTTCGTCTTTCGTTAATTTCTCAGCTATATCTGAAAAAGAAATGTTAATTACTCTATGGTAAGAAAATTTTGTTACACCCTGTATATATATATATATATATATATATATACCTCGTTTAGGTTCCATGTGTTGTTCTCTTCACACGTAGGTCAAGCTGGTGGTCCCGCCTCTAGGCCTGGCTTTGTGGAGGAGCGAGTTGCTCTCTCGCGCTCTCCATCGCGCACAGCCAGGTACACCCGACTTACCTGGTACCGTCCTGAGCGAAGTATCTAGTCTTCTCTTGAAGACTTCAACTTTGACCCCTGTAACGTTTCTGAGGTCCTTTGGAAGCTGGTTAAAAAGTCTTGGCCCCCTGACAACCAAGCTATTTTCCTTTATTGTTAAGGAGATCCCTTGTCGGGCCTTTAATTTGGGAACACTACACATTCTGCCTTTCATATTTTTCAGCGTTGTTTGGATGGTAATTGCGTTTAGTTTGAGGTTTGGTACCAGTTTTTCGATCATTTTCCATATGTAGATTATAGTGCACCGCTCTTTTCTTCTTTCCAGGGAGTCCAGATTTAGTTTACGTAGTCTTTCCCAGTAGTTGAGTTTTTTGCAGCCATCAATCTTGGCTGCGAAATGTGTGTGCGTTTCTTCTAGTTTATTAATTTCTTCCTTTTTATATGGGGACGTCAAAAGTGAGCAGTATTCAAGTTTTGGTATGATCAGTATTCTCAGCAGGGGAATCATTACTGTCTTGTCCCTCCTTTTAAACGTTCTTTGTACCTTTCCTAACGACTCTCTCTGCTTTGTTTATCGCTATCTGATTTTCTCTCGAATTTGGTATCATCGGTCATTATTACCACCAAGTCGACCGCTTTCGTGCTTCTCTGAATTTCTTGTCTATCTGGAGCATTATATGCAGTCTAAGTTCCTCATTTCTACCATATCTCAAGAGCTGAAATTTCTTGGTGTTAAATGTCATATTGTTCTTCTTACCATGTGTATATTTTGTTCGTGTTCCTCTGCAAGGCGTCCACCTCATTTGCATCGTTGATTTTTCTGCTGATCTTTGTATCGTCCGCAAAGGATGTTACTATAATGTTGTTTACTCCACTGTCTGTCTGTTATCATAATAATGAACAGGAGTGGGGTCAGTACTGTACCTTGTGGTACTGAGCTGCGTACTTCTGATTCTGATGATACACTTTGAATTTTGACGACCTGTAGACGTTCTCTGAGGAAGTTGTAGCTCCATTTTCCTACTTTACCTGCTATTCCCATCTGCTTCATTTTATGTTATAATGTTATAATGTTTCAGACCAACAAAGACCCTAGGATCCACTCATGGCTGGTCTACCTTACTGTGTTCGTAATCGTGTATTGTGTATGTCCTCCGTGGTGGCGGAGGGGACCTACAATTTTACGTGGGTTCCGAACCACAAGAACATAAGAAATTTATGTAAAAACTGCCGGTAAATTGGCAACGACCAATTTTTACGAAACTAAATAATTATCAATTTAAAACTAATTAATTATCGATTTAAAACTAAAGATAGAATCTCTGGATCCAGAGGATCAAGTCATAATAGACTACTATCCACAAATATGTTACACTCTATATCTATTTATAACGGACATGCAAATATATCAGATCCAAAGAATCCAGTCAATTTCATTACGGTATCCATCAAGTCACGGTCCATATCGATTGCGGACCAAGTCAAAATTTACAACCATATACATTACAATATATACACTTACGAGGAAAAGTGTAGGTGTGGCTGTAAAGACTGTACAGTAATGTAGAAATGTGTGTGCACCCATTATGGGTCTCCCATTTAAAGGTGTTTGTGGGGCAAGTGAAGATCATGAGTTTTTCAATACCTCACAGTACTATGGGGGGCACCGCTCGGCAGAGGAATCTCTTTAAATGGGGTGTGTAAGGACAGAGAGTATCCCCTAACCCAAGACGCTGCCTCCCTATATCCCACAACACTTGTGTTGAGCTGTGGGATCTATCCCCACAAAGCCTTAATTTTACTACCTTAAACTATACCCTTTCTATCAACATGCGCGTCTAATCGATTTTTAAACATGTTTATAGACGTGCTACTAATTACTTCTACCGGCAAACTATTCCAGCTATTTACTATTCTATGCGTAAAAAAGTTTTTCGCAACTGCTGTCTCGAACCTTCTACTTGTCAACTTACACCCGTTATTTCTAGTCCTATTATATTGAGATATTTCGAAAAAGCTATCTCTATCTACGTTATCAAACCCATTCATAATTTTGAAAACCTGGATTAGATCACCCCTTAACCTCCTAGTCTCGAGTGTAGTCAATTTTAACTCCTTAAGCCTATCCTCGTACGACTTTGACCTAAGAGACGGAATCATCTTAGTTGCTCGTCTTTGAACTCTTTCGATTTTGTCTATATCTTTGCGCATATGCGGATTCCAAAATTGGACCGCGTACTCCAAATGGGGTCTAACTAATGATTTATAAAGAGGAACTATAATATCGCGCGATTTGTACTCAAAATTTCGAGCTATAAAACCTAACACTTTGTTCGCCTTATTGACCGCTGCTGTACTTTGTTTCGCTACTTTTAAATCACCAGTGACTATAACTCCTAAATCTTTTTCCTGCTCTACGCTTGTTAAATCTTTCCCTGACATACTATACGCAAAATTACCGTTACGCGAACCTATATGCAAAATTTTGCACTTATCCACGTTAAATCTCATTTGCCATGTGACTGACCAATCAACGATTTTATTCAGATCTTCCTGAATTTTACCTCTATCTTCGTCATTAATCGCCCTACCACCCAGCTTCGTGTCATCCGCAAACTTTGAAACTGTACTGACTAGGCCGACATCTAAATCGTTAATATATATAAGAAAAAGCAAGGGGCCCAATACAGAACCCTGAGGAACGCCACTCGCTACATTAGCCCAACACGACTCCGCTCCATCAACGACCACCCTCTGTTTCCTGCCTCGCAACCACTCTTCTAGCCAATTTATTACTACACCCCTGATTCCATGAGCCTTAGTTTTTTCAATGAGTCTTTTGTGCGGCACGGTGTCAAACGCTTTTTGAAAATCTAAATACACTACATCAACCGCCCGATGTCTATCGTAAACGTCAACCACGCTTTGGAAAAATTCTAAAAGATTAGTTAAGCAAGATTTGTTTCGCCTAAAACCGTGCTGCGTATTTCTAACCAGATTATGCACTTCTAAGTGTTCGACTATACGATCCCTAATTATTGATTCCAGTAGCTTACCTACAACAGACGTTAAACTGATTGGCCTATAATTTCCCGCCGCACCTTTATCGCCTTTCTTAAAGATAGGTGTTACGTTTGCTAACTTGAAATTATCTGGTACGCACCCCTCAGAAATAGACGCATTAAAAATCTTTGTTAGCGGCACAACAATGCTATCTTTTAATTCTTTTAGTTGTATGGGATATATGGAATCCGGACCCGGTGATTTACGCGTTTTCATTTTATCAATATAGCGCATTACTTCCCCTTCACTAACGACAATATTATCCAAAATATTACCATTATCAAAAGGTATTATGTCTATGACCGTAGGGATATTCGTTACATCTTCTATAGTAAAAACTGACGTAAAAAATTCGTTTAGCAAGGTAGCCATTTCCTTGTTTTCAGAGACTAGATCTCCATTTACATTTTTAATGGACCTAAGACACTTTTTACTGGATTTCTATTATTGACGTATTGAAAGAATCGCTTGGGGTTTTCTTTACCGTCACGAGCTATGGAGATTTCAAATTCGCGTTTTGACTTTTTTATTACACTTTTAGCTTCACGCCTAGAGATATGTAGTTGTTTCGTAACAACAGATTATCTTTATCGCACTTATATAGCCTATAAGCCCTATCTCTACTCTTTATAATGTCTCCTACTCTAGAAGTAAACCACAAGGGCTTGTTGTTTACTTTCGCACGCTTAATTTTGTACGGTACACATTCCTCATTTATAGTCCTAAATACCGTTACGAACGATTCCCACATTAGTTTTGCGTTGGAGTTCCCCATTACGTTTTCCCAATTGACGTGTGAAAATTTATTTCGAAATTTACTAAAGTCTGCGTGCTGGAAGTTAGGAATTTTAGTCGAGTTAGTTGGTTTCGAGTGACTTACTGAGAGGACAAACTCTACCATATTGTGATCGCTATTGCTCAACGGTTCTATTACTTGAAGATCAGTAATTAGCCTATCATCCGTAGTTATTACTAAATCTAAAATACTGTCCAACCTCGTAGGTTCCCCAACCTTTTGAATAAGAAAGCTATCCTCGAGAAAATTAACTAAACGATTACCTTCCGCGTCTCCCTGCATTGTATCGTAATTCACGTTGGCGCAATTAAAGTCACCCATAACTAAAGCCTGCTCACTACCGATTATTCTCTTTAGTTCACGATATAACGCTTCGTCCGTATCAGCTGTTTGATTTGGGGGCCTATATATAACCGCAACAAGAAGTTTGAAATCGTTCAATTTAAGTTCTGCTATAGTCGAATCTATCGGTTCTGGAATTGAGTGCTTTACTTCTATAACGTTCGCAATATTATCTTTGATATACAACATAACACCGCCTCCTCGCCTACCTATTCTGTTTTTAACAAAAAGTCTATAACCTTTAATTTGATACTCCCCTACAAAGTCACGTGTTTCAGTGCTAAGCCACGATTCATTTATCGCAATTAAATCATAGTCTTTACAAGCAATTAAAGAAAAAAATTCGTTTATTTATTTCGTAGGCTACGAGCATTTAAGGATAGAACCTTCAAATTGTTTGTAATTGCGACACCTTCGCGAGCGCGGGGGAAATTTGTGGAATTTACGCTGGGACCGTTCGGGTTACGGCAGCCTGAAAAGAAGAGACAGTATTATGAAATAGTCTTCCTAAACGCGCAGCTCCAACTTCATTAAGATGAAGTCCATCCTGCCGTAGAAACTGTTCCAAAACTTTGCAAAATGCACTCCTTCCTGTTGGCAAAGAGACTTTAGGTTATTGTTAATATAGGTCGCCTTGCTGTAGAAATCGCTTCGTTGGATAATTCGAGGAAGTATACCTGTTAAAAGAATCTTATTAGTTTTCTCCTTTAATCGCTCTAATAAGTCCCTGTACCTAGCCAGCAGTTCTTCCGATCTAGAATTTAAAACATTATTAGTACCGACATGAATAACATACGTTGTGTCCTCGGTGGTACCGTCTGTAAAATGGTCAACACTATTAGTTATATCCTCCACCCTTGCACCAGGGTAGCAGTAACGGCGCCTACGACGACGGTTTCTCCCACAGAATTCCTCGAGCTGCCCTCGAACAATGGAATCGCCAACGAGTCGTATTTCCGGTTCATCAGCATATTCGAAACCTAAAACAGAAACTTATTGTATATGTATTATACCATGATCGCATTTGTCGAAAGCTTTAGCAAAATCCGTGTATATAACATCATAGATTTCATTGCCTTCAAGTGCATCTAGGATATTGTTATAGTGCTCTATAAGTTATGATAGGCATGATCTTTCTGATCAGAATCCGTGCTGATTTTCATTGAATGTTTCCAGTCTCCAAGAAATCATAGATTTTCTCTGACTATTCTTTCAAATATTTTGGTGAGGTGGGACGTCAATGACACTGGTCTATAGTTCTTTACTCGAGATCTCTCCCCTCCTTTATATATAGGGACAATGTTTGCTCCTTTCAAGATGCTCGCTATTTCCCCAGTGTTTAGGGATCTTCTCCATATCCAGTATAAGGGTGTTGCAATTTCATTTTTACAGTTTTTAATCAATAGTGCGTTCCATTTGTCCGGACCTGCAGCTGAATGTGACTTCATTTGTCCTATTGCTCGCGCTAAATCTTCTGGGGTAAAATCAAATTCTGTTTTACATTCTCCTTGCAATTTCTCTTCGAAGAATGCATCTATGTCAGGTATTGCTTTGTCACTTTTTGGGGTACTATATATATATAATATATATATATATATTATATATATATATATATATAATATATATATATATATATATTGCTACAACTCAGAATGGTCCATTGTGAAACTTGTGTTAGACCGTACATGGTCTGTGTATATGTGTAATATATACTGTATTATGATATGATGTATATGAGGCGTCGCGAGTACGAGGGGCGAACTCGCCACATTGGCGATTTTGCGATTGTTCCACGAATGAATAGTTTAACCCTTTCCCATCCACAGACAATTTGGTATAGCCCCATCGTACACTCAAAATGTAATCATTTCTAATGCGTGTATTTGAGCTATGTGCCCCTCGTACACACTACACAATAGTCACAAAGTTTAAACGCGTCTTTCTCAAAACTGGTTTGGCGAGTTCGCCCCTCATACTCGCGACGCTTCATATGTATATGTTACGGGTAAAGTATGAAATTAGGTATTATATAAAATTCCTAGGCATTGTGTAAAATGCCTACAAGCTTTAGGCAAAGTATGAAATATAAAGATTTTTATACTTTTCCTAGGTATTCTATATAATGGCTGACATCATTATACCGGCAATGTGTCAAATCGAATTACCCGCACGTACGCTGCGCAAATGTTTGTCCTTGAATTCAATTTCTAAACGTGTTGTCGCGAAGCACCCTCATTTCCTTTAAAATGGCAGTAGTAGTTGTTGTTGTTGTTGTTTAGCCGATCAGCCCACCCTGATCGAGCAAGCCGGCGGCACGCAGGTAACCGATCGCCCTCTCCGGAGTGGACCAGAGGTTCAGCGCACTAGTGATGTTGTGTTGTGTTCGTTGTTGTGCTAGAGCGGTACAGTCCGTCATAATGTGTTCAATTGTTTGTGGTGTGTCTTGGCACAGGTGGCAGGTGTCGTCTATGGAGTTGTCTAGTCTGTGTTTATATGTCCGTAAGTTTGGGTGATGTCCACATCGGAATCGTGCTAAGTTAACTCGATCTGCTCAGGCTGATCTCTGACCTGTTAATGGGTGGCGGCTTCGCACCTAGGACCGCATTCGGACCGAGTCGTGTCAGTGCTTTGTGGGTTAGATGTGTGTGTATGTGTTTTCTGTACTGTGTGATGTCTGTGGGGCGTGGTATGGAATGGAGTATTTCGTTATAATATCTCTCTGGTGTTACCTTAATGGTGCGAGGTGTTGGTGCATGATTGTACATGTAGTGGCAAGGGTGTTGTGGGATAGTTGTCGCTGCTGCCATGAATTGTGTTCCCCTCATGTCTAAATGTTCCCTAACTTTTAGTATTTTTGTTTCTGTGTGCAGGTGTTCTATTGGTGTTGTTTGAGTGCATCCTGTAATGATACGAAGTGCGTTGTTTTGTATTGTTTGTAAGGTGTTTATGTGTGTGTTTGAGATAATGGGTGCCCAGCATGGGCTAGCATAGTCCATAACTGAGCGAATATATTGTTTGTATATGAGTGATGTTGTTTCCTGCTGGTGTCCAAAGTTTGTGCCTGTTAGTACCCTAAGCGTGTTAAGTCTTGACGTACATTTGGTTTTAATGTCCTGAATGTGGTTTGCAAAAGATAATGATGTGTTGTATGTGACACCAAGTATTTTGGTTCTGTGAGTGTGTGGAATGTTGATGTTGTTTAGTGTAAGCTGTGGAATTACCTGGTGTTCTTTTGTGTTGCTTGTAAGCAAGGTGATGGTTGATTTTGTGGGCGCTACTTTGAGTCTATTGTGTGTGAGCCAGTCTTGTATACTGTTTATGTATGTTTGTAGGTTATTTGTAGCGGTGTCGATGTTGTTGTGGGTGGATGTTAGAGTGATATCATCTGCATATGATGATAAGGTAAGCTTGTTATCTATGGGTGTTGGAATGTCATGCATGTATAAGTTGAAGAGTGTTGGTGAGAGAACAGAGCCTTGAGGGACCCCGTTCGGAAAAAGCTTGTTTTTGGATGACTTGCCATTAAATGTGACATGTGAGTATCTTCCTGAGAGATAGTTGCTCAGCCACCTTTTGGTGTTATTGTGCATGTTTGTGTTGAGTATTTTGTTTATGAGAGGGAAGCGTGGGATAGCATCAAATGCTTTACTAATGTCTATTGTTGCTAATAGTGTACGTTGAGCTGGTCTTCTGGAGTTGATGCCATCCATGATGTGCTGCGTGAGGTTAGTGAGTAATGTCGTGGTTGAGTGGTGAGGTCTGAATCCATGTTGAGTAGGCGATAGTGGTATGTGTGGGTTGGTGATTTGTAAGATTAGTCTTTCTGTTACTTTGGAAGGTGTGCATAGTAAAGTAATGGGTCTATAGGAAGCTGGTTCTGTTGGATTTTTGTTTGGTTTGAGTAGTGTAATAATTTTACCTTGTTTCCATATGTCAGGAATAATACAGTGTTGGTATGAATATGTGCTGATATTTGTGAGAGCTAATATTCCTTGTGGGCCCAAGTGTTTAAGGTGTATGTTAGATATGTTGTCTGGTCCAGTAGCTTCGAATTCTTAATGTTTTTGATGATCTTGGTGGTCTGGTCTGTATTGAAGGGTGTAATGGTCATGTCGAGTCTGTAGGTTTTCTTGTGTCTGGCTGTTTGTCTGTCTGCATGTTTCTGGTTGTTGTCTCTGTTTAAGTGACTTATCTTTGCGTAGTGATTAACTAGAATGTTAGCTTGTTGTGTGTATGTTGGGATATTATTTTGGCTGCCACAGATAGCCGCGTGTGAGGTGTGAATGCCGCTGTTAGAGTGGGTAATGCTGTTTATAGTCTTGTATAGCCTGTATGTATCTGTGGAGTGGTTTAGTGTTATGAATTCCCTGAATGTTTCTGTTTGTTTTTCTTTGAGTTTGTTGTTTATTTCTGTGTTGAGCTGTTGTATCTGCTGTTTTATGGCTTCTGTGTGTGGTGTTTGTGTGTTATATTTGAGGTTGTTACGTTGCCTTATGAGGTGGGCTATTTCTCTAGTGTAATTTGGGTTGTATTTCCTAATGTTACCCTTGGGTATGTATTTGTTTGCATTATTGATAATCTGATTAAATGTCTTGAGTGTTGTATCGATGTTTATGATGGGTGTGCTGTTTAATGTGGTGAATTGTTCCTCAGTCTGTATTTTGAACTGTTCCCAATCAGCTTTCTTGTAATTTCTGTAAGTGTGCCTAAGGCTGTTGGGGCAGAAGTTATGAAAAGACGTTTTTATGTGGAATTAAACAAAACTCGAAGTGTTGTTGCTAGAAAGTTTTTTTTTTTTTTTTGACTGATGAACGTTACAAACAATTAGTTAGTGAAATTGTTAATGTTAAGATAAGGAAATATCACTTCGATCTGTTGCTACTCAACAATCAATTGGAACAGGACAAGGATTTGTGAAATGCTCTCGCAAAACTAAATGTGAAACTGAAAAATGTTTCTGCGCTTAAATTAAAACAAGGTTTTGTGTCAATCCAAATGTCAATCTAAAATGCCATTCGAGTTAATCATGTTGTAACAAGTAATGAATATGACTTTGAATATGAATTTCAATTGTAATATTAATATATTTAATTATAAATGCAGTATTTTAATATTTTTTTTAATATTTTAGTATTTTAATATGAATTTCAATATTAAAAATATTTTGTTTCTATAGTGTTTGTTTATATCATTCTCTAATATCCCTGTGTACAGTAGATTAAAGTTATTTTCCGTGAAGATATGTAAATAACAGCTTGCCTAATACAGCATTGGCATTCTATCATATATACTATCTACAGGGTGGGCCGTAAGTTTCCATACATAGGAAAAATTAAACGTTTGTTTTTATGTTTCAGATACCCTAAGAATATGCGTTTGACGTAAGATCTTGTTTACTGATGAAGCAAATTTTTACGTCAATGGAGAGGTTAATCGGCAAAACATACGTTATTGGAGTAATGCTAACCCTAACTGGCTGAGTCCGACGAAGATGCAAGGTGCCGGTAAAGTGATGGTGTGTGCCGGGATATGGGGTGACAGAATTATTGGACCAATTTTTGTCAGTGGAAATCTTAATGCCGAAAGGTATCTTAACATGTTGCAAGAAGAGATTTTCCCATCCCTGCTAAACGAGGAAGGTAACTTCCCAGTTTACTTCCAGCAAGATGGAGCTCCACCTCATTATGGTCTTCACGTGCGTCGGTATTTGGATCAGCAGTTTCCGGATGCTTGGATTGGTCGGCGTGGTCCTGTGGAGTGGCCTCCCAGATCCCCAGATCTCACCCCCCTTGATTTCTATCTTTGGGGGCACTTGAAGGCCATGGTGTATCAGGAAAAGATACGAGACATAAATCATCTAAAGGAACGTATCACCAACGCCATTACAAGCATAACGTCAACTGTGCTAATGCGTGTTCATCAACAGTGGGGAACACGTATTGAAATGTGTTTTCAAAACAATGGCAACCATGTAGAGCATATTATATAAATAAAAATGGTTGTCCATAACAAAATGTTTATTTTTCCTATGTATGGAAACTTACGGCCCACCCTGTAGGAATTATATACTATATAGAATACCTATGAAAAGTATAAAAAAAATTTATATTTCATATTTTGCCTAAAACTTGTAGGCATTTTACACAATGCCTAGGAATTGTATACAATACCTCGATTATATGCTTTGCCTGTAACATATACATTATATATATATATATATCAATTATTACTTAATTTTTGTGCATTTTGAGTATATTACTGTTTTTTTTCCTCTCATTGGATCTTATTGTCTCGCATTTTGATGCGAACTTGTTTAATTTGTTCCGAGACTTCCATAAACTAAAAAAGGTTGTTGGTTACATGAATTTTATGATAAAAGAAACGCTTAATTCTAACTAAAAGCCTTTTATATTAAATGTATTTTATGACTTGTCTACATGTGTTTGAAGAGCACTCACTATCAAACTTCATCTTTAACATTAAGAAATTTACTCGCAGTTTATCATAATCTCAAAAGAAGAAGAAATGTCGCTAAAAGCTCTTCATTGTCCATTGTTTTAAAGATGTACAGTTTAGGAAAAATATTCGCCTATAAATATGAAATTTGTGAAAATTATAAAAAATTAGTAATCAGTAGAAATGACTGGGTTTTTCTTTTGAAATTTTATTATTGGCATAAAACATAATACAATATCCAAATGAAAAACTATTTAACAATTAGTAATTTTTCATGTTTTTTTTACACATTTTAATGTTTCTACGCGAACTTTTTTCCGGAACTGTACATTCATATACTTTCAATCCGAGATTGGAGATTTACCTAACCTACGAAAACGAGTGAAATAAACTCCCTTTAACCATTATATCAAGTAAGAAGTCGTAAATACAATATACACTCGATTACAAAAATCCTGTCGAGAATCTCCATATTTATTTATCGGTAAAAAACACAAAATTTCACGGCAGAATTGTTTACAACCAACTGTACAGGGTAGGCAAAAAAAAGATCTGTGCACCCCCTTCTAATGTAAAAATTAGATCTGCAAATATCTTGAGGGGGTGCCCAGACGTTTTGCCCACCCTAAACATAGCCAATTAAAAGAGAGACGCAAGAATTAAAAGGAAAGAATACATTTCAAGTGAGCAACTTCTCTTTTTCCATTTTCAAGTGACAAAAAATATCAAACAGTAATTATGATAATTTCAAGAAGAGTTTATTCTTATAAATTGGTAGCGACTTTTCAATTAAAAGTTTTTGCTTTTACTTTGAAAGAAATCTCGTTTTTCTTTTTTTTTCTTTTTTTTGAAATGTTAAAAGTAGAGTCGAAGATGGATATTGGCTGGATTCAATTCTGATTCAGAGGTCCCAAATTTTAAATCTGTTTTAGAGTTTATTCGCTTCACCCCCTTTATATAAGTGGGTGCGTAGGTGCGCTCTCGCGCGCGCTTAGGTATAAGTAAGGTATAAGTGAGGTTGAGGGCGTGATAATTCACGGATGAACAAAGGTAATTCTCTGATTATAGTGAGGAATGGTTTTAGTAACACTGAAAATTTTGAACTTTATAAAGAAAAATCTAGAAATATTTTTATTGTCGGAAAGAGATGTAACTCCTGATTAGGTTAAGTTATACTAGGTTAGGTCAGTGCGAAAAATGCTCTGTATGAATTGGTCCACAATTAACCCACCCCTTATATCTCCAGTCTAACTATAGAGTAGATCAAGTCTAGCCTAGAGGGGTCAGCCTAGAGATTCCGGAAATGGTCCAGAGCGGGCAGATAAATTGAGGTCCACAGTAGGATTCCTCACAAGAATTAGGTTAGGGCAATCTACCTTCACCTTTGTTAAGCTATGAGTTGATGCTGGGTCTTAGGCCACAATGTAGGCCTAACTTGTCTGACCCAGCTTAATTTAATGCTTATAACTTACTTGTGTAAAAACTCAATTAGTCACTTACTTTTAGTTATTTGAGTCTCTCCCTTCTCCGGTTATGTTTGTCGAGAGCGCACTTTGCTGGTACGTCCTCTCGCCCCGTTCGTCGTTTTCGTTCCCCCTTTGTTCTCCTCTTCGCGGGGCTTCTCGTACCAGCGTTGTCTTGGTTTATTCCTCGGTTGGTTGAGCGGTAATGTATCTCCACTACCGAGCACGCTCCTCCCACACAGTATATAAATACTAGTGTGGAGAATAACTCTGGTGAGCAACCAATTGGTTTCATCCACCCAGTTATTGACATAAAAGGAATTTAATGATTGTTAGATTAACTACCTACCTACTCAGTGAACCATTTTCGTTACCTCCCAACTACCCACTCATCAGTTTTCCATAGTCAGTTTGAATTAGATTAGATTAACTAGTACCTCACTATTTAATGACTGAACAAAAACCACCCTTGAGCCCGCAATTGCGTTCAAATCACTTATGATACCCTTCTCGACTCGATGACACCAAGGCTAGACTAGGTTAGGTTAAATTAAATAGTTTTATAAATACAGGGTGTACATAAAGTCAGGATCTATTTTTGTGAAGCACTTGGAAATTATATGGAATTCAATCACAAAATGATAGTGGTAACATTTATTAATTAATTAAGAGTAGGATTCGACGTGACGCCCATCAGTATCCCTGCACAGCTCAAATCGTTCCGCAGCATTTCTAAGCACATTCTGAAGCATTTGCGGGGTTATGTTATCTGCAGCAGTTCGTATACGTGTACGTAAGTTTTCAAGACTCGTAATCTTCGTCTGATAGACGTGCGATTTGATAAAGCCCCATGCAAAGAAATCTAAAGGGGTTAAATCTGGTGATCTCGCTGGCCAAGGTCTGTTGCTTCCGCGTCCGATCCAGCGATTTGGAAAACGTCCATTTAGATAATCTTGAACAATTTTGGCAGTGACAAGGAGCACCATGTTGATAGACAACGGTACTAACAATCCTATCCCCGTCGTCTATCAACATGATGGTGCTCCTTGTCACTATGCCAAAATTGTTCAGGATTATCTAAATGGACGTTTTCCAAATCGCTGGATCGGACGCGGAAGCAACAACAGACCTTGGCCAGCGAGATCACCAGATTTAACCCCTTTAGATTTCTTTGCATGGGGCTTTATCAAATCGCACGTCTATCAGACGAAGATTACGAGTCTTGAAAACTTACGTATACGAACTGCTGCAGATAACATAACCCCGCAAATGCTCCAGAATGTGTTTAGAAATGCTGCGGAACGATTTGAGCTGTGCAGGGATACTGATGGGCGTCACGTCGAATCCTACTCTTAATTATTTAATAAATGTTACCACTTCATCATTTTATGATTGAATTCCATATAATTTCCAAGTGCTTCACAAAAATAGATCCTGACTTTATGTACACCCTGTATATGAAATTAAAAAAGTTTGTACCACGCTTATGCCAAGAGGTGTGTGTGTGTGTGTGTGTCACACGTCAAGCCATGCGCCATTTAAATGGTAAATACTGAAAAGGGAGTGTCTCAAACGTCAATCGAATCCATATCACTTATCTGTGAAACCAAAGATTTAAATTTTTTTTTTTTTTTAAAGGATGATTGGGGAATGCGACCCGAAATGAAAGGGTTCCCATTTTAAGTTATTGAAATGATTATTCTTATAATGGAGCGAAAAAATCGAGAAATAATTTTAAAGTAAATGTAAAGAGAAGAAACAGAGTTTTGGACAGCGATCAAATTTTCACTTAAATGTCATTAATAAACAAAAAGTGCGAAAGATTCCCATTTCTCATCTTTATTCAGCTTATTATTCATGTCTCTCAAAAATTGGAGGTATGGAGATGAATGGAAAGTGATCTAATTTAATCAAATAAAACGAAGACAGTGTGTGTGTCTGTGTGTGTGTGTGTGTGTGTAAGAGAGATAGAGAGAAAGAGTGTGTGAAAGAGAGGGAGAGAAAAAAAAATGTGTGTGAGGGAGAGAAGAAAAATAAATATAAATAATGAGACAAAGTTATTTACTTGGATACAAATCAGGAAACTGAACAATTTCAAACCTGTAAACAATTACATGAAAGAAAAATTGCTCCTCAGATTCTTATTTCTCCCCCTTCAGAAGTTTTTATGAGCGTGTGAATCGATATGAAAATATAATGTGTGCTATCTGAACGTGTGTATCTACGCGCGGTTTTAGTAGTAGTAGTATGGTAGTATTTTGTTACTGGTGATCAGACACTTTTTCTAATCTTTTTTTTCTCGCATTCGACGCCTCCAGATTGTTATGGTTGAAATAAGAGCAATGAATACTCGAATTATTGTTAACTAAAAAGAAAAATAAACATTTTGAGTTCAGGAAATAATTTAGTTATACGATAATTTACTTATACATTGTGAATATAAACAGAATTACTTGATAGATAAATTTGATTCTCTCTTTCGTGTGTGTGTATATGTATGATATATAATATAATATATATATATATATATATATATATATATATATAATATATATATATATGGTGGGTTCAAATCCTGGTGAGGGCAAGTTTTGCATTATGCAAAATTGTGCGTGTTTATATAATACACACATGTGTGTGTATGTATATATACACACAGGGTGTCCGAGAATTATCTGTACAATTTTTGGGTTATTAAAAGTCAACCATGAAGTGTAGAAATTCCAGTGTTGTCCCATTTTACAGAGAATCTCTAAGTTTTTTCTGATACCAAGTTTTGACAAGTTTTTTAGAAATTCCAGTGTCCGAACATTATCTGTACAATTTCATCTTTTAATAAAATTCTTGATAACACGTAAAATTCTTAAACAAGATTATTTAGAATCTGTATTTTCAAAAGTTTCTTTTATTAAAGTAAAGTTGTTACAAACATTCGATATGTGCACCATTAGTGATTCGCAAAACATCCAATCGATACTCCAAATGTTGCCATGTACGCTGCAGCATATCCACATCAATTCGCTCAATAGCAGCTGTGATTCTTGCTTTTAAATCATCAATGTCTGTCACCCACGTACATTTCTAAAAAACTTGTCAAAACGTGGTATCAGAAAAAACTTATTAGAGATTCTCTGTAAAATGGGACAACACTGGAATTTCTACACTTCATGGTTGACTTAATAACAGCCAAAAATTGTACAGATAATTCTCGGACACCCTGTATATATACACAACTCTGGACCAAAAAAATAGAATACGGTCTCAAATGCGCTTATGACCTTGATAATACCTTAAGTTGTACACCTTTATGAGGAATATTGAGTATCTAAAAATATTAGAATATCTTGTCAGCTGTTACAAAAAAATAGAATAAATTCATTGTTTATTGAGTACTGACAATATATTAAACCTTTATCAAAGCCTTTTTAACTCTGCGTCTTAGTATTTAGCTGGTTCACCCTTACCCCTGATTAAGGCCTCCAATCAACGTGGCATCGAGTCGACAAACCTCTTGGTCTTCTGTAGTTATCGATTGCCAGGTTGTCATCAAACACCTCTTCAATTCATTCAATGTTCCTGGTTTACGCTTTTGGACCTTCTGCTTACCAATATTCCAAAGATTTTCTATCGGATTAAGATCGGGAGAATTAGCTGCCCATGGTAATACTTCAATTTCATAAGCATCAAACCAAGCAGATGTTGCACGAGCCGCTGGAACCGTGTCATGTTGAAAAATAAATTCCCTACTGGGCAAAAAACAATCCCAAAATACGATTGGGTAATCCCGTTAAAACAGCTATAGTAACGGCTTGGGCGTGCATTGATTATTCAGGACTCGTTTCCTTTGACATAACGAAAGATACGATGGATGGAAAATAATATTGCCAGGTATTAAGAGAAGGTTTTGCCAGTTTACTAATGGCGTTCGCAGGAATTGGCTTTGTCAACGTGATTGAGCGCCGCCACATTACTCTGCAGCTGCCCGTGAGATTCGATTCTGGATACGAACCTTGAAGGAAGATGACTTGGGTGGCGAGGTCCCATCGAGTGGCCAGCCAGATCACCTGATTTAACCATGTGATTTCTGGGTTCGGGCTTATTTGCGTAACAAACTCTACATTCCTGGTTTCAGCTATCCAAATGCGAGTGCCCTTGGCCGCAGAATAGATGAAGCACTGAAAAGGATCCCACTTGATGTGTTCAGAAGAACAATGAAGAGTTTCAGAGAGAGAATCCTCAAATGTATCATAGTGGATGGAGAACTCTTTGAAAATTAAATTATAATTTAACAAAATATTTGTATGAATAAAATTCTTATAGACTTTTTGTTTGATTTGTTTCATTTGAATACTTATCTGTATAATGTTAACTAAATAGTTGTATGTATAAAATCCTTAAAGACGTTTCTCCACCCTGTGGGAGAAAATTATTTCACGAAAATAACACGTCAATAATACAGTATTTATGAGGAAGATAACCACGAAGGAAATTAAAACACGAAATAGTGCTCAACCGCTTTCGTCTAATGACATTCTCAGAAACTGATGATGTCATTTCGGGAGTACCAATATGGCAGACTTGTAACTTCAACATTTTAAGTTAATGCACTATCCAGTAATTTAGAGATCAGTGCTTCTTTGGCCTTACTAGGGGACAGTCTATTGGTAGCGGTATCATCTTTTCCTAATTTCGTAGAAATTAGGAAAAGTTATTGCTTTAAGTATGAAATAGTGAAAAACGGTTTTAATATACAAAATGTAATAGTTATTAAGTAATGAAATATTAGAAATATATAGGTATATACGGAATCAAAAAACCCCAATATGGTACCTTTCTGAAGAAGAAACCCCAATAATAAAATGTATATTCATTATGAAATAACGGGCAAATAAAAATGGACATTTTTTAGGGGACACCTTATACGTTACCCTATGTTAAAGTTTATCGATACACCAGGGTTTTCAAGTGTCCTTATTTCTAAGATTTGTTCTTATTTTTGGCCTCAAATCTTATTTATTTTTATTTGCTCTTATTTCTTAAACTTTAAATTTATCATTTGGCTAAAGTCAAGAAGCGGTGCAGGCAATGTTCTCACTGAGAGGTGTAGTAGTTTGGTTTGTTTTGACTGGAGAAAAATTTCGATCTTGTTATCAGAATAAAATATTAACGATATATTATGGATATCCTTATTTTTGGGGATGGAATTCTTAATTTTTGGAGTGAGGTTCTGGTTTTTATTTTTTAGACTTGAGAACCTTGCGATACATCGTATATCTGTATATGCATACACACAAACTAATGGAAATACACTAAATGTAGAGTAAAAAGTAGCTCGTCCAGAAGCACTATTTTTAAAAAATGAAAAATTAATTGGTAATATTTCATTCTTTGGTGATCGTAATAAAATTTTAAAAACATGATTTAGTTATTAGGAGTTAATAATTTTTTGTTTGTAGGCGAACTTTCTTCTGAAACTGTACTTACAAAGAACGCTATTAATTTTCATTTATTTACGAAAATGAGTGCTGTAGCGTGAACCCATTTTAGGCTGAGTTCGTGTGTAAATCTTGAATCTAAACGGACAAAAGTTGGGTCATTTAGTATTCGCTACATTAGACTTTTTACGAAGCAAACTGAAGGAGATGTGAATCACTGTAAGGTTAGGGAAATAGTTAATCAATGGTTTTCTCGTAGCGAAAGTTTCTGTATAGTTGTGAGAATTATACAGGGTGTACAAATGCATCCTTTGGCCTTACATAATGTAGGGTGAATAACGCATAATCTGGGATACGTCTTGGCCACATCCCAACACCGTTTTCCGTTAGGTAAGCGAGCTTAAGCGACGTTGAATCTGATCAGTAGTTGGATGGGTGACAGTCCGCGTTCAGGTGATGTAGCGACCCGTGCTTGGAATTCCACGTAAATGTATAGGAGGTTCCCTCCGCACACGACTCTTGCTGTTACAGAGGTGGTTAAACGACCCCAAGCATTATTATTATTTATTATTAGTAGTATTTTGTATTAGTAGTGATGCAACACTTTATATAAAAGCTTTATTTATATACAGAAGATACAATCAGCTTCTAGACCCCTTATGCATAAATATTTGTATAATGCCTTTACATATTATTATCGACAGAGATGGCATAAATACTTTTAAATGTAATTAAATACAAAATACATTACTGTGAAAATGTATTTAAATGCATTTCCAAATACATTATTTTGGATCATCTTAATTTACATGATCGCTACAAGACATACAAAGGAATACAACTACAAGGGAATACGAGGACCGCGAGGGTATGAGGAGGAATACGAGGACCGCGAGGGTATGAGGAGGACCGCGAGGGAATAGAATATTTTATCGATCTGTTACTCCGAAAGTGGAATGTTTTAATAAAATATAAAAAATTCTTTTGTAATACCTGAAGAGCCATTTGCCCTTGGACCCTCCTTCCTGAATAAAAAAAAACTCTATAAATAAAAAATAAGGGAGTCTCCTGATCCTATACACTCCCGAGTACTGAACGAATTATCTATAACTATCTATAACACAACATTCAGAACAGGTAACCACAAGTAAAATGACTGGATGGATGGACGAGGACAATCTACATATTCGCCTTCATTAGGACTAGGCTCTCGAAAAGTGTCAGACAATGTGCCACTGTTGCCAGGTTTCAATCATATAATTTCCCTATACTTCTGCATTTAATGCAATATGTGCAAATATAAATAAAATAGTAGTAAGGTAATTTACCATCTAGGAAGTTGAGAATGTTGTGGCGTGTGGTAAGAATCCTTTGTTATCGCTCACGACGTGGTCCCATGTCCTCTTTCAAATAAATGTAATTGAAAATGTATTTATAAATACATGTATTTATAAATACCAGTTACTTCTGAAATATATCTAAATATGTATTTAAATACTCGAAAATAAATGTATTTATAAATACAGCATTTAAATATGTATTTGAATAATGTCAAATACATTACTGCTCAGCTTTGATTATGAAGCGCTGGGAGTTTTCAGATGATACTTCATTGGTAGAAAAGGAAAGCTTGATGGGATCTCTCGACAACCAAAACCTCCGAATAGATGTTTACAATTTTTAGGGATGCTACTTGGGCTTACAGTGTAAGAGTGTTAGTACCTTTTAGGTAAATCGCGGAATATCTAAATTAGCTAGTAAGAGAAAGTTTTATAGTTTTATGAAGTAGTAATGTTCTCTTTTGCAATAAATGTAGTAGGAGGTGCTGGCCTGGTCTAGTTTCAGAGCACTGAGCAAATAAATGAGTGACGGTGAGCATTCTCAGATGATAGAAAGCTTGATGAGATTTCATTGGGAGTCAAAACCTCCGAAAAGTCGTACTCATCTCCAGAGAAGCTACTTAATTATAGTGGAACTTTAGTTTTAAATATTGTACATCAATTCTCGCAATAAAAATAAATATTTCGCAAATGAAAATTATGCCTATTTTCATTATTATTCCCTATTATGCATAGGAAATTCTTACACTGTAATTCTTGCCAGTTGGAGGTACCCTCTGGAACAGTGCTCCTTTATGTTTGTTCAAAAATTCACGCCTACACTTAGTCCTTCCCCCGCTTTAAAGAGAATTCTCTAATAGTTTTACGCCCCACACAGCTTGATCAACCATCGAGCAACTCATTTTTTATCACTTGCCTTATAAACTCCTCTAAGTGGGAGACTCTTGAATTCGTGGTAGCAACAACGGGTGATCACCCACGAAACACTTTCATTCTTCAAAAGGAACAAGTACTGTACACTGGGATAGATACAGGGACCCTCTCTACACTGTATATAGGCCTACTTCGCCGGAAAGATATGTTCTCTGCTCTCGCGGTGGCACAACACCGCGAAGTATTAACAACTTAAGTGTTTTATAGAAATTCATAGTTTTCTCTGGATAATCGGACGTAATATACGACAAATGTTCGGTACGGTGGCTCTGGCAGGCTATGAAGAAATGATGACTTCTTATGGATTATAAATAAATGAAATTTCCTTCAAAAAATGCATGACGTAGATTAGATTAGTTTAGTACTCATACTATCCTGCATTTTCCGATAACTTCTAATGCGTAAATAAGTACACGAGATAAGTGTTCGCAAAACGCCTAATCTCACTTTTGTCTTAGGTCAACTGACCTAACCTCACCTTTGTGTTACGTGACCTAACCTTACCTCACTTGTCTTAGGAGACCTAACCTACTGTAGGTTAGGTGACCTAAGACAAAAGTGAGGTTAGATTAGGTCAGAGGTGACAAAAGTGGGGTTGGGTTGGGTTAGAGGTGACGAAAGTGGGGTTGGGTTGGGGGTGACGAAAGTGGGGTTGGGTTGGGTTAGAGGTGACGAAAGTGAGGTTGGGTTGGGTTAGAGGTGACGAAAGTGAGGTGAGGTGAGGTGAGGTCAGTTGACCTGACAAAATATTTCCTTCCTAAGAACGCAACAATAAATGCTAAACGGTATATGCTAATGTTTTTCAAGACCATCTGTTGCCTTTTTACCCGATCCATGACTTTTTTTTTTTTTTTTTGCATGACAGTGCACTGTGTCACAAGGCTAAAACTGTCACTAAATGGTTATTTGACAGCAGTATTCAAATCACTGATTGGCCAGGGAACTCTCCTGACCTAAACCCAATAGAAAATATGTGGCATTACATGAAAAATAAACTGCACAACTGTGACACATCTTCGGTGCCCCGTCTCATTAGCTCATTAAAGGATATGTGGATCAAAGACATGGACCTACAATATTGCCAAAACTTAGCATTATCAATGCCCAGGCGTCTTCAGGCAGTCATTAAGGCGAAGGGGGTATCACCAAATATTAGAAAAAAATGCAAGTTAAATTTCTGTTTGTTTATTTTGTAGTTATGTATGTTTTTCTCCAATAAAAACTCCGTATAGTCAAGACTTTTTGCGAACACTGTAAGTGTACGCATGGTGTGAATGAACTCTGAAGCTATTCTTTTCATTATACTTTTTCCTCCTTTCCATAAATCTTCTTTCACCACTATTTTCTATCAGCAGTAACTGGCGGAGGAGAGTGATGAGCCTTTTCTGTTCTGTACTTTACTATCATACTATTCGTGTGTGAAAGCTTTACATGTCTATAAGCGTAAGCATGGTATAAGTTTTCAGTGTTCTTTTTTGTTTATTGCTATTTCTAACTTTTCCTAAAGTGGATCTCCTCTCTCTCTCTCTCTCTCTCTCTCTCTCTCTCAGCAGCAGTTAGTTCCCCTCCAACAGCAATAGTGAGGGGCTCTTCGACTCCCGACAGCCCTGGCTGCTCGGGAAACGGGTCGTGCTAGGGGGCGGTCAGAATAGGGAAGGCTCCCTCCGTGCAATGCTTTTTAATGCTAGGTCAATTAGGAACAAGTTTCGCGAGCTACGGGCGCTCTTAGCATCAGAATACCAGGATATCGTTGCTATCACCGAGTCCTGGATTCATACTGATCGTAGGGACTACGTTGGGGAGTTCGAAATTCCCGGGTATAGAATGTTTCGCAAAGACCGCACCCGTGGGGAGGGGGGTGGGGTACTAATATACGTGAGGGACACGTTGAGTCCGGTTGACTGCCAGTTCCGGTCGGAACGGGAGCTGCTTGGCGTCGATCTGAACGTGGGAGGGACGAACTATAGGTTAATCTTGGTGTACAGACCTCCGCATCTCCTCCTCGAGGAGGATACAGCCCTGTACACCGAACTCAGTAGCCTGCTAGGGGATAGGGTGTGTGTAGTTTTAGGAGACTTCAACTGTCGCGGCATAAAGTGGGAAAACAGGACTGCCGATGCTGAAGGGAGGAGGCTAGTTGACTTTGCTGATGAGAACTTCCTCACTCAGTGGGTCAACGAGCCTACACGAGGCGAAAGCGTTTTGGACTTAGTGTTCACGACCGAAGACAACCTCGTCACTGGCCTCACCGTTGACGAATCGTTGGGCGGGAGTGATCACAGTCTTATTAGGTTCCGTGTGTGCGTCCCTCGGGTGAAGCGTAGTAACTCGAGAGGCAGTAAGCTCGATCTCCGGCGGGCGAACTTTGTTAGCCTCAGGGATAGCGTAGGAGATATGGGGTTAGAGGTCGGCGGCGATGTTGAGGGAGTGTGGAGTGCATTCCGGGACGAGTTTATGGTGCTGCAGTCTGCTGCCATACCCTCAAAACCGGTCACCCCTGCTTCAACGCAGCCTAAGTGGTTCAATCGTGGCATCGCTTCGGCTATCCGAAATAGGAAAGTAGCGTATAGGAGGGCGAAGGCCAATCGTTCCCACGAGAACACTGAAGCGTATGTCCGCCTGTGTAGGGAAGTGAAGGCGAAGGTTAGTGCGAAAAATGCTCTGTATGAATTGGTCCACAATTAACCCACCCCTTATATCTCCAGTCTAACTATAGAGTAGATCAAGTCTAGCCTAGAGGGGTCAGCCTAGAGATTCCGGAAATGGTCCAGAGCGGGCAGATAAATTGAGGTCCACAGTAGGATTCCTCACAAGAATTAGGTTAGGGCAATCTACCTTCACCTTTGTTAAGCTATGAGTTGATGCTGGGTCTTAGGCCACAATGTAGGCCTAACTTGTCTGACCCAGCTTAATTTAATGAGATTAACTTTGGTGTAAAAACTCAATTAGTCACTTACTTTTTGTTATCGGAGTGTCTCCCTTCTCCGGTTATGTTTTCGAGAGCGCACTTTGCTGGTACGTCCTCTCGCCCGTTCGTCGTTTTCGTTCTCCCTTTGTTCTCCTCTTCGCGGGGCTTCTCGTACCAGCGTTGTCTTGGTTTATTCCTCGGTTGGTTGAGCGGTAATGTATCCTTATTACCGAGCACGCTCCTCCCACACAGTATATACATACTAGTGTGGAGAATAACTCTGGTGAGCAACCAATTGGTTTCATCCACCCAGTTATTGACATAAAAGGAATTTAATGATTGTTAGATTAACTACCTACCTACTCAGTGAACCATTTTCGTTACCTCCCAACTACCCACTCATCAGTTTTCCATATACTGGGGGCCCCGGGAGATAAAAATTTTGGTGTCAATGTCACCAATTTTTGTCTGAGTGTAGACTAGCTAACTATTTAACTGTAAATGCCTGTTAATCTGATTAACAGTGCCTATCCTCACCTTCTCATGGAGAAGGTGTAGCATTTAATTAGAAGATAAAATATACATCCATAGGATGAAACTGTCTATGGTCTTTACCATAAGAAAAGAAAAATGAAAGTTAGAAGATAAAATTACAATTCCCCAGCATCTTTTTTGTTGTAAAAATAGTCGCGCCTTTAATGCTGTTTGTCGCTGAGGTCTTGTGTCTGTCAATGTTGTAGTAGGATGCGTTACCACTCCTACTGTCAAAGGAATAGTTACTGGAAGTTCAGTGTCTCCAGTTGTTACTGTCAGTGGAGAAGGTTCTCCAAAGTCCATTGTTTGGGTCCAGACTCTAAAGGGTACAAAAGAGAAATGTCTCTTGTTGTGTCACCCGTTGAAGTCCTTAATTTGACCACTCTTGTTACCCCGTCTGCCCCTGGTCTGAGTTCTGAAACTCTAGCCAGAGGCCAGTATTGTCTTGGAGTACTGTCATGTATGAGAACAAGGTCCCCTACCTTAATTGTGTCAGACCAATCCTTCTTAGTCATTTGTTTATGTCTCTCCCTTAGACCCATCAAGTACTCATTTTTCCACTGTTTAATGAAATGAGCTTTAACTCTAGTTAAATGTTGTAACTTAGTCTGGAGCTCATCATGTCGTTGAGTCCAGTTTGGGTCTTCTGAAGAGTCTATATTGTAGTCCGGCAGGAGACTAACTTGTTCTCCCCGAATCAAATGATTTGGAGTTAATGGTTCTGGGTCATTAATGTTGTCACTCACATAAGTGAGTGGCCTATTGTTAATGATGTTCTCAATCTCAGCCAGGAGAGTGAGTAACCCAAATAAGTGTATCTGTTTTTTGCCAATTGCTTTCTTCAAGCAATTCTTTACTGTTTGTATATTCCTCTCCCAGATAGAACCATACCAAGGAGAGGCAACTGGAATATACTTCCACTTTATGTTTTGATTTTGTATATATAATTGTGTGATTTCATTGCTTAACAAGTCGTGGATGACTTGTTCACCAGCTTTGAAATATGTAGCATTGTCAGTCCAAACTGTCTTGGGTACTGAATGTCGTGCACAGAATCTCTTAAAGACAGCAACAAAAGATTCTGCTGTTAGGTCCTCCACAACATCCAAATAAACAGCTCGTGAGGCTGCACATGTAAACAGTACAATGTACATTTTTTGTTCCGTGTCACCCACCCCTACAGTCAATGCTCCTGTATAGTCAATGCCTACAGTCTCAAAGGGTCTGTTGAGAGTAACTCTCTCCTCTGGCAAAGCAGGAGGATTTGGTTTCCTATAGGGCCTAGCATGAATACGCCTACATGTGACACACTCACTCAGGACTGTTTTAACAGTGATCCTTCCCTTGGGTATCCAATAAGTTTTTCTTAATGTAGTTAGTGTCTGTGGTACCCCCATATGATATACATCATTGTGTATTTTTCTGATGATTAATGTTGTCAAATAGCTAAATCTAGGTAAAAGGATTGGATTTTTGCTTTTGTATGACAGTTTTGATTTGTCTAATCTCCCTTTACACCTTAGAAGGCCTTCCTCATCTCTGAACAAGTTTAGATCCACAACTACTGATGGTACAGGTTCTTTTGTTTGTTTCCCATTTGTTAAGAATTCTAACTCTTTATTGTACTCTTTTTGTTGGGCTTGGCCTATCCAGTATTGGGTTGCAACTTCTGTATAATTATGATTGTTTTTATTTAGCTGTTTGTTAATTGTAGCTAAACAGTTGTGAGCAAACCTCAAACAGTAGGCTGTCACCCTGACAAGTTTGTTGAAATCAGAATACATTCAAATTAGTGATTGGTTCAACCTTTTCATTTGAAAAGATTAAATTTAATGTCAAGTTAACTTGTTCCACAGGCCATTGGTCTGTATCACAGAGCCACTTTGGTCCCATAAACCAAGTTTTGTTTGACTTCAACAACTTGTAGGATAAACCTCTGGTCAGAAAGTCTGCTGGATTCTGTTTAGTTGGAACATAGTGAAAGTTTACTTGTAGGCTTTCATTAGCGTCAGCTATTTCTTTTAGCCTATTTCTTACAAAGATATTCTTACTATTAATGCTATCATTCCGTATCCAGGCAAGACAAATCTGACTGTCAAGCCAGACGTGGATATGACTTATGACACGTCATAGTAAGCATCCTTAAGCAATGAAATGGTTTTAATGGCTAATGTAGCAGCCAATAGTTCCAATTGAGGTATGGTTCGAATAGGTTTGAGAGGTGCTACTTTCCCTTTTGCATAAATTAGATGACTTTCTGTAGGGCTTACAAGATACGCACAGCACCCATAAGCTTGTGTGCTTGCATCAGCAAACACATGAAGTCTCTGGGGCTTATCCCTAAACCCACAGCACCTTTGAATTTTAATGTTCTGCACTTTTGTTAAATCAGTAGCTAACTTCTTCCAAGATTTTTGATTTTCATTTGTTATTGGATCATCCCACCCAACATTTGTCCTCCAAATTTCTTGGAGGAGAATCTTTGATTTTATTGTTGAAGGCAGGAATAGACCCATAGGATCAAAAATTTTGGAAGCCTCTGATAATATTTGTCTTTTAGTATTTGCTTCCTCATCAAGTTTAAAACCTTTAGTACAGATTGAATCATGACTGTTAGAAGTTGCATCCAAATACCAGTTCATACCTAAAGTTTTAACTCTGTCTGATGGCTCAGTAAGACCATTATTATCCTTTAAAATCTTTTTGTTTAAATCCTCATCATTTGAAATCCACTCTCTAAGTTCAAAGTTACCTTGTTGCATAATGTTTTGAGAGTGTTCATAGACTTCAGATAATTCAGATTTTGTTGTCGTTGAGCCTATTAGATTGTCTACGTAAAATGTTCCTTAAGGAAGTTCAATGTTAGAGAGTTATTAAACTGGTTTAAATGATGTCTAATTGTCAATGCTAATAGGCTAGGTGAGCAATTGGCTCCAAACAACACAACATTAAATCTATAGGTTATGAACCCTTTATTCAAATCAAATGGATCCTTGAACCATAAGAACCTTAGTTGGTTCTTATCATATTCATTTTTAAGATTTATTCTCAAAAATGCCTTTGAAATGTCACTTTGTACAGCATATTTGTCTAACCTGAACCTCAGTAAGATCTTCACAAGGTCAGAAATGAGATTAGGACCCTCAATCAAGCAATCATTCAAACTGTGTTTATCACTGTCTTTGAGGCTACAGTTATATACTACTCTGAGTTTTGTTGTTGGGGCATCTTGTCGATAAACCCCCCTGTGGGTTAAATAATGACAACCATCTTTTTTAAAAGGGTTATTTGTTACTTCTTCAATGAAGCCTTTCTGTAGCTGTTCTTTGAAGACATCACTGTACTTTACAATATTATTATCTTGTCTGAGTTTTTTCATTACTTTATATAAATGTCCTTTAGCTACTTTGAGATTGTCTCTTAAAGTTGGACAATTTATTTTCCAAGGTAACTCAACAAAATAACTATTGTCTTTGCACTGAATGGTGTCTTCAAATCTTTCTACCATTAACTGATCTTCTGAAGTTTGATTTGTGTCATGTATACCCACAGATTCTAGCAACCATAAAGTTTGAATTGCCTCATCCAAAGTTTCATTTGATAATGATGAATTAATGTTCTCAGTTGAGATAATATTATTCAAAGTGTTGCTATTCTTACAGGTGTTATGTAGGACTGAGTTGAGGCACATAGTATTTGTTGGTCATGAACTGTTTTGGTTTAGGTCTAGGTTGTAGTCTGATAGGTCACCCAAAGGGGCTATCCCTGATGGAGTCTGAATAGCTATACCATTACCTATCTCTACTATGCCCTTATGAATAAGATTAATATAATCTGCCCCTATTAGCATTTCAATGTTAGCTACTGTGTTGTTAGTGATATGTCTATCAGCTATTTTGTAGTGTTTTCCCAAATGATTTATGGTTTGTTCTAGTTTGGGTATAACCAGTTTGTTTTGTCCTACTTTAGAAATAATAACTGCTTCAATTTTCTTGAATTTACTTCCTAAATGTAGTTCCAGGTCAATTGTCTTATAGCTATTTTTGTCCGAGTTATCCTTAACAAAGGATGCAATATTGAGTTTTGTTCATTCGGGTTTGGTGTCAAACCCAATTTATTAACTACATTTTTTGAAACAAATGTTTGTTGAGAACAACAGTCTATAAGACATCTCACTGGAGTGGTACTACCCTCACTATTCACTAAGTCCAAAGTAATAGTTGGTAAAAGAATCTCAGTGTTTCTTGTTACATTGTTTGAACAAGCAGAATGTCCCATGAAAGTGGCATTTTCTTGATTACCTTTGTTTGGGGGAGGTATCTTTTGAGTTTGAGTACTATTATTTGGACACTTTGGTGAATCACACATTGATGAGACATGTCGTAAACTTTTACAAAACTTACACTTGAATCTTAACCTAGATTTACAGTCTTTCTTATAATGTCCCTGGCCAGTACACTTTTTACACAGGTTCAACTGTTCACATCTTTTAACCCTTTGGTTAAAATCTGAATATTTGTCACACCCAGTACTACTGTGTTCATTACTTGCACAAAATTTGCAATATGGTGTATAAGTTTAGGCAGCAGTTACATTAAAGTTCTGTAATGTAGGTGTTCGTGTTTTATAGTTGGTCACATTTGATTCTACAGTATCAAGTTTTGTCTGTTTGGCTGTAGCTAGTTGGTCTCTGGGAACAGTCTTTGGTTTATCCAGTCTGGGTCTTATTTTGTATTGTTTGGTCTCTGGCCAAGGGAGGCCATAAGACCCTTGTAATAGTTTTCCTTATGGCCAAGGTAGGCCATAAGACCCTTGTAATAGTTTTCCCTATGGCCAAGGTAGGCCATAAGACAATGTTTAGCCCATGGCCAAGGTAGGCCATAAGACATTTAATGTTTGGCCCATGGCCACAATAAGCCACAAGACCAAGGTTCAATTGTTTTGGCCCATGGCTGAGGTAGGCCATAAGACCTTTATTGTTTGGCCCATGGCCAAGGTAGGCCACAAGACCAAGGCTCATTGTTTGGCCCATGGCCAAGGTAGGCCACAAGACCAAGGCTCATTGTTTGGCCCATGGCCAAGGTAGGCCACAAGACCAAGGCTCATTGTTTGGCCCATGGCCAAGGTAGGCCACAAGACCAAGGCTCATTGTTTGGCCCATGGCCAAGGTAGGCCACAAGACCAAGGCTCATTGTTTGGCCCATGGCCAAGGTAGGCCACAAGACCAAGGCTCATTGTTTGGCCCATGGCCAAGATAGGCCATAAGACCCTCATTGAGTAACCCATGCAATCCTTGCTTATGTTCAGATAGGTTGAGTGTATTTGTGGCACATGTAAAGAGTACAGTGTATATATACATATATATACACACAGATTGCAAGGAATGCATGTGCCTGTTGAAAAAATCTGTTGAGTGATTCTTCCTTAAAAGAAGAATTGGATGCTTGGAGTTGTATGCATTTTAAATGCTTGTTCACTAATGTTGTTTAACTGGGGATCGTAATGAAATATAGGACAAGAAGAAATTACCAGAGAAGAGAGAGCACAGACAAAAGAGTCAAGTTTAAATTTGGTTTAATCCCCCCCAAGTACTTATGTCACTCAGGTCTAAGCTTATAAGAGAATGAGACTCCTTTAATGTAAATGTTTCCTAGTTAGGCCCTAGGTTGTAGACCTAATTAGGCTTGATTAGCTTAGGCTTAGGCTAGACTTAGGCTATTTAGCCTAATTCTGCAATTTTTTGTTAAGTAAGGTTAAGGTTTGTAAATTCCCCACACACGGACCACCAATGCGAAAAATGCTCTGTATGAATTGGTCCACAATTAACCCACCCCTTATATCTCCAGTCTAACTATAGAGTAGATCAAGTCTAGCCTAGAGGGGTCAGCCTAGAGATTCCGGAAATGGTCCAGAGCGGGCAGATAAATTGAGGTCCACAGTAGGATTCCTCACAAGAATTAGGTTAGGGCAATCTACCTTCACCTTTGTTAAGCTATGAGTTGATGCTGGGTCTTAGGCCCACAATGTAGGCCTAACTTGTCTGACCCAGCTTAATTTAATGAGATTAACTGTTTGGTGTAAAAACTCAATTAGTCACTTACTTTTAGTTATTACAGTCTCTCCCTTCTCCGGTTATGTTTTCGAGAGCGCACTTTGCTGGTACGTCCTCTCGCCCCGTTCTTCGTTTTCGTTCCCCCTTTGTTCTCCTCTTCGCGGGGCTTCTCGTACCAGCGTTGTCTTGGTTTTTTCCTCGGTTGGTTGAGCGGTAATGTATCTCTACCGAGCACGCTCCTCCCACACAGTATATACAATTTAGGGTTATGACTTTTTAATTTTTTGTCATAATATGTTTCCTGTATCATCAATCGATGAACTTTGCTTGAAAACAATAAAAAGGGCCTAATTCCTCAGAATTAAAAAAAAAATGTCACCCGAAAGCAATATAGTAAAGGGTGTCAGGAAATGATTGCCCCCCCCTGTACAGAAGAAACTGAAAGGAATAGAAAAAAACAGACAAAACCACGCGAAAGAGCGTTTAATTGAATAAAAACACTCTGTTTTAATATTGGGTGTTGCCCCCATTGCAGCTCTGACGGCCATTAATCAACGGGGGTATGATCCCAGAAGTGTCTCAAAGTGTCTCTGAATCGTCAAAATAGATGATGCCATGGTTTCTGTGGGGAAAAAAAAAAATGGTAGAATTAAAAAATCACAGAATAGAATATAATGTTTTTATCAGATTTTACGCTCTTTCAAGTGGTCTCGCCGGTTTTATCTATCTCTTCTAGTTTTTGCTCTACAGGGGGGGCAATCATTTCCTGACACCCTTTACTATATTTGCTTTCGGTGTGCATTTTTTTTTTTAATTCTGAGGAATTAGGCACTTTTTTATGTTTTCAGCAAAAGTTCATCGATTGATGATACAGGAAACAATATTTAGACAAAAAAATTAAAAAGTCATAACCCTAATATACATACTAGTGTGGAGAATAACTCTGGTGAGCAACCAATTGGTTTCATCCACCCAGTTATTGACATAAAAGGAATTTAATGATTGTTAGATTAACTACCTACCTACTCAGTGAACCATTTTCGTTACCTCCCAACTACCCACTCATCAGTTTTCCATAGTTAGGCTAGCGAAACGTAACGAAGAACTACGGGTGGCAAGCCTCTGCAAGGGGAACCCTAAGGAGTTCTTCAGTTATGTTAATAGTAGAAAGCCCATTAGAAGCATGATAGGTCCTTTAAAGGACGGAAGCGGCGTTCTGCGGACCTCCGACGCGGACATCGCTAATGTGCTTAATGAGTACTTTGCAGGAGTGTTCACCAGGAGGATACCCGCGTCATCCCCGAGCCAGCTGTGAGGCACGAAGGTGCTGGCCTGGATAGTGTTAGATGTACCGCGACAGTCGTTGCTCATAGAATAGACAAACTGAGCGCGTTTAAGGCTCCTGGGCCAGACCAGTTTCTCCCCAGTGTTTTGCGAGAAGTGCGCGACCAGGTGGCTTCCCACCTGGCTACAGTCTTCAACAAATCGTTGGAGATGGGCCAGGTGCCTGGTGACTGGAGGGAGGCCAACGTGACCCCTATCTTTAAGAAAGGGGATCACGAAAGTCCAGGGAACTATCGTCCTATTAGTCTCACTTCAGTTGTAGGTAAATTATTAGAAAGGATAATAGCTGATAGAATCGTTGACCATTTGGATTCCTACAAGCTGCTTGGGACTCCCAACATGGGTTTAGACGGCATAGGTCGTGTCTCACCAACTTGCTCGAGTTTTTCCACGTCATGTTGAGTGAGTACGATAAGAGTAGGGCGATTGATATACTTTATCTCGACTTTCAGAAAGCCTTTGATAAGGACCTCACCGCCGGCTAATGGCGAAAGTGCGCGCGCTGGGTATCGGTGGGGAAATAGGTAGGTGGATTGAAAACTGGCTAAGGAATAGGCGGCAGAGGGTGGTAATTAAAGGGGCTAGTTCGGGTTGGGCCTCGGTCACTAGTGGGGTTCCTCAGGGTTCCGTTTTGGGGCCGCTGTTGTTTACCATTTACATAAATGATATCGACGGTGGCATCGTCAGTCGGATCGCCAAATTCGCTGATGACACCAAGCTTGGGGCCAATGTTGGACGCCCGAAGCGATCGAGGAACTGCGTGCGGACCTAGGTAGGATAGGAGAGTGGTCCGAAAAATGGCAAATGCCGTTTAACTTGGGTAAATGCAAAGTGATGCACATTGTCTACGCCAATCCCAAGTCGGACTACTCGATGTTGGGCAGTAATATCGAGGTGACTGATTTAGAAAAGGACTTGGGTGTGCTAATTAGCAGCGACCTTAAGTTTACGAAACAGTGTGTAGAGATGGAAAAGAAAGCCCAGAAACTATTGGGTTATATCAGGAGGCAATTTCAGTTTCGGAACAAGGAGATTGTGCTCTCACTGTACAATTCCCTTGTTCGGCCGTACCTGGAGTATGCTGTGCAGTTCTGGTCGCCCACCCTCAGGAAAGATATTGAGAGGCTGGAGCGAGTGCAGGCGAGGGCCACAAAGTTAATCCCTTCCGTTAGGCATATGGGCTACAATCGACGGTTACGCGCCCTGAACTTGTTTTCGCTTGAAACTCGGAGGCTGCGCGGTCAACTGATCGAGGTTTTCAAGCTCTTACGAGGGTTCAACGATGTCGATTTTAGAAGTATGTTAGTTTAAATGATAACCCAACTCGCAACAATGGTTGGAAGTTGGATTTGAAACGGTTTAGGACTAGTGTGTGTGGGAATTACTTTACGTATAAGATCTGTGACACATGGAACAGGTTACCTTCGGAAGTTGTGAACAGTTCCTCTGTGGATCAGTTCAAGAAAAGGTTAGACGAAATCTTGCACACTATTTGAGTGTGTAAAGACATTTAGGACCTCAGTCTGCGGAAATTTCTTTTCCTATAAAATAGTTAATATCTGGAACCAACTTCCCTCAGAGGTTGTTTCCAGTCAAAGTGTAAATCTGTTTAAAAATAGGCTAGACAAAGTACTGAACACACTCATAGTTTAAGATTAAAACCTCAGGAAACTCTGCAGGAGTTCGCTTGCTCGGTGTCTCTGTGAGCAAGCTAAATATAGAGCTATTTATATATTCTCCACTTTCCTGTAAAATTTCCTTGGCTACTTTTCCAGGGTCAAGGTATTTTCTTCAACCTTTTTCCGTACCTGCCTCTGGCAGGGAGGAGCGGAGGGTGGGGAGAGCCTTCTACTTTTCTATCCAGTTTTCTACTACTGCTAGGATAGTTGAAAGAAAAATAAACTTTTACAAAATTTTCCCTGGCACCCGTTGCCATTGGTACCTCCTCGGTATGGGCCGCAGGGCCTTTTGAGGTACTTCTTTTCCTTGTAACTCCTTGTAACAGTTCCTCTGTGGATCAGTTCAAGAAAAGGTTAGACGAAATCTTGCACACTATTTGAGTGTGTAAAGACATTTAGGACCTCAGTCTGCGGAAATTTCTTTTCCTATAAAATAGTTAATATCTGGAACCAACTGCAGGAGTTCGCTTGCTGGGTCTCTGTGAGCAAGCTAAATATAGAGCTATTTATATATTCTCCACTTTCCTGTAAAATTTCCTTGGCTACTTTTCCAGGGTCAAGGTATTTTCTTCAACCTTTTTCCGTACCTGCCTCTGGCAGGGAGGGAGCGGAGGGTGGGGAGAGAGCCTTCTACTTTTCTATCCAGTTTTCTACTACTGCTAGCATAGTTGAAAGACAAAATTTTCCCTGGCACCCGTTGCCATTGGTACCTCCTCGGTATGGGCCGCAAGGCCTTTTGAGGTACTTCTTTTCCTTGTAACTCACTCTCTCTCTCTCTCTCTCTCTCTCTCTCTCTCTAGGGGATAGGGTGTGTGTAGTTTTAGGAGACTTCAACTGTCGCGGCATAAAGTGGGAAAACAGGACTGCCGATGCTGAAGGGAGGAGGCTAGTTGACTTTGCTGATGAGAACTTCCTCACTCAGTGGGTCAACGAGCCTACACGTGGCGAAAGCGTTTTGGACTTAATGTTCACGACCGAAGACAACCTCGTCACTGGCCTCACCGTTGACGAATCGTTGGGCGGGAGTGATCACAGTCTTATTAGGTTCCGTGTGTGCGTCCCTCGGGTGAAGCGTAGTAACTCGAGAGGCAGTAAGCTCGATCTCCGGCGGGCGAACTTTGTTAGCCTCAGGGATAGCGTAGGAGATACGGGATTAGAGGTCGGCGGCGATGTTGAGGGAGTGTGGAGTGCATTCCGGGACGAGTTTATGGTGCTGCAGTCTGCTGCCATACCCTCAAAACCGGTCACCCCTGCTTCAACGCAGCCTAAGTGGTTCAATCGTGACATCGCCTCGGCTATCCGAAATAGAAAGTAGCGTATAGGAGGGCGAAGGCCAATCGTTCCCATGAGAACACTTTAGCGTATGTCCGCCTGTGTAGGGAAGTGAAGGCGAAGGTTAGGCTAGCGAAACGTAACGAAGAACTACGGGTGGCAAGCCTCTGCAAGGGGAACCCTAAGGAGTTCTTCAGTTATGTTAATAGTAGAAAGCCCATTAGAAGCATGATAGGTCCTTTAAAGGACGGAAGCGGCGTTCTGTGGACCTCCGACGCGGACATCGCTAATGTGCTTAATGAGTACTTTGCGGGAGTGTTCACCAGGGAGGATACCCGCGTCATCCCCGAGCCAGCTGTGAGGCACGAAGGTGCTGGCCTGGATAGTGTTAGATGTACCGCGACAGTCGTTGCTCATAGAATAGACAAACTGAGCGCGTTTAAGGCTCCTGGGCCAGACCAGTTTCTCCCCAGTGTTTTGCGAGAAGTGCGCGACCAGGTGGCTCCCCACCTGGCTACAGTCTTCAACAAATCGTTGGTGATGGGCCAGGTGTCTGGTGACTGGAGGGAGGCCAACGTGACCCCTATCTTTAAGAAAGGGGATCACGAAAGTCCAGGGAACTATCGTCCTATTAGTCTCACTTCAGTTGTAGGTAAATTATTAGAAAGGATAATAGCTGATAGAATCGTTGACCATTTGGATTCCTACAGGCTGCTTGGGGACTCCCAACATGGGTTTAGACGGCATAGGTCGTGTCTCACCAACTTGCTCGAGTTTTTCCACGTCATGTTGAGTGAGTACGATAAGAGTAGGGCGATTGATATACTTTATCTCGACTTTCAGAAAGCCTTTGATAAGGTACCTCACCGCCGGCTAATGGCGAAAGTGCGCGCGCTGGGTATCGGTGGGGAAATAGGTAGGTGGATTGAAAACTGGCTGAGGAATAGGCGGCAGAGGGTGGTAATTAAAGGGGCTAGTTCGGGTTGGGCCTCGGTCACTAGTGGGGTTCCTCAGGGTTCCGTTTTGGGGCCACTGTTGTTTACCATTTACATAAATGATATCGACGGTGGCATCGTCAGTCGGATCGCCAAATTCGCTGATGACACCAAGCTTGGGGCCAATGTTGGGACGCCCGAAGCGATCGAGGAACTGCGTGCGGACCTAGGTAGGATAGGAGAGTGGTCCGAAAAATGGCAAATGCCGTTTAACTTGGGTAAATGCAAAGTGATGCACATTGGCTACGCCAATCCCAAGTCGGACTACTCGATGTTGGGTAGTAATATCGAGGTGACTGATTTAGAAAAGGACTTGGGTGTGCTAATTAGCAGCGACCTTAAGTTTACGAAACAGTGTGTAGAGGTGGAAAAGAAAGCCCAGAAACTATTGGGTTATATCAGGAGGCAATTTCAGTTTCGGAACAAGGAGATTGTGCTCTCACTGTACAATTCCCTTGTTCGGCCGTACCTGGAGTATGCTGTGCAGTTCTGGTCGCCCACCCTCAGGAAAGATATTGAGAGGCTGGAGCGAGTGCAGGCGAGGGCCACAAAGTTAATCCCTTCCGTTAGGCATATGGGCTACAATCGACGGTTACGCGCCCTGAACTTGTTTTCGCTTGAAACTCGGAGGCTGCGCGGTCAACTGATCGAGGTTTTCAAGCTCTTACGAGGGTTCAACGATGTCGATTTTAGAAGTATGTTTAGTTTAAATGATAACCCAACTCGCAACAATGGTTGGAAGTTGGATTTGAAACGGTTTAGGACTAGTGTGTGTGGCAATTACTTTACGTATAAGATCTGTGACACATGGAACAGGTTACCTTCGGAAGTTGTGAACAGTTCCTCTGTGGATCAGTTCAAGAAAAGGTTAGACGAAATCTTGCACACTATTTGAGTGTGTAAAGACATTTAGGACCTCAGTCTGCGGAAATTTCTTTTCCTATAAAATAGTTAATATCTGGAACCAACTTCCCTCAGAGGTTGTTTCCAGTCAAAGTGTAAATGTGTTTAAAAATAGGCTAGACAAAGTACTGAATACTCCCATAGTTCAAGACTAAAACATAATGATAACTCTGCAGGAGATCGCTTGCACGGTGTCTCTGTGAGCAAGCTAAATATAGAGCTATTTATATATTCTCCACTTTCCTGTAAAATTTCCTTGGCTACTTTTCCAGGGTTAAGGTATTTTCTTCAACCTTTTTCCGTACCTGCCTCTGGCAGGGAGGGTGGGGAGAGAGCCTTCTACTTTTCTATCCAGTTTTCTACTACTGCTAGGATAGTTGAAAGAAAAATAAACTTTTACAAATTTTCCCTGGCACCCGTTGCCATTGGTACCTCCTCGGTATTGGCCGCAAGGCCTTTTGAGGTACTTCTTTTCCTTGTAACTCCTTGTAACTCTCTCTCTCTCTCTCAAATTAAGTGACTACAAATTCTGTCTACTATATCTGTCTTATTTTATGTGCACATGAGTGTACATAACAATTATGAGGTTTTTAATAATCAGCAAAGAGGGCCAAAAACTGGCACAGCTCACAGGCCAGACGAACGCGGTCCAATGCGCTAACTCTCAAATTATTATTGATCATCACCATCGGGAGTCGAATCCTTGACCTCAGTGTCTTCGCTTCGCTTATAGGGAAACGTTGTTAAGCTACGGGCACTGGTTATAAGGTCTCTCTAACCCTCATCAGGAGCAATGGGGTCTATCTGATCCCAGTGTTATTTAAATAAGTTGCTGCTAATTAACCAGGCAGTGCGGCGACCTCCACTTCCACGTGATCCTACATGGCACTTTTTCTGTAATATATCAAAATTTAATTGCTTTTATTGCTATTCCTTCAGGAGGATCATTTTATCCATTTGGGATCAGATTAACCCCATGATTCCTCCCGTGTCATTTAATGTATATTTCATTTTTATGTAATTATTTTCATGAATTTTATTTTAGTTCATAAATGTACTTCATACACACCCACATTCATAGATTAATTTCATACATTTTGATAAAAATGTGACGAAAACAAATACTTGATGATCGTGAAATCATAAAAATGGTAAAATCACAACCACTACAAAAATCACAACCATTAGAATAATCTTTTTTATCTTTGTATTTTGTATCGGAAGTCAAAACAATGAGAGATATTATTCATTAAAAGTTCTTGAAATATCAAATACAATATTCCATCCTTGTCATTGTTTCATTACACGCTTTTTATAGCACCATTTTGTAAGATTTTAGGTCTGGGGTCATATAGACCCCATGGCTCTAACAACGTAAGTAAATTGAAGGTTCTCGACGAGGGTTAAGAAATTCGAAAGACAAAGACGAGTCAGGGCGAAAAGAAGACGATAGAAAACGATAAGAATCGAAAGAATCGAAAGATAAGAAAATATAAATAAAAATTTCACTTTCTGAGTGAAATAAATGATGATAACGTGAATGATAAATTCTAAAATAAAGCTTTTTATATTCTCCTAATTTTCACCTACGAGTAATAAAGTAACTGAAGTGTGTGTATATATACATAGGTCATGTCGTAAACTTTCTTTCATTTCGAGAAGGAATGTAGATTATTGCAATTCTGAAGAGAGAATTTGTAGCTATGTCGAATTAATGTGTAAAAATTGTTTCAAATGTTTAGTTAAAATAATATATGTATGTATGTATATATATATATATATATATATATATATATATATGTGTGTGTGTGTATATATATATATATATTATATATATATATATATATACACACATATATATAATATATATATATTATATATATATACACACACATATATATATATATATATATACACACATATATATATATATATATATATACACACATATATATATATATATATATATATATATATATATATATATATATATATATATATATGTATAATATATTATATATATATATATATATACACATATATATATATATATATATATATATATATATATATATATATATATATGTGTGTGTATATATATATATATATATATATGTGTATATATATGTGTATATGTGTATATATATATATATATGAATATATGTATTAGTGATGTAGGTCGCATCCGCGGAACATCCGCACATTTTCTCGCATCCGCATCCGCACTTTGGACTGCGGATGTCGTGCGGATGTGGACCGTTGAGATAAAACGTCATTAATAAGCGGAAATTATCAAATTCTACTATAATAATAGAACTAGTTCATTGTGCGCAAAAGTGATGCAAGCGACAAGACGAGAGGCTGTTCTTGTATGAAGTTACTCTCTTGCAACCTACTTAGATCCACGTTACAAAGCTAAGTTATTTTCACCTAGTACATTAGAACGAGTTAAATCATCACTTGGCAAAGCAGTTGAAGAGCTTCAATCTCTTGAATCTGTCGCTTCGCCACCCACCAAAAGAATAAAAGTTTGTGACAGAACCAACACCTTCAACAAGCAAATCTATCACAGAATATATCTCTCAGTTTCTTGAGTCAAGCAGCGATGACGAGACCTACGCGATGTCAAAAGATGTAGTAAAAATGATCGAGAGCTATCACCAAGAAAAACGCCTGGCTGCATGTGACAATCCTATTAGTTGGTGGAAAAATACGCAGAATATCTATCCATACTTGAGTAAACTTGCAAGGAAACATTTAGCACGTCCTCCAACAAGCGTACCAAGCGAGAGATTATTTAGCAATGCTGGATTAATATATGATGAAGAGAGAAACAGACTGGCAGCAGAAAAGGCAGAAAAATTAATGTTCCTTAAGCATAACCTTCCTATAATTAAGTTTGAATATTAAACGATGAACATCTTAGTTTACTTTATTTTAATTACTCATTTATAAATATGCCTAATAAAACTTTAAACTTAATATAAATAGTTATCAAGCTAATTAAAGATCTCTTTCTATAAGGGTGGAGGTTGGGGAAAGAGGTCGGGTAACACAATTATGGTTTCTAATTGTGGCTGAAACTCAACAAAATATAACGAATTTATTTGCAGACGAATTCACTAATTGATTTCTATATTAGTTAGATGCTTGCTATTATTTTATATGTTCAGGGAAAAGTACAGCAATTATTGTACAATTAATCAATTATACTACATTATAGCTACAGCTCTCTCTATATAATAACTTATTATATACGTTAAACACAACAAATCTCGAATATATCCTAAAAAATAACGAAAATGTAGACATCCGCATCCGCGGATGTTGAAATCAAACATCCTCATCCGCGGATGTGAAAAAAATGACATCCGCTACATCACTAATATGTATGTATAATGTGTATATGTATATGGATATATGTATATGTATATGTATATATGTATATATATATATATATGTATATGGGATGAATTTCACAATAAAACACGTGAAATGAATAAATGCTGCAAATCCACAAGGAAAAAGAAAAACGATTCCAAGGCCTTTCGTGTATTCAAAGCTACACCTCCCTGACGAGGTGTAGCTTTGAATACACGAAAGGCCTTGTAATCGTTTTTCTTTTTCCTTGTGGGTTTGCAGCATATATATATGTGTATATATGTGTGTATATATGTGTATATATGTATGTATATATGTGTATATGTATATATATATGTATGTATATATGTGTATATGTATATATATGTATGTATATATGTGTATATGTGTATATATATATGTATGTATATATGTGTATATGTATATGTATATATATGTATGTATATATGTGTATATATGTATATATATGTATGTATATATGTGTATGTATGTATATATATGTATGTATATATGTGTATGTATGTATATATATGTATGTATATGTATATATATGTATGTATATATGTGTGTATATATATGTGTGTATATATATATGTGTGTATATATCAGTGGCGACTGGCGTATAGGAGCGATGGAGCGGTCGCTCCCCCTTGCTTGAAACGATAAATATTAATTTAACAGATAAAAAATATATTAATTTTAAGATATTAAAATAAATATTCTTGAAATATATTTTAAAAATTCATGTGGCATATCATGATTCATGAGGCATTTTGAGTAAGCCTTCATACAGTACATAATATTCTAAACTTATAGCATAGCTTCAAACAGCGTATCGCTGTTTGAATACAAAATAATATTGCAGCCGAATGGAGCGATAGATTTTTCGCTCAAGTAAATATAAATTATATTTTACTGTTGTAATGAAAATATAAGTACAATCGCGAATTTTTTTTATAATAACTTTATTTTTACTAATAGTTACTTCAGTAATAATGATATAAGCCATTTATATGTATTTTTGAAATTATTACTTATTTGTAATTAACTAGAATTATACGTCTGGCATAGCCGCATATGTTAATACAAGTACTCTTGTGAGCGGCAGTTGGATTCGCGCTAGCCTATTGTGAGTCCGTGTTGTCGTACAATTTTATGAAATCGCACCCCCATACATTTATACCACGAGTCGCCACTGGTATATATATATATATATATAATTTTTTTTTTTTTTTTTTTTTTTTCCCGAATGTATTTATCTAGTTTTATACACGGGTGATCCAAAAGTAGCTTCACACATTTGGTATTGTTCTATACCAAAAGTTACTTTTCCCGGATAAGAACCCTGGTATTCTTAACGTATATGAATTCATAATGCATTTGAATCACGTGAAGATCAGGGCCCCCATGTATTCTTGTGTTTTGGTTTACACTACCAAATATAATAAATTAAATTGAATGCCCGGTTAGGTCAACTGTACGCCCTTAACGACTGGTTAGGTTAAGTCATGATATTTTCGTTAGTTTTAGCGAAGATATCATTTGGTAATTGAGGCTGGGGGCCCTGATCTTCGGGTGATCCATGCATTTATTTAATATACAAATTAACGCGGAGTGCAATTACCTTCCTCTGTTGCACTTTCTATTGCTTTTCATGACTAAATATAAATAATTATCTTCATAATTATCTTCCTTTTGCTTCTTTCATCGTATTTGAGTAGAGACTTTTTGTTTTGTTTAACATTAACCATGGTTGCTTATGTAGGAAATGTAACCAAGATATTCTCCTCTGTTACTGCAAGGAGTAATTTAGGAAAGCCACATCCCAAGATCCCATTTTTCCAGCTCCCACCTCTTAGAAACTAGACTTCCACTCCCCCACCCAAAATCAATGTCAGTCTCCTTTCCAGTTTATGGTTCCTTTGTTTTATTCAGGCTAACGTCATCTTTTCGACGCGACATTTAATCGACAATTTATTATGAGGTTATAGGCAGTGTTGTGAGTTACTTTTTTGTCACTAATTGCAATTACAAGTTACTGCCTCAAACAAGTTATTAGTTACTCTAAATAAAGTAACTAGTTGCTGGTTTCAGAAAAGTAACTAGTTGCTGTTTTCAAAAAAGTAACTAGTTGCTAGTTTCAAAAAGTAACTACTTACTTAAAAAGTTACATTCAACATTTTTCCTGGTCTCAGCGAGCATCTGATCCTCCTAAAAGCACTTTCCTGGTCAAGTGATACTTGCCAAAATTATTAATTTCTTTCGAATTAATTGTGATTTAAGGAATAAACCACAATATTCTATTATTTTAGCTTTATCTATTTGTATGTTGTCAACAAAGTTACACTGTGGAACAATGCGTTCATCAAGTAAGGAGTGTGAAAAAAGTAGCTGCTAATATTTTGGGATCACCTGAAGATCAGGGCCCCCAGCCTCCTTCAGTTAGCTTTATAAGGCTAACTAACGAAAATATCACGACCTAACCTAACCATTCGTCAAGGGCGTATAGTTGACATAACGATTGGTTAGGTTAGGTCGTGATATTTTTGTTAGTTAGCCTTATTATTGAAAAATTTATTATTTAGAATTTATTTTATTTAGCTTGAGAGAGATTATTTTTATTTTGGGGTAATATTAGATTGTTTACTTTAAATAGACACGGTAATTATAGAAATAATAATGGCCTATTTAGACACTGTCAACACAGCTACAGACTTTTTCACTGTAGGTTGCAGTGGTTTTCAGGTTAAATTTGGTCAGCAGCCAGATTACTAACTATGGTGAAGCTAAATTCATCAAAATTAATTTAGACTTACCAAAAATGAAGTTGCCAGTTGAACGTTACCCTTTCAGTTTCTAACTGATTCATAAGTTTCATTTAGTTTCCAGGTTTTAATTTTAGTTAAGTTTTAGGTTATTGTTTAACACACTGCTAGGTTATTTATTTGTAGGGGCTATTTCCCAGACCTAGGTTTTGCAGGTTAAGTTAGGCTAGGGCTGGATTGCCCTTAAGTTTTTGGTTTTAAAGGTTTGAGGTTTTGAAGGTTTTATTTAAGTTAAATTAGGACTATATTGCCTTTAGGTTTTAATAGGGGCTATAACAGCCATTTAATTATTGAGTTAGGGCCGTTGTAGCCCGGTTCGAGTTTCGTCTAGGTACCTAGTTTTTCTCTTACCTTAGTTATTTTCTTTAACTTACTTACACCTAGTTCTGATAGGCCTCTATTTAGTTAAACATGGTTTTTGATTAATTGCAGTGGTTATTAATTAAGGATACGGTTTAATTAAAGGTTGTTAGGTTTGAAGGTTGACTCAGTTTCCCGGTTTCGGTAACCACGAGCATTTGAATTTTTTTTTTGAGAAAAAAGGGCCCGCTTCATGCGGTCAAAAATTTTCAAGACTGGCCAAAGCTCCGTTTTTCTTTGTCCCAGAAATTTTTTTTTTTCCTTCTTTTTGTTAATTAGGGAAACCCAACTTCACTAGTTGGTTAGAAACGAGGGTTTTTATTTTTATTTATTTGGTTTATATTTTATTTGGAAATATATGCGGTTATTTCTAACCACTTTTTTCAACACTTATAAGGATAACTAAAAAAGGCTGGGAGCCCTGATCTTCAGGTGATCCATATTTTGCCCTCGCATAAAAAGTAACTGGGGGAAGTTACAGATATTTGCGATTTTTTTTTAATTAGTTAGTTACAATTACTTAGCCGGAAAATGTTACTGAATAACTAGTTAGATCACAGCAATGGTTATAGTTAAGCGAGGTTGCTTATTTTTAGCAGTATTAATAGAATGCCTTATCCACGAACTGGGTATACTATAGGTCCTATTTTCTTTAGCAATTTCAAAATGTCTTTAAACTTAGCTTTAATGACTGCTACTAAAAATGTCTACCAAACCCTTAAGTTAAATTTATAAAAGAGAGAAAAGTAACAGCTTGAGTAAACGAGCAATACAGTATCTTTAAATAAACAAAATTTGAAGGAAGTCAATCTATGAACACCACTGAAATTGGACGTGAAAAATGAAGTTAGTTTTCCACCATCCCTTTTCAAGTTCGACACTTCTGACTATTTATGGATCAAACTTCATTAATTTGCTTTCGACTATTTTGTACGCCAGAATCAATAGGCGATGAAGTCTAAAACGCTGCATGCGTGAAAGAAAAAGAATTAAAATTTATTGATAGGCCTTTTGAACGAAGATAGATACTCATGGTATAGATTATTTACTTTACAGACAAAGAATTTACGCTTCAAACCTGACTTAACGTTTGGTTATTTAGGAAATTTTGTCTCGCTTTTAAGACAATATCTGAAATATTTAATATTCTGACATTTCGTTTGGCGTTTTATTTTGTTCATTAAATATTTAAAACATATTAACTATTTCAGTTTTTATTAAGGCACTAAACTAGTTTTGTACTATTTATTTCGTACTATTAGTTCTTATTTTGGATACAGGAAATATTTACTCTAAACTTAATAGATGTCGCTTTGCCGACACGATTACCAACAAAGCACTGAATACAGGTTAGTTCAGATTAGAGTGAATATGTTAAGCTAAGTTTGGTCAGGTAAGGTTAGATGTGGCACCTCGAAGTAAGAGTTAATTGTGTTTGGACTACTAGTCAAAGATCCTACTTCGAAGCCTGGGAGAAGCAAATTTGCATTATATATATAACCTTGGTTAACCTTGGTTTTGCTTCCGTCCGAATTGTTCATTCTGACGAAGGTCAAGCTTGTCACTCCACCTTAAACCTACAGTTTAACGTGCAATCCGAACCACACCCCACCAACAGCCCAGCGTCTTAACCACTAGGCTACCCAGGGTACCCACTTATATACCAACCAGTTTTTTTATTGTGTGGAAGAATGAACAGCTGGGTTTTGCTGAGACCCGCCTGCCGTCACCGGATCTCGATCCCCGGGCGATGGATTCGTAATCAGCGACACTAACCACTACATCACCTCGGTGGTGTAGTGGTTATCGTCGCTGACTACGAAACCATCGGCCCCGGGTTCGAGACCCGACGGCAGCCGGCGCGCAGCAAAACCCAGCTGTTCATCCTTCCACACAATAAAGTGGTTGGTAGATAAATGGGTACCCTAGGTGGCTTAGTGGTTAAGACGCTGGGCTGCTGATGGGGCGTGGTTCAGATTCCACGTTAAACTGTAGGTCTAAGGTGGAGTGAAAAGCTTAACCTTCGTCAGAATGAACAATTCGGGCGGAAGCTAACCAAAGGTGTATATATATGGGAATGAACTCAGAATGGTTCCCTGAGGTTTTTTATGAGACACACAGACCGTGCAGTTCCATGCACGGTCTGTGTGTATGAGATATATATAGATAGATAGATAGATATATATAGATAGAGATAGATATATATATATATAGATATAGATAGAGATAGATATAGATATATATATATATATATATATATATATATAGATATAGATATAGATATATATATATATAGATATATATATATATAGATATATATATATATAGATATATATAGATATAGATATATAGATATATATATATAGATATAGATATATATATAGATATAGATATAGATATATATATAGATATATATATATAGATATATATATATATATATCCCCCAGAGAGAAAACAAATCAACAATTAGTCTAACATTGCACAGAATGTTCTAGAATTGAGAATTTCACTATAATTGTATTAGAGCGGCGGATTCAGATTCTATACAGAACAGATTTGCTTCTGGTTTGGAAGTTTCTTGTTGCATATAAATTCCACGAGAGAACACGATATGTATCTAACGCCGTCGAGAAAGTTTCTTCGGAACTTGTACGAAATAAATGAAGGAAAAGTTATTTTGAGAAGAGCGAAACGATAAAATTCACATTAAATAAGTAATAAAATACTTAACAAAGAGAAGATTGGTAAAAGAGAGCTAATAAAAACCAGTAAAAGAATAAATTTTATGGTTTCATATCTTTAATAAAAATCGATTTGTGGGAAGAAGATTGAAAGGGACTTTTTTTTAGCCAATTTTGTCGATTTGGGGATTATCCTTCGTAGGTAGTTAGTATGTTCTGAAGGGAAGCGAACTGATTAAGGAAATTCATTATTATGCAGTTCAGAAGGCTTATATATATGTATATTATGCAAGAAGGAGAGCTAAGGGGGAACACCTGCAAAGACGTTCCCCCCTCCCTTAGAAGGAGAAGAAGAGAGCCGAAATCAAGGTCTGAAGTTTTCGAGATGCTTGGCCACTCTGCGTTTGAAAGATGGGAGGGCATAGACAGGAGGAGAGATGGATTGAGGAAGATTGTTCCAGAGTTGACCGGTTGAGTAGATGAAAGATTGACAATACCGATTAACCCTTGCGTTAGATAGTTGGACAGAAAAGGAATGAGAAAGTGTAGAAAGCCTGGTGCTGCGTACTCTCCATAAAGGAGGAGGCATGCAGTTACTATAATAGCGATAGTAAAAAGAGTGAGGCAACATTACGGCGAAGAGAAAGAGAGATTGAAGACAATCGGTAAGAGGTGGGGAATTGATGAGACGAAAAGCCTTTGATTCCACTCGGTCAAGTACGGCTGTGTGGGTTAACACCACACACGTGAGAAGCATACTTCATACAGGGACGAACAAGACCCCTGTACAGAGACAGCAACTGAGTGGAGGTGAAGAAACCGTCGGAATGGAAAAGAGGAGGGAAAGAAGAGGAAGTAAAGTTGTTGAAGAGATTCTTAGCTAGATGCCAGAAAGAGCGAGAAGAATAAGAATTAGATAGATTTTCACATTTTTTTCAAATGAAGGAATTTTTGGCAAGCCATAACCAAAGACCTATGCTAAGAGAACACTTATATTTTCATTGTTTACTTAAGATTCGAGTTAGTTTATGTAAAATACAAAAAAAAATGATCGTTTTCAGTCTGCAAAAAAAAAAAAAAAAAAAAAAAAAATTTTCATTTCATCTAAAATGCAACCCAATAACAATTTCTGCGTTACAAAAGCTTTCCAGGGATTTGGGTCAAATTCTATTATTTATTACTATCGTTCTCGCGATATACTGTAATACTCTTTGGTTATGTATTTAAAAGAGGAGTGATAAGAAAGAAGAGATAAAATGAATAACTAAATTCAACTGAAGCATTGAAGAATATATACACAAAAAAAATATTACGAAATACACAGACGAAGTGGTTATACAATGGTGTCTATAATAATGAAGGTAGCAGCTTATGTATGGTGAGGACTGAGGTAATAAATTAAAGACGGAATTGAGTTAGAAGAAAATTTTAAAATATGTATACTATACCAGACTCTCACACTTGCAACAAGGAGTGGAGGAACGGAGGTTCTCGTCTGTTTTCGTTTGAACTGCAAAATTGGGCTTATTTATATCGCTTCTACTGCGATTTTTTTTAAATGTGAGCGCGTATTACAGTAGCTTACAACTACCTGAAATTAAGCCTGATCAACTATTTCTTTACTGTGACGTAGTCATACCATTGAAAACTACACAGTGTGTTTTTCATTCGTGTCTATGACTTTGGGAAAGAAAGTCTGTGATCTCTTCCCCTTTAAATTATTTACTTTTACTTGGACCCCTTTTATTTTAAAATGGTTCCCTCTGTACGTCTAGATTAGTGGATTATTTGTAATTTAAAAGACATCAGTCGTATCCCATCTTGGTTTAGGATAGATTTAATTCTTTTGTCTTTTCTGCGTGCGGTTTTTTTTTTTGAGGATAATTTTTCTGGTCTCTGAACATTTTCTGTTCACGCTATTGTAAAAGGCGATTGTATAGGAACCCTGAGCTGGGGTCTCATCGCTGGAAAAACTCTCCTACATACAATGCAAAGTGCCAACGCCGCCCTTGAACGTCAATTTGCGGGATCGTGTGACAGTGCGGAATGTTAGAGGTATAACTGAGGATGCAAAGAGGTTGCAAGTAGCCAAAGTTTGTCGAGCTACACGTTTTGACTTGCTTGGTCTCTACGAAATAAAGCTGAAAGAGAATGGTGATGTGGAATTAGATAGAATGAAAGGTGTGAACTCGGGTATAGAGGAAGAAAAAAGAGGTAAGAGGGGTTTTGCTTTGATGATGAAAAAGGAGTGGCATGGACACAAGAGGAAGTATAATTGTGTTCATGATAGCATACTTCAATATCCGTATTAAAATCTAAGTTCAACAGTGGAGCAGTGATTGTAGCATACGCGCCATGTGGTGATAGATGTGTAGAAGTGAATGATTTCCAGAACGTACTGTACTAAGTGACGTGGCCAGAAGCATGGGGAATGGGTATAGCGTGATTGTAATGGGTGATCCGAGTGGGAAAATGAGAGTTGGCCCTGAGCTTGGAAGGACTAGAAAGCATGGTGTCGGAATGAGGAACAATGGCGATGCAACAAAAGAACTGTATGGGGGAAGATATTTGTTACAAATATACACTTTCAACACGAAGACATCCATAAGTATGCACACTAAATTTGTGTGTGTGTAAAGATATGCTGAGGCATGTATATAATGCAACAATAGCTGTTCGGGGATTGGGTGGAGCCTTATCAGACAAGCAGTATGGAAGTTGTATGGCATCTGTCTAATTTGTCGGATGCTAATGATGTGGTGCTTCTTGGTGAATTGGAAAATGAATTGAGGAGAGCAGTAACAAGTTTTGTTGACGTTTGTGTTAAAAGATTATTGAAAGTGGATGCTGAGGGAGAAGTAGTCAGTTTGTAATATTTGGAAAATGAAGAAAATTTAGAGGATGTGAAAGAAATTAAATATCTTGAGTGTTTAAGTGACAAAAAGGTACAAGTACGTTGGAAACTGAAAATAGAATGAAGCAAGGCAAGCAAGCTATGGGCGCGATAAAATCCTTGGTATGAAGAAAGTGTGTGAGTCAAAAGGTTTACATGAAGGTGTATTGGTACCAACACTAATGCGAAACACTTGTTTGACATGATAGTTCACTATTAGAGGTGACAGCAGCCTGACTGATGAGAAATGAGGAGATTCGGTTAAAGTGTGGAGTGAAAAAATTACTGGAGATGAGAACGGAAGAGTATATGCTGCGTTGGTATGGTGATATGGGGGCGAAAGAATAAGCAAAGAAGTGTGAAAAAAAGTGTATAAAAATGACTGCTAGATGTAAGAGGAAAAGGAAAACCGGGTAAAAGACTGATATAGTTAGTAAATGAGTAAATGTGGAGTAGATATAAATGTGGCACAAGATCAACGAGAAACGGAAGAATGGAAGGGGTTTGTGGGGTTCGTGAGGTAAATGGAGATATCAGTCTTACCTGACATAACACTAAAGATATTACCCTCCCTATCTTTGTCACAGAATGTAACACTGGATCCTTGAATCCGGTGTTACCTCATTCCCGCTAGTGAACTCTCTGTATCCTTTGTTTGTAATGATCTGAAAGTTTTCAGTCTCGAGTTCAAGCGTCGTTCCCACCCCATGAAAAATGGGAAATCGGTCATTAGATTACTTATGCATATATGCACCTATTGTAAAATTATAACTAGGAATGTGTATATTGCTAAATGAGATGCAAACTTAGTATACTATTCAGTTTTATATTCAAAGCTTTTCTTTATGAATCCCAAGCTTTGGTCTGCTTTTTGAATGGGAAAGTATTGCATTTTGTTTTAGTTAAAAATCCATAACCATGACTCATCCCTGAGTTTTCTCGATTTTCTCCAAGTCTGTTTTTTATTCTTTGCTATTTGTTCTTTTGCGCGTACGTTTACACTTATCCACTGGTTGCTACAAAGGCTGCCAGAAGCAGTAAGAGAAATGATTCGGAAAAATGATGGATAATTATTATTAAACGGAAAATGGGAGAAACGAAGAAGTAAAGGCGACGCTGGAAAAGTGATCGGGATTACAGAAAGAAAAATTGCTAATGTGGTAAAGCGTCGAAGATGATGAACAGAAAGGCATGCGAGTGAACAAAAAGTATCTTTTCAAGGAAACTGAGATATAGATGAAATTGTTAAAAGGATATTCTCAATTACGAGAAATTGAATTAGGGGAATAAAGCCGTAGATTGAAGGAAAAGCTTTCTGCTTGTTCTAAGGTCTTCATCAGACCTGCGCGATGATAAAATCCTTAATATAGCCGAGAACGTCTTTCTAAATATAAATTATTTTCTTATTGTGGCTTTCTCCTCCTACATCAGGGGTCAACAATTAGTTTTCCGAAATTCGCTTAGGTGTTTTTGTATCTACAGAAACACCTAAGCGTGTGTTAAACCATATCCAGGCTTAACACACACATTTCTGTTCACTAATAGAATACGTACTATATTTTCACTAAGTGTGTGTGTGTGTGTGTGTGTGTGTGTGTGTGTGTGTGTGTGTGTGTGTGTGTGTGTGTGTGTTCGGTTCCTAAAGCACGCTTTAAGTCTTCAGCCGTAAAATTCCATTTCCGGTTTATAATACGTGCTTCTCCGCTTTGTGCGTTTCCCGTTTCCTGCATTTATCATTTCTCCCTCTCTATTTATATTAATTAAAGTTAACGTAACATAATTCTTCATTGTTTATTAGCGGTCATCTACAGGTTTTAATTACTTCTGTATACATTAACTAAAGTTAACGAAACACATTTTCGCATTGCTTTCGGACGGGTATCTTTACATGGAAGCATAATTATGGCACGGGGTAGTATGTAGAAACGGTCCAGCTGGGTTGAAACACACATGTTTCTCTCGCAAAGTTACGCACTTGGTCATCCTTCGGGGTCAACTCTGTAAACGGCTTATCTTAAGTTTCTGTTTGCCTTTTCTGTAGGCAAAAAGAAAACAATGATAGGGAAGTGCGACAATTTAGGGACATTGTCAATATCCCAGAAAACAAAATTGACACGCTAACAACCCAGTTTAAGCAACTAACCTCTGCACTATCCCCAAGTGTAGGGGCAGTGGGTACTGTCTAATATAGCAATTTAAATCGTAAGATTATTAGACTAGAACAAGATATAGTTTTGTTATCCAATAAATTCGAGAGTAATCCACAAGAACGTGCAAATCGTCGAGGGGTAAACTCCGATCGGTCGCGGAGTGAATGGGAAAGTTAACTCAGGCCCGAAGCGGGGGCGCGTGTTGGAAAATCCCAGCCCTTTCTCAGGGTGATTCGGGGTGGGGGGATAACACTGACCTGCTGCAGAGCGTGAGTGGAGGGAGGTAACTCTGATTTGTCACTTAGCGCAAGGGGGGAAAGCCGTGGCTGGTATTGGGGAGCAGAAGGTTACGAGCCCTAAATACTCTGGTTTGCTTCAGAGTTTGCTGGGATGCAACGCCCACCTGTCTTAGAGTCCGAAAGGGGTGAAAGTCGGCCTGTCTCAGAGCCTGATGGAGGGAAATGGTGACCTGTCCCATATCACGAAGGAGGGGAACGCCAATCTATCGCTTAGCGCGGTGGGAGGGAGCCTCGCCTTGTCGCAGAGCACATGGTGGGGTAACCGAACTGTCGCAGAGCACGTGATGGGCGATTTCCGGCTTGTGCCCAACAGGCATGGGGACGAGGCCTGGCCTCAGGCCTCGAGGCAGAGGTCGAGGCCGTTTTAGGGGAGGCCTCACGAGGCTTTAAGATTGTTAGGCTGAAGGTATTTACACCCAGAGGTGTGATATTAGGATGCAAATAACGAATGCGGTATTTGCACCTCTGGGTGTAGATACTCGCTTCGAAATCTTTTACAAATAAGCTCCTCCATGCTTTGGGAAGGCTCAACAATCTAGCCTAGCCTAGGCCTAAAGCACCTTCCAAAGGTAACCTACCGGAGCTTCACACTAGCCTGTATCTCTTCTTTTTTTGAAATCCATAAGGAAAAGTAAGATTCTACTCAAAATTAATAAACAAAGCCATAACTCGCTTCACTTACCTAATAAAAGGGAATTATTATGCATTAAGCACGTTCATCTATCACACGCGGCAACACCACAACACCGACACGCTGTGTATTTACAATTGCCGGGTCACACAGTCAGACACAGTTGCCAGAACAAGATTTCCTGGGTACCATACATTAGCCCAAAAAAATTTTTTCTCATTTCATGCAGTTCTTATTTCTCATTTTAATATACCCGCAATATTTCGAGTATTTGTGATATGGAAAGTTATAATGTGAAGATGATCTAGCAAAATATTTCAAGATTGTACTAACTCACTGAGTGTTGATCGTATAATTTCTGAATGGCTACAATTATTAACGACTCTTGCGAGCATTGCAAACAGAGCTACATTTGGAGATGCTATCTTTTTTAACCCTTTAAGGACTGAAGATGCCAATTGCTAACGTTTCAAATACACGCATTCATAACTTAACCCTACAAAAAATTCAGGGCTGAAAGGGTTAAGTTTCATTTTTATGTATCTTGACAATAAGAAATTGTGGTCTTGAAGTCTACCAAAGATCATTAATGTAATTGTAGCTTGTACTGTATGTGAAAGATGTTTCTGATGTACGGTAGGCCTATGGTATGAAGTTTATATAATTGTATACGATAATAATATAATAACGATAATATTAAGAATATATTTGCACCTGATATTATCCATTATCAGACATTTTTAAATTTATATGTACAATACTTTATATTATTAAAGTAAATGAAAAAGACCAAAAAATTATTTGCAAACAATATAACAATTTACATCTCGGTTATAATGTCGATATTAGCAAAATTATTGTTTACATCCGATATTATATATTCATTTCAAATCATATTACAGTAGACGCCGTTTATAGTGTCCCACTCGGTGCCAAACCAAAAGGACACTGTCTAGAGTTTGGTCTCTCGAGGGTTGCAAGGTTAAAAATAGTGAATATGTACTGTTTATCAATATATTTACAACATAAACACCTTTATTATGCAATTCCTCATTAAAAATGTTTTTACAATTCAACTGAAACATCAAAACTATGTTCATTTTACATTAAAACAAAACATTTTCCTTCCATGGCCATCTAGTAAGCCTGCAAACAGCACGACATCACACATACAAATGTAAACTAGAGCTGCCAAGTAGACTGTACTAGCTGAAAAGAGAGACTATAAGCGTAATCAGACACACTATCCATAGCAATTACCATGTAAAAGTAACTGTTTCCTAGTTTTGAGACACTAAGCGGTGAGAGACAATATCCGGGGACACTAAATCCGGCGTCTACTGTATTTAGAAGTTTGTTACAATTTATGACGGGCAAAAAACAAAATTATCGACGCTACTAGCTAGTTATCAGCATACCAGGTGCTATTCTTCTCTAGTTTGGCCTATTTTTTGTTATAGACATAGATACAGTATAATAGCTTATACACACAAATCATACAAACACATTATATGAGCTCAGTTCAACTGATGACCAACTGATAGATTGCTTTCCCACACTAGTTTTGTTACATTAAGTCAATTGGTCGCTGACTGACTGGATAATATTTATATCCCGCGAATATATAATAATTATGTACCTAACGTCACAGTAATCTGTCACTAATCCGTTGGTCACCTAACTGAATAGTATTTATCAAAGACTGCCGCCTCATTAGTCACCTGTCTGAATAATATTTATCAAAGTATGCCGCCACATACGGTCATCTGTCAGGTCATGGTCCTCACCTGAAGAATATCCACCCCGAGCCCGCCCACCTGAAGAACCTTCACCCGAACGCTACCGGGGGTTGGAAATTACGGAACAAACAAATCAGGATTCCCTAAGGCCTCACGAAAGTCACGAGGCCTTTCCACTTTTCAGCTGGCCTCGAGGCCAAGGCCACTTTTGAGGTCTGAAGCCGAGGCCAGGCCTCAGCCCCATGTCTGATGCTCAGAAAGCAGACAGCAAACCCTCGACAGACTGCCGAACTCCCGCAGCATTAAGTTAGAAAACAAGTACGACCTGCTTCCTGACTTTGATATGGAGTTCATCTTCTTGGGAGACTCGCCGGTCTGTAAACAGGCTCACTATTTTGCCAAGAAAAATAGCGCAAAAAGATGTTTCACCTGTTTGCCGGTAGCTAAACTCGATAAATTAAAACGAGAGTTAGAGGAAACTAAAATTAAAGATAAAAACTAATATAATAAAAGTTGAAACTGGTTCGAACGACATATTTCAGAAAGGATCCACTCAGTACTCGGAGAGAACCATGGCAGAATTTGACGGATTAACCGACATTATAAAACGGAAAATCAACCGAGTATGTTGATAGAAATCATGCCTCGCTTGAAAGCAAACAACGCAGCTTTAAGTCATCTTTCATTTACTCAACCGGTCAACTCTGAAACAATCTTCCTCGATCCATCTTTACTCCTCTCTATGACCTTCCATCTTTCAAACGCAGTGTCTAGGCATCTCGAAAACCCCGGACCTTGATTTTGGCTCTCTTCTTCTATTTGGGGGGGGCGGGAGCTTTTGCGGGCATTCGCCTTTGGCCCCTCCTTCCTTCGTAAAAAAAAACGTAAACCCATTGCGATAAACGTCAGGCTTAAAATGTTATGTAAGAGCAAAGGAATTCAATTCCTAGACCAATGGGATAGCTTCAATGGGGAGAAGAGGTTGTTGTCAGAGGACGGAATAAACTTAAATGCCAAGGCAAATTCAGATTAGGGGAACTAATCCATCTTAATGTATACAATCCTCTAGATAGATGGCGTTGCTTTGACTAGAGTAATGGGACTAAAAGAGTGGCGCAGCCAGCAAGCGAGCCTACTCAAGTAGGGCTGATGGAAACCGGGCCTGTTCAGCCGCCAGGTGAATCAAGTGAGGTTGAACCTACTTAAGTTGGACCACTGGCAGACAAGACCGACGAGGCAGAGCCTCTGAACGAAGAGTTGACTCGAGAGGAACCCTCTGACAAACGAATCTACTCGAGCGGTGACGAATGATTCAGTTTGTATAGATGTGTCCGAATACGAGTCTATCCCAGAAATATCGATGGGAAACGAGGCCGTGCAAGAGTGCCTAAAATCACCCTAAACAACCTAAATGTCGTCCAGTTTAACGCTATATCTATTAGGAATAAGTTAGACGAGTTTAAAGCTCTAGTTAGTAGTTAAAATTTCGAGGTCATAGCGGTAACTAAAAGTTACCGAAAGCTGGACTACATACATCTACAAGAAACTTCGAAGGAGAGTTTCAGCTTAAAGGGTACAAAATGTTTTACGGACAGAACACATAGGGAGGGGTGAAGCGTGGTTCTTTACTTTAGAGATCATATGTTCCCCTGTGAGAAAACGTCTCAGCCCTGTTTGCAAAGTCATTTGGGTTCAGCTCAGTTTGCTAAATGTCTCTGCATGTAATACTAGTACATAGAAAACCACCAATCTGCTGATTTGGATCTTGAACTTTACAGCACTCTTGGTCAAACCATAGAGAGAGAACTAGCTTTAATTAATTGTGGTAGGATAGACTGAGAATCTAAATCTGCCAATATCGAAGGAAACAAGCTCCTCTGTTTTACAGACGATCACTTCTTGATCAGTCGGTGAGGGCACTCCCGATCAGCAGTCCAGCGTCTTAACCAGTATGGGTACCCAGGGTAGTCTTGGTTAACCTTGGTTTTGTTTCCGCCCGAATTGTTCATTCTGACGAAGGTCAAGCTTGTCACTCCACCTTAGACCTACAGTTTAACGTGGAATTCGAACCATGCCCCACCAGCAGCCCAGTGTCTTAACCACTAGGCTACTCAGGGTACCCATTTATCTACCAACCAATTTTTTTTTATTGTGTGGAAGGCCGATAGATTCGCAATCAGCGACGCTACCCACTACACCACCGAGGCGCATATATATATATATATATATATATACACTTCGTAACCTCGGAACATTCCGTGGGTTGGTCTCTCTTCAACATTCCGTGGGTTGGTGTCTCTTCACAAGAAGAGGAAGCTGGTGGCCCTGCCTCTAGACCTGGCTTGGTGGGGGAGCGAGTTGCTCTCTTGCGCTCTTCATCGCACATAGCCAGGTACATCCGCTCATCTGGTACCGTCCTGAGCCAAGCATTTAGTCTTCTTTTGAAGACGCCAATTTTGACCCTGTGACATTCCTTGAGGTTAACCCTAGAATACATGCCCCTTTAATTTTACATCAATGCATGAGCCAGCAGAGGCCCGGGTTATGCATTCTAGGGTTAAAAAGTCTTGGCCTCCTGACAACCAAGCTATTTTCCTTCAGTGTTGAGGAGGTCCCTTGTCGGGCCTTTAATTTGGGAACACTGTAATTCTGCTTTTCCAGCGTTCTTTGGATAATTGGTTTTAGTTTGAGGTTTGGTACCAGTGTTCCGATCATTTTCCATATGTAGATTATGGTGTACCCCTCTCTTCTTTTCAGGGAGTACAGATTTAGTTTATGTGTCTTTCCAGCAGTTGAGGTCTTTGCAGCCATCAATCTTGGCTGTGAAATGTGTGTGAATTTCTTCGTTTATTAATTACTTCCTCTTTATATGGGGACGTGAAGACTGAGCAGTATTCAAGTTTTGGTATGATCAGTTTTCAGCAGGGGAATCTTTACTTACTTGTCCCTTCTTTTGAAAGTTCTCAGTACCTGTCCTGCGACTCGTTTTGCTTTGTTTCTCGCTATCTGATTTTTGTCTCGAATTTCGCATCATCGATCATTATAACCCCCAAATCTATCGCTTTCGTACTTCTCTGAATTTCCTGTCTGTCTATCTGTCTGTGTCTCTGTTTACGTTCCTCATTTCTACCATATCTCAAGAGCTGAAATTTCTCGGTGTTAAATGTCATGTTTCTTTGACCATTTGTATATTCTGTTCGTGTCCCTCTGCAAGGCCTCCACCTCTTATTGCATCACTGATTTTTCTGCTGATCTTTGTAGCATTTGCAAAGGATGTTACTATACTGTTGCTGGTTACTTCATTCTCTCTCTGTTAACATGATAATGAATAGGAGTGGGGCCAATACTGTTTCTCTCGAACCAGTTCTTATTTCCTTTTTCTAAAACTTCCAGCGTCCTTGCTTACAAGGTTGTTAGCATTTCTTCAGTTGTTTTATTCTCTAAAACTGTTTTCCACTCTATTTGAGCCAGATGGGATCTGATTTTTCCCTAGTTTTATAGTCTTTGAGTTTAAGTTAAAAGTCTCAAATTTGCTTCTTCAGTATCAGTATTGCCTTTTAATGTCACCATATTTGTTGATATCTCGATTATGTTGTGGGTTGAGATAATAGTTGGGGTTATTTTTATATCATCAAATGAAGTTCATGTTATTCGTGAATACCAGATCCAAACAGTTATTTTTTCTGGTGTTTTCGGTTATATCTTATCAACATAAACTCGTTTGTTAGAACCATCAACATTTTTGTTTGCATTATATTGGGGGATGGAGAGTTTACGGACTTCATTAGATTTCTGATATCATCAATAGCATCCGAGAATATTTAGTTGGAGTGTTTGGAGCAGGCTTGGAAAAATTACATTTCTAATTTCATCTAAATGTAATTAATTACACATTTGGCTGTAATTGTAATGACAGTTATATTTTACTATAATTGTAAGTGAAATAATCCAACTCATCTCAGTTAAATTAATTTTTACTTTGAATGATTTGAAAACTTAATGTATTTTAGCTATTTACTCAAATGAATTCACTTAAATTAAAAAACTGGTTAGCATCACTAAGGCGTTCAAGCGACTCAGTCATTCAACAATCTCAGACCAATCACCATTTGAAATTCAAGGTCGTGGGGCCGTCGCGGTAAAAATCGGATAAGTGGAGTACAAGGAGGTTTAATAAGTTGAAACTTGAAAGATTTGCATTGCATGGTCAGCTCATAGTCATGGTCATTTAACTATTTTGATAGATATTGTAATAGTAATTATAATTGTGACTATCGGAGCCGATGTGATTGTAATTATAATTGTAATTCAACATTTCTAAAAGGTAATTGTAACTGTAATTATCCAGAAAAAGTGTAATTTTTGCATGGCTGGTTTGGAAGCCTATAGATGACTATAAGTACTACGTTTAGTAGTGTGTGTGTGTGTGTGTGTGTGTGTGTGTGTGTGTGTGTGCATACATATATATATGTATAATTATTATTTTTTTTTTTGTATTGGGGCGTTTACCGCCATTTCCCGCTATACGTTAGCGGATATCATGGCGAGGCGGAATATGAGAAAGAGAAACGGAGACGGGGGAAAGGCACTAGAAGTGGGAGGACAGCGGACGACGGGTGAGAAGTCACCTAAAGCTCAGATAGGATGCGAGATTGGGAGAGGAAGAGAGAAAGACGGTCAAGCGAGAAGAGAGGGCTCTCAGCTAGCATAAGACGTAAACGATCGGGGAGGGGGAAATCAGAAAGGAACGGGAAGGCGCGACGACGTACTGACGACAGGGTGGGGCATTCCACAAGGATGTGAGAGATGGTGAGGGGCGACTGGCAGGAGGCGCAACGAGGAGCCTCCTGCCGGAACATAAGGTAGCCGTGCGTGAGGCGCGTATGGCCGATGCGAAGCCGCGCAAGGACGACCTCTTTGTGTCGGGAGCGGTGGAAAGAGGACGCCCAATATGACAGGTGAGGGCGTATGGACCAGAGTTTATTTCCGGTGGCATCGTCCCAGGACTGTTGCCATACGCGGTCGTAGAAGGAACGAAAGACCTGCACATAGTCAGAGAAGGGGAGCGGGCGGGGGAGGGGAGGCATCGAGGCGGCGCACAGTGCCACAAATGGGTTAAAAAACGGTCAAAAACCAAAAATAACAAATTTAAGTAAATTCTATTAAAACCATTTCCACGTCAAAATAAAACACTTCTACTTACTGATTTATGTATTTGAAATTTTATTCTCTTACATTAAGGCAAGAAAAATCTACGAAATAATATACATTGTCTTAAAATATCTTGGAGGGGACAAAATATGTTTGTTCTAACAACTTACTTGAAGTTACTATATCACAAAAAATTGTCTGTAGTTTCATGTTCTGCTTAGTTCTATTGAAAGAATAAACAGTTTAGAACATTTTCATGCATATTTTTTTATTGAAAACTAAAAAGATAGCATTAATTAAAAAACTATGGCAATATCATAGATTACAGATTAAATTGTTATCTAGAAAATTTGTAAAATTAGCAAAAACAAAAATGGGGGATTTTGGGGAATGTAATTTTTGTGTTAAACATTAATGCAACCTTTAAGTAAATCAAAGAAACAAAACTTTTTTGCGACTTTGCGTGTTAGAACATGTATCTTGCAGGTTCTCAGTTGTCAAAACCAAGTTGACATTGCAAAATTTGAATCTTATTGTCGAAAAGCTGCTACGACTATTGTAAATTTATATCCATGGTATAAAATTCCTGCTTCAGTACACAAAGTACTTCTACATGGAGGTTTGGTGATGAAAAATCATCTATATCCAATTGGTTCTTATTCAGAAGAATGCCAAGAATGTCTACATAAAGTAATAAGAAATGTTCGTCTCCATCATTCCAGAAAAACATCTCGACTGAATACTATGCAAGATCAAATTCATTATCTTTTAGTATCAAGCGATCCAGTCATTAGTACAGTTCGAAAAAAGAATAGAAACCCCAAATTGAGAGAGATGTCACTTTTAAAAGAGTGAAATATTAGAGAATTTAAATATTAGTTCTGATGAGGAAGATATGTTCTAAATATGAAGTTTTTGTAATTTTGTTTACACTATTTACACTTTTTTCATATCAGTTGTCACACTTATTTTGGGGGAATTAATTTCATAAACTTTAAGAGGTATTACGATGTTTTTTATTTACCCCTTCTGATATAGTGGCAGGTTATCAAATAATGTTTTAAACAATAGATGTGTATAGTGATTAAAATGAAACCATACTTATTTTAGTATGTCATTTGACAAAATCTGCAAAACATAGGCCTAATTAACAATTATCTGTTTAGTATTTTTAGTAATTTGAGAAACTTAAGAAACTACAGTAGGTCATAACCTATTGATTTGGAATATTATTATTATTTATAGAAAAATCACTCAATATGTCACCATTACATATATACAAAAGGTACTAAACATAATTTTTTATTAAAATAAATCATAATTAAACATTTCAACTACATAAAACTAAGTACAATTGAAAAAAATAATTTTGGCCGTTTTTTAACCCATTTGTGGCACTGTGCGGCGGACCGGGCTGTGCGGTCAGCCGCCTCATTACCGGAAACACCAACATGGGCAGGAACCCAGCAGAAGGTGACCTGGATCCGGTGAACGGTGTGCAGGACATGGTACTCCTGTTGAATAAGGCGTACGAGGGGGTCCGGGGAATCATAGCGCTCGAGCGCTTGAAGGGCGCTCAGCGAGTCCGTACAGGAAGACCGCGAGAAACCCGATACCAGACGGAGGGCTTCCAGAAGGGCAAAGAGCTCCGCGGAAAAGATGGAGGCCTGAACCGGCAGGGGGATACCCCGGAAGGTAGGTGACAGCGACGGAGAGAAGACAGCGGCCGCGACACCTGCAGGGGAGCGCGAGCCGTCGGTGTAGACGGGAACGTCGTCCGAGTGGACGGGAAGATGGGCCAGAAAAGAAGACCGGAGGACGGTAGGAGGAGACTCCTTACGCAGGCCACGAAGCGCCTGGCAGCGGCAGATAGGGGTGGTCAGCCAGGGGGGCGACAGGTCAAAGGAGAACGGCAGGATAGAGGGTGGGGTGATCCCCATGGATGAAAAGATCTCGGCCAGAGAGGCAGCGAAATGCCACGTGTCAGCCCGGGGTAGCGCCTGGGAGATCGCGGAGAAGAGTAAGGACATCGGGAGGCGGCAGATGCGGAGGTAACACTTCGCGATGAGAAGGCCACGGCGAAGGGGCAGGGGGGGGGGTGCCCGCAGTCCACCTGAAGACTAGCGACAGGGGACGAGCGGAAGGCACCCGACGCCAGGCGAAGGCCACGGTGGAGAAGAGGATCCAGCATACGGAGTGCCGGAGAGGAGGCGGAGCTGTAGACCACACAGCCGTAGTCGATGCGGGATTGCACCAGGGAGGTGTACAGGCGCAGCAGAGTACGCCTGTCCGCCCCCCAGGTCATGTGGGACAGGTGACTCAAAAGGGAGAGGGTGCGGCGAGACGATTGCCGCAACCGCCTAAGGTGTGGAACCCAACCGAAAAATTCGTCGAGGGTCATACCCAGGAATCGAACGGATGGGACGAGGGGAAGAGGAGTGCCGGCAAGGGTAAGGGTGAAGGTATGCGACAGACGGAGGCGCCGAGGACGGAAAAGCATACTGGAAGACTTAGAGGGTGAGAAAGCATAGCCAACCGAGGACGCCCAGCGAACCACCGCGTTGATGGCTAGCTGGAGTCGACGTTCAGCCAAAGACGGGAGGCGGCCAGAGCAATAGATAGCCAGGTCATCGGCATAGAGGGAGCTACGAACGGAAGTAGGCAGGACCGTAGCGACTGTGTTCATCACTAGTGAGAAACACAGGACGCTAAGGACACTACCCTGAGGGACACCCTCCTCCAACGGAAAGCGGTCAGAGAGGGTAGAACCGATGCGGACGCGGAAAGAACGGGCGAACAAGAAGTTATAAATAAAGGAGGGGAGAAAGCCTACGAAACCCAGGGAGCGTAAGCAGTCAAAGACCGTGCTCCGCCGGGTAGTATCGTAGGCCTTCTGGAGGTTGAAAAAGACGGCGAGTACAAAGTGACGCCGGGAGAAAGTCTCCTGCACGTCGTGGCTAAGGAGGAGGAGGGGGTCGGTGGTAGACCGGAAGCGCAGGAAACCAGCCTGGGTAGCAGGGTATTGGTCACTCGCCTCCAGGGTAAGGGACAGCCGCGAGGCGACCATCGCCTCCATAACCTTGCAGGCGCAGCATGTCAGGGAAATGGGGCGATAGTTCGACGGGAGTGAGGGGTCTTTATCGGGCTTCGGGATGGGGACGACGATGGACTCACGCCACCGGTCCGGGAATGAACCCTCCAACCAAATCCGGTTATAGAGGTCCAGTAAAAAGCTGAGAGCAGAGGGGTGGAGGTGCCGTAACAAGTCATAGGGGATATTATCGGGGCCGGGTGCGGAGGAGCGTCGGGGGCGGAGGGCCTCCCGAAGCTCCGTCATGCGGAAGAGGTGATTATAGGGGTCATCCCTATGGTGGAAATCCGGTGGGTCGCGGCGGGAATGGGGGAATCGGAACTGGATGGCTGCGAAGTGCACCGCGAGTGCGTTCGCGACAGCCTCCGGATCGGAGACGAACTCGTCGTCCCCGACCCGAAGCACCGGGGGTCGAGGGGGGACACGGGTCCCCTCAAAACTACGCACCTTGCGCCACAGTCGAGGGGGCAGTCGAGGAGGAGATCCCGGACACGTAACTCCGCCAGGAGGTACGCCGGGCCAGTTTCAGGACCCGACGGGCCACTGCCTTCAGCGCTGAAACTCTATCTTGTGCTGCAGCTGGCGGGTCCGGTAGAAGCGGCGGCCGGCACGGCGCCGCTCCTGAACGGCATGGGAGCACTCTGGGGTCCACCATGGGACGCTTCGCGGCCTGGGTAGCCAGAGGTACGGGGGATGCAACTGGCGGCAGCCGAGAGGATCTTACTCTCGAGGAAGGCAAGGCCTCACTAACGGAGGGAAAGGCAGGAATTGATGGCGAGATCGCCGTGCCCCTCGCGTATGAGGCCCAGTCTGCTCGGGCGAACAGCCAGCGCGGGCGGACAGAGGTGGGGGGAGGAGACGGGTCGGGGTAAACACACTGGGAAATGGTCACTGCCGGAAGAATCCGGCAGGACCTCCCAGGTGAACTCCGTCACGATTTCGAGGGAAACCAGGGAAAGGTCGATACAGGTGAAACTGTCGTGGGCCGAGTGAAGGCAGGTTGGGGAGCCATCGTTCAGAAAGGTGAACTCGAGCTCGTCCATAAGGGAGAGAAGGGTCCCGGAGAGAAAGGTGGAGCAAACCGTCCCCCCAGGCTGGGTCCCGACTGTTGAAGTCCCCGAGAATCAGGAAAGGGCGGGGAAGCTGAAGAATTAGGTCACGGAGAGAATCGGGTGGAGGGCGTACGTTAGGGGAGAGGTAAGAGAGCAACCGTGAGCTGGCGCCCCAAAGAAAGGCGCACGGCCACAGCTTGCAGGACTGTACGGAGCGGGAGGGGGCGGAAAGGGACGGAGCGGTGCACGAAGACCGCGGAGCCCCCCCTACCCGCCCCATCGAAAGGCGGGAAGGGAGCCCGCAGTAGCCGGACACTCGAGGGAGGGAACGGGATCCCAGAATCGTCTCCTGAAGGCAGAAACACGCCGGACACCTGGAGGCCAGGAGAGAGGAGAGACACTCGAGGCTTACCAGAAGCCCGCGGATGTTCCACTGCAGGAGCGAGGTATAGGGAGGGATAGGAAAGTCAGCGAAAAGGATGGTTATGGGGTGGGTGGGCCGATCGGGCGGCCCGAGATTAAAGAGGGAATTGGAAAGCCCCGGGGTCCAACGAGGGACGCCGAACGAGGGCGAAGGCGAGGGTCACCCCGACGAGGGGGCGATGTGGAACCAGACGCCGGCAAGTCCTCCAGAAGAGGAGTCTCCCGGACATCCGGGGGAGAGCGATGCATAGAAGGGGATGTGAGGGGTATCCAGAAGGCCCCTCCCTTCACCGGAGGTGCAGGGGAGGCAGGACTACGAGGGGGAGTGGAAAATAATACCTCACCCGGAAGCATAGGCAGGTCGAGGAGAGAGATGGGGCGGGTCAAGCGCGGGGGCGCACGTCCCACCGACGCCGACCAGGCGGGCGAGTTCCCCCCCAGTGGGTCCATCGACCGGGCCGGAGAGGGGTGTATCTCAGCCCCCACCACGAGGACCGTCGGGACCCAGGGGGAGCGTGCATAACGGTTGCGCAGTGGGGACGGTGAGGACACCGGGGCGGTAGGGCGAAGGGGGCGTTTGTGTTTGGGAGAGGAAGGTGATGCGAGGCCTATGGCTTCGAACATTTTGGGGTCACTACTGGCGCGGCGCTTGCGGCCCTTACCCCTCCGTCGTGCGGCCCGCATGGGTGACGGCGGGTCACAGTCCGGAATGGGGGTGGCTGAAGGCGCCGGTGGAGAGGGCGTAGAAGGGGCCGGGGGGGTTGCCGACGAAGCATCGGCGTTCGCGAAGGGAACGCGTGGGGACTCGCTGGTAGTACGGGGAGCGGCGGTGGGAGTCCGCTGGGCGGCAGAGGATGAACAGGGAGTAGCGGACACGGTGGGTGGAGGCACGTTGGGAACCCCGGTGAAGACGTGGTCTGGGCCGGCGGCGGCCGGGAACGGAGAGCCTCGGCATACGAGGCACCACGCCGGGCCTCTTGGCCACGCAACCGGTCCCGCGCCTCCCGAGCGCTGAGAAACTCTGATGAACAGAGGGCCCGAACCTCCCTCTCAAAGAGGAAGGACGGGCAAGAGCGGGATGAAGCAGGGTGCGGTCCATGGCAGTTGGTGCAGGAAGGCAGAGCAGTACAGGGCAAAGGGTGGGGAGGGCCGCCGCAGCGGACACACAACGGGGCCGGCTGACGGCAGGAACTGCTCATGTGGCCAAACCTATTGCACTGAAAACAGCGCGTAGGATCTGGCACGTATGGTCGAACCGAGAATTCGCACGCTCGTCTCTCACCAAAGCCTCAGAATACCGAAACGGGGGGCACCAGTGAGTCGAACGTGAGGAGCAGGCGGGGAGAAGGGGCGGATGGGGATCGCGATCTGTCGCGAAAGCGGTATACCCTCACAACACCCTGGGAGGCGAGGTCAGTCTGGAGGTCTTCCACCGGGATAGGTAGAAGACGAGCAGCGTAGATTGTGCCCTGGCACTGATTGAGGCGGGGGTGGGGGGACACCGTGATCCCGCAGCCCAGGACATTGGGGATAGCGAGCAGAGAGGAGGTTTCGGCAGAGGAACGCGACCTTATCAGAATGGAGCCATCCCTCTGAGGCCGAAGGTCGAAACGAGCCGTCCCCGTCTCCCCATGGATCGCTCGAAAGAGGCGTTCGTGGTTAGTGGGGAGGGGCTTGGAGGAGGAGGGGCGGAGGACGAGGAACTTGTCCACCGTCCTAAGGCCGAGCGAAGCCGTCGGGCCAAACACCACCGGTACTTCGAGGGGACGGGAAGACGAAAAAGGCGGACGGCGACGTCGGGTCCCACGTCCCCCAGGGGCCGAGGGGGCCGGGGGCGATGAGGCCCGACCGGAGTGGGAGGCGACCGGGGCTGCGGGCTTCCCACCTGAGGGCAAGAAAGCAGGTGGGTCCCTATCGGGACGTGGCATATGGGGGGATCCAGGAGTCTGGGGGTTCACTGCAGGTCCATCCGCCACTGGCGGGTGTCGGGCAGCGGCGCCACGAGCCTGGGGAAGAGAGGGAGAGGAGGCGTCGGCAAGAAGAGCAGACGGGGTGGGCGAGGGCTGCCGACTGCCCTTACCAGACCCAGGGTCCAAAGAGGTAGTCAGAGGGAGGTCAGATTCACAAGCCGGGTCGTCAACCAGGTCCATTAGATTTGTAAATATTTCCATAAAAATTTTTATGATTGTCTCGCGCCCGGGGCCGCGGGGAACCAATTACCCGGGGCCCAAGGGGACCAAGCGCACGCCGTCGGGGGGTGGGTGCCTCGTCCCATGTAGGTACCGCCGTTTCAAAAGGGGCCCTTGCAGCGTCGAAAGTTCGCCCCCGCCGGCAGCAAAGACCAAGGCCCCCCAGGGTCCCAGGCCCGGACACACCTACCAGCCAACTAGTCCGGCCCCAGCCATGGGGGCGAGACCCCCAGCGACCAGTCCCGGCAGTCCACGGGGCGCGCGAAGTGTCGGACCGAGAAGGCAGAAGAAACAGAGGGGGCAAGGAAGAGGGGAGAGAGGGGAAGACAGGAAAGAGGGGGCTGTAGGATAGCAGGGTATGCCCCAAGCCGCGGCTGACCCCCCTCGCCACATGGAGGCAGGAGCCCGCGGGCGATCCACCCCAGAAAGACCGCCCGCGGGGAGGGGGATATATATATTATATATATATATATATATATATATAATATATATACACACGTGTGTGGTGGTGTGTGTGTGTGTGTGTATATATAGTAAAGGATCGAATTGTTAGAGTTCATATTCTGCATGATTTCCTTTTTTCTGATCATAGACCATTAGAAATATTAATTAACTTTACCAATTTATGCGCAACACGACTTAACAAGAACTCAATAGGTAGGAATAATCGCGTCGATTGGTCCAATGTTAATATGCAGCAGAGAATAGAATACAAAGACAGAACAAGTCACCTTTTTAATAATTTAGAAATTTTGCATTTTGCCTGTAATAATCCTTGCTCAAATGATTCTCACTGTAAACTCAATAGGGATATTATCTTACTATAATACCTATCTATAAGAGAAGCAGGAAGCCCCCTGATTAAATCTTACAACTATCATACTAAGATTATTCCTGGATGGAATGATTTTATTGCCTCCCTGAAGAGGGAATCGGAAGACGCCTATGATTTGTGGTGCTTTCATGGTAGACCCAGATTAGGACCAGTATACATGAATATGTGTGGAAGTAGGGGTCAGTATAAGGCGGCCATAAGGCGATGTAAACAAGGAGTCTATTCGAGCATCAAAAGCCTGTGAAGCTCGCATAAATAACGATAACAAATTTTGGAAATTTGTTAAGAATCAAACGGGTGTCAAAAATGTCCTCCCTCCGACAATCGATGGGGTGTCGGGGGAGGATGAAATTGCAAAGCTGTGGAAAAACCACTATTCTAACATTCTTAATAGTGTGAATAGGAATAATCTTAAGATAGATTGCAGCGAAACGATTGTAGGAGGGACAAGGGAAAATACTTTGATATAATTTTCTGAAGTAAAGAGGTTAATTAAAGAGTTAGACTGGTTCTGCGTCAGGGGTAGATGACTTATCGAATGAGCACTTAAAATGTGCAAATGACGTAGAATGTCTGCATATATCATTGCTCCTATCAGCCATGCTTGCTCATAGCTATATCCCTGTAGAGTTCATGAGGGGTATATATCTTGCCCCTGGTCAAAAATAAGTACGGAGACACTGTCCAGCAATAATTACAGGCCTATTCCTGTCGCTTCCTGCTTCTCGAAACTACTAGAAAAACTCTTGTTACGCCGATTAAATGATTTCCTATAGACATCTCCTAATCAGTTTGGCTTTAAAAGGTCCCACTCAACTGACCTGTGTATCTATGTACTTAAAGAAACAATATCTAAATACATTGACAGTAATTCAACTATTTATAGCTGTTTCCTAGATATAAGTAAGGCATATGATAGGGTGAACCACAATATTTTATTTGCAGAACTAGAAGACAGGAAGGTTCCCATGTACATATTAAATTTATTGAAATTTTGGTATTCCCACCAATCTTTCACTGTTAGGTGGGGGCAATGTACTATCCGAGTGTTTTGGCTCCTCTTGCAGGGTGAGACAAGGCTCCTTGCTCTCCCCTATGCTGTTTAATGTGTATATTGACGGATTATTTGCTTCACTTAATGAGGCAACAGTGGGATGTTGTATAGATAACACAAGGATAAATAACTTAGTTTATGCCGATGATATGGTGTTAATAAGTCCCTCTGTTAAAGGTCTGGATCGGCTACTAAAAGTCTGCGAAGAGTATTCGCAGAAACGTGATATTCTTTTTAATGTTACAAAAACTAAGGTTATGCAATTTCATCCTAAAAGCTGTAATCAGCCAGCTGATATAAGGTTTAAAATGAATGGAGAGGTAATTGAAGTACAAGAGTTTAAGTATTTGGGTCAAACTATTACCAGCTCCTTGAGTGATGACTCGGATATAAGAAAATCTCGAAGCCTGTGTACTAAAGCGAATATGACGATAAGGAACTTTCGATTCTGTACAAGTGAAGCTAAAGACACACTCTTTTGTACTTTCTGCAGTAATATATACGGACAGCAACTCTGGGTGAATTATAAAAAAGGTTCTGGCAGAACCCTAAATTTGCTGTACAACAGGTCTTTTAGACTCTTACATAACTTACCCCCGAGGTGCTCAGCTTCGCAAATGTTTGCTACCCGCAATGTCCCGAGCTTTCCGGAGGTAACAAGACGTGCTCAATACAGTCTAATGCAAAGAATTGAAAAATCAACCAACCAGATCATCCAAGCTATGGACTTCTTGGTACGAAAACGTCTGTCTGTAGCTCCACTTAACTTCGACATTACAGTATTATTTCTAATCAATTGTATATATTTCTATCCTTAGTATATGAACTGTCATTGTATTAATAATATTTGTCGTCTGGACTATAGTCTGCCAGTAAACCTTTTCATTTTCATTTCATTTTATATATATATATATAATGATGAATAAAACCACGAAGGAAAGGAAAAACAGAATGGTGCTCAAGCGCTTTCGTCTGACGACATCCTCAGGAACATTGAAGTACATAAAGTGTTACAGCCTATATATAGATTACAGAAAAAAAAATATATATATATATATATTATATATGGTGGACCTAGTTTTAGCCGTTTAAGGTGATAATGATTTAATTGTATGCAACGATTGATTAAGGCAATGACTGATTGCTTTATAATGATAGGCTGGGTTAATAATTTATGATGTAATACAGTATCACCGATTGGAATGAATGGTTATTTGATTAGATCCACCATACTATTGGAAGTGACCGAAATGGCAGCGAGGGTCACCAGCTTGATTTACGCTCAAGCAAATTAATATTAAGGTTATGAAGACACCTTACTTTTGTAGTTTATTATGAAAATAAATCCGTTTATTTTATTCACTGTGATATAACAAAGAATTGACAGTAATTAATTGGTAGTTTTACGTTATGCTTATGGCATAGGCTTAGCTAATAAGATGAAATGTTAATAGCTTAATTGACACGTAATAAATAATGTAATACTCATCGATGGTATGTAAATGGCATGCGACATGTAACATTGAATAGGCCTAGTTAATGATATAAAGAATGCACGTGCGTTTGATACATTGAATGGAATACTTGACACTGATTAAGTAGGCTAAATGATTGCATGGATGCACATAGAATAATTGATGTGGCCTAATAATAATGAATTGAAATGCTTGACAAATACACAAATATCATTTTATATAGAAGATCATTATGTGATGTTAATGATTACGTCAAAAGAACATTTGGTTAACACGTAAATGTGAACTGAACATAATGACGGATGATACGCGGAATAAGGTATTGAAATGACACTTGACTTGGATGATAGGCCTACTGCGTTCTTTCACGAGAGTCAGTTGGAACGCGTAAATACACAATTTGGGAGTATAGCCTACCGTTCGGTGGTAGGCTAATGTAGGCTTCACAAGAGTACTTAGAAAAGGGGGTACTTATCTTATGGTGACGTAACCTTTGTTGAAGGCGGATTGAAGACAAACCTATTACGCAGATTCTGGTTGTCGTTGTCCATTAAGCCTCTTGAGATGATGGATGTAGGCTTCGTGGAGGCCTGAGGTGATGTTACTTCTCGAGGTGCAGGCTGGCCTTGTGATATTGCAGGCGTAGGCCTGTGGTGCGGAAGATATCTCGAGGAACGTGGAGAAACTTGAAGGCCGACCCGGCAAACCGCAGGCCCGAAGTGATTCCGGTTGGGCCTCGAAAGATTGCTTCTGCAGGTGGTCTGTAGATCTTACGTGACAAATTGTAGGCCTGAAGAAAGTAGCGGCCGTGGCCCCCGGCCAGGGGGCCGGAAAGCGGTTGGTGGACGTTCGATGGTGAGCGTACGGGTGAGTGAGAGTGAGTATAAAGTGGAAGCTCCTTTTATACCGTAGGCCTGTGACGTAGACTTCATTCTTAAGACGCTTTGTCCACGGTTTTAGTTGTTAACGGTTTTTGTTCGCTCCCATTGGGGAGAAATAGACGCTCCATTGTTTGACTCTTGCCCACGTGTGTCCAAAACTGTTTTATGGTAGCGTGGAAAGAAAGTATGTTTGTCGATTTGTTGGTCTATTTCTTGTCGATACGCTACATATATATACAATAAACGGAGAAATAAAAATTAAACATTAAAGGATTGTGGGAGGAGCATACAAATTTGTAAGGAAAAACTACCGATGTTTTAGCACATTTTGTCCATTTGTATTGATTGGAATAATGCGACAGTTTTGTTTCACTCTAGCAACATTGTTAATAGAAATATTCCTGAGTCTGCCATTATCCAACTTACAAATAACTTCAACATCAAAGGTCTTTTTCAACTCGATCCTGTTGTTTTGAATTCCTTCAGAACTGATTTAGATAAGAAGGGTAGAACGCTAAATCTTTGATAAACTTTTATTTTTCAATTTATTTTTATATACATCGAACTTAGACAAGAAGGGCAGAGTGCTAAAGCCTGGGCAGATTTCCAGTATAAATTTGTATGCTCCACTTAAGTTATTTTTATTTTTCAATGTGTTTATTTTTTTTTTAACTATAACATTGGTTGGAAACAATTCATTTGATCTTGTGTTGGATTCGAGCAAAGTGCTAAAACATCGGTAATTTTTTCCTTACAAATTTGTATGCTCCTCCCACAATCCTTTAATGCTTAATTTTTATTTCTCCGTTTATTGTGTATGTATATATATATATATATATATATATATATATAAAATTCTGTAATCTATATATAGGCTGTAACTCTTTATGTACTTCAGTGTTCCTGAGGATGTCATTAGACGAAAGCGCTTGAGCACCATTCTGTTTTTTCCTTTCCTTCGTGGTTTTATTCATCATAAATATTTTTCACGTGTTACTTTCGTGAAATAATTTCATATATACCGGGTGTCCGAGAATTATCTGTACAAGTTTTGGCTGTTATTAAAAGTCAACCATGAAGTGTAGAAATTCCAGTGTTGTCCCATTTTACAGAGAAACTCTAAGTTTTTTCTGATAACAAGTTTTGACAAGTTTTTTCTTTTTTGTATGCGGGTGACAGACATTGATGATTTAAAAGCAAGAATCACAGCTGCTATTGAGCGAATTGGTGTGGATATGCTGCAGCGTACATGGCAACATTTGGATTATGGATTGGATGTTTCGCGAATCACTGATGGTGCACATATCGAATGTTTGTAACAACGTTACTTTAATAAAAGAAACTTTTGAAAATACAGATTCTAAATAATCTTTTTTAAGAATTTTACGTGTGTTATCAAGAATTTTATTAAAAGATGAAATTGTGCAGATAATTTTCGGATACACTGGAATTTCTAAAAAACTTGTCAAAACTTGGTATCAGAAAAAACTTAATGAGATTCTCTGTAAAATGGGACAACACTGGAATTTCTACACTTCATGGTTGACTTTTAATAACAGCCAAAACTTGTACAGATAATTCTCGGACACCCGGTATATATATATATATGTATATATATATATATAATTCATAATGTAGAAATATCCCCAACTATGATATCGGACCACATCATTATTGAAATAACAAATAATATAAAGGCAACAGGAAAAGAAAGAACACGCACAACAAACAGAAGCAAATTCGAAATTTTTAATTTTCACTCCAAAGCTATAAACTGGGAAGATGTGACATCCAGTATGGAAGTAATAGATTGGAAAACCATTTTCGAGGCCAAGACAATGGAGGAGATGCTAATGACGTTAGAGGAGAAGACGTTAGAAATTGTGGAAAAACATGTCCCAAAGATACAACAAAGAGGAAAGAGAAGCAGGTTCGAAAGACAAAAGAGGGCATTGTTCCGAAAGAGAAAAAGTGTGACTGCAAAATTAAGTAATTGTGAAGATGATAACATCAGAAAAACATTAAATGATAAACTACAAAGTATCGATGTCGTCATACAGGAACTAATCGAGAAGCATACAGAAAAAAAAGATGACGCTATAGAAGCGATAAAGGCTAACTCAAAGTACTTCTATAATTTCGCAAAAAGAAAGTCGAAAAACCATGCGACTATCGGACCTTTAAAAAATGAGAACAGTGATTTATTTGATCTAACAGAAGTAGCCGAAATATTAAGAGCTCAGTACGAATCATCTTTCAGTATCCCAAAAACTGACAAATTGATATGCGATAGAAACGCGTTCTTTGAAAAAGAACCGCAAGGGGAAAGTATAATGGATTTCGACTTTACGACGGATGATATTACACAAGCCATAGGGAAACTAAAAACACACACAGCGGCAGGACCGGATAAATGGAATGCCACACTGATCAAAAACTGCAAGAATGCAATCGCTGAGCCCCTATACTGGATATGGAGACGATCACTAGACACGGCAGAAATACCGGGCATCATGAAGAGCGCGAACATAGTCCCAATATATAAAGGAGATCATCGATCCGAGGCCAAAAACTATAGGCCAGTATCGCTTACGTCCCATCTCACTAAAATATTTGAAAGAATAGTTACACGGAAAATCTATGACTTTTTGGAAACTCAGAAAAAATTCAATAATAACCAACACGGGTTTCGGTCAGGCAGATCATGCCTATCACAACTAATGGAACACTACAACAACATTATTGATTCACTTGAAAGTAATGAAAACTATGATGTACTATACACAGACTTTGCTAAAGCGTTCGACAAGTGTGACCACGGAATCATAATACATAAACTGAAATATATGGGAATAACAGGAAAAGTAGGGAAATGGATATATAATTTTCTTAGTGAGCGGCGGCAAGTCGTTACAGTACAAGGAGTATCTTCATCAGAATCAGAAGTCCTCAGCTCAGAACCACAAGGAACAGTATTAGATCCACTACTCTTCATAATCATGCTAACTGACATGGATGAGGACGTTACCAGAGACAGCACAGTAACATCCTTTGCGGATGACACAAAGAGCAGTAGAAAAATAAGAAACCCAGAAGACATAGGATCTCTACAAACCGACATAAACAGAATCTACAAGTGGACAGAAAACAACAATATGAAATTTAACACCGAGAAATTTCAGCTATTACGGTACGGAAAAAGAGAAGACCTAAAATCCATGGAATATTATAACCCAAGTGGACAGGAAATTCAGAGAAATTCCAGAGCAAAAGATTTAGGGATTGTAATGACAGATGATACAAAATTTGAAACACAAAACAAGATAGCAGTAAACAGAGCAAAGAGAATAACGGGTCAGATATTGAGAACCTTTAAACGAAGGGATAGGAATGTAATGATTCCTCTACTGAAAACACTGATAATACCCAAATTGGAATACTGCTTGGTCCTAACATCCCCATATAAAAAAACAAGACATTAGACAGCTGGAGGGGATCCAAAGAAGCTTCACAGACAAGATCAATGGGTGCAAAGAACTAAATTACTGGGAAAGGTTACGAGAACTAGACCTATATTCACTGGAAAGGAGGAGAGAGATATACACCATTATTTACACTTGGAAAATAATGGAGAAACTAGTCCCTAATCTTACTCTGAACCCCGTAACTCCCCAAACAACGGTGGAAAGTAGAAACGGTAGACTGTGTCGTATTCCCAAATTGAAGGCGAGACAGGGAACATCCTTAACCCTGAAAGAAAATACTGTAGTTTTGTAGTGAGGACCAAAACTGTTTAATCACTTGCCCAAAGACCTAAGAAACACGAAGGGAGTTGCAGTGGAAATCTTCAAAAGAAGACTGGACGCCTGGCTCAGAACAATCCGCGATGAGCCGGGCGTACCTGGCTATGTGAAGTGGAGAGCGCAAGAATCCAACTCACTACTTCACCAGGCCAACTCGAGAGGAGGGGCGACAAGCTTGACCTTCGCGAAAAGAGAAATGATCGCGCGAAACCTTTGTAAGGTGTGTGTTTGTGTATGTGTATATAATATATATATAGCGAGGACCCCCTCCCCGCGGGCGGTCTTTCTGGGGTGGATCGCCCGCGGGCTCCTGCCTCCATGTGGCGAGGGGGGTCAGCCGCGGCTTGGGGCCCTGCCGGGTCCCCCGCCCGGTTGCGAAGTAGACTTTTAGCATACCCTGCTCTCCTACAGCCCCCTCTTTCCTGTCTTCCCCTCTTTCTTGCCCCCTCTGTTTCTTCTGCCTTCTCTGTCCGACACTTCGCGCGCCCCGTGGACTGCCGGGGCTGGTCGCTGGGGGTCTCGCCCCCATGGCTGGGGCCGGACTAGTTGGCTGGTAGGTGTGCCCGGGCCTGGGACCCTGGGGGTCTTGGTCTTTGCTGCCGGCGGGGGAGAACTTTCGACGCTGCAAGGGCCCCTTTTGAAACGGGGGTACCTACATGGGACGAGGCACCCATCCCCCGCCGGCATACGCTTGGTCCCCGTGGGCCCCGGGTAATCGGTTCCCCGCGGCCCCGGGCGCGAAACAAAAATAAAAAATTTTATGGAAACATTTACAAATCTAATGGACCTTGTTGACGACCCGGCTTGTGAATCTGACCTCCCTCTGACTACCTCTTTGGACCCTGGGTCTGGTAAGGGCAGTCGGCAGCCCTCGCCCACCCCGTCTGCTCTTCTTGCCGACGCCTCCTCTCCCTCTCTTCCCCAGGCTCGTGGCGCCGCTGCCCGGGCGCCGCTGCCCGACCCCCGCCAGTGGCGGATGGACCTGCAGTGGACCCCCCGACCCCTGGATCCCCCCATATTCCACGTCCCGATAGGGACCCACCTGCTTTCTTGCCCTCAGGTGGGGAGCCCGCGGCCCCGGTCGCCTCCCACTCCGGTCGGGCCTCATCGCCCCCGGCCTCCTCGGCCCCTGGGGGACGTGGGACACGACGTCGCCGTCCGCCTTTTTCGTCTTCCCGTCCACTCGAAGTACCGTTGGTATTTGGCCCGACGGCTTCGCTCGGCCTTAGGACGGTGGACAAGTTCCTCGTCCTCCGCCCCTCCTCCTCCAAGCCCCTCCCCACTAACCACGAACGCCTCTTTCGAGCGATCCATGGGGTGACGGGGACGGCTCGTTTCGACCTTCGGCCTCAGAGGGATGGCTCCATTCTGATAAGGTCGCGTTCCTCTGCCGAAACTTCCTCTCTGCTCGCTATCCCCAATGTCCTGGGCTGCGGGATCACGGTGTCCCCCCACCCCCGCCTCAATCAGTGCCAGGGCACAATCTACGCTGCTCGTCTTCTACCTATCCCGGTGGAAGACCTCCAGATTGACCTCGCCTCCCAGGGTGTTGTGAGTGTACCGCTTTCCCGACAGATCGCGATCCCCAACCGCCCCTTCTCCTCGCCTGCTCCTCACTTTCGACTCACTGGTGCCCCCCGTTTCGGTATTCTGGGGCTTTGGTGAGAGACGAGCGTGCGAATTCTCGTACCATACGTCCATACGTGCCAGATCCTACGCGCTGTTTTCAGTGCAATAGGTTTGGCCACGTGAGCAGCTCCTGCCGTCAGCCGGCCCCGTTGTGTGTCCGCTGCGGCGGCCCTCCCCACCCTTGCCCTGTACTGCTCCGCCTTCCTGCACCAACTGCCATGGACCACACCCTGCTTCATCCCGCTCTTGCCCGTCCTTCCTCTTTGAGAGGGAGGTTCGGGCCCTCTGTTCATCAGAGTTTCTCAGCGCTCGGGAGGCGCGGGACCGGTTGCGTGGCGAGGCCCGGCGTGGTGCCTCGTACGCCGAGGCTCTCCGTTCCCGGCCGCCGCCGGCCCAGACCCGTCCTCACCGGCGGTTCCCAACGCGCCTCCACCCACCGTGTCCGCTACTCCCAGTCCATCCTCTGCCGCCCAGCGGACTCCTACCGCGGCTCCCCGTACTACCAGCGCGTCCCCACGTGCTCCCTCCGCGAACGCCGATGCTTCGTCGGCAACCCCCCCTGCCCCTTCTACGCCCTCTCCACCGGCGCCTTCGGCCACCCCCATTCCGGATCGTGACCCGCCGTCACCCATGCGGGCCGCACGACGGAGGGGTAGGGCCGCAAGCGCCGCGCCAGTGTGACCCCGAAAGGTTCGAGCCATAGCCTCGCATCACCTTCCTCTCCCAAACACAAACGCCCCCTTCGCCCTACCGCCCCGGTGTCCTCACCGTCCCCACTGCGCAACCGTTATGCACGCTCCCCCCTGGGGTCCCCGACGGCCCTCGTGGTGGGGGCTGAGATACACCCCTCTCCGGCCCGGTCGATGGACCCACTGGAGGGGGAACTCGCCCGCCTGGTCGGCGTGGGTGGGACGTGCACGCCCCCGCGCTTGACCCGCCCCATCTCTCTCCTCGACCTGCCAATGCCTCTGGGTGAGGTATTATTTTCCACTCCCCCTCGTAGTCCTGCCTCCCCTGCACCTCCGGTGAAGGGAGGGGCATTCTGGATACCCCTCACATCCCCTTCTCTGCATCGCTCTCCCCCGGACGTCCGGGAGACTCCTCTTCTGGAGGACTTGCCGGCGTCTGGTTCCACATCGCCCCCTCGTCGGGGTGACCCTCGCCTTCGCCCTCGTTCGGCGTCCCCCGTGACCCGGGGCTTTCCGATCCCCTTTAATCTCGGGCCGCCCGATCGGCCCACCCACCCCATAACCATCCTTTCGCTGACTTTCCTACCCCTCCCTATACCTCGCTCCTGCAGTGGAACATCCGCGGGCTCCTGGTAGGCCTCGAGAGTCTCTCCTCTCTCCTGGCCTCCAGGTGTCCGGCGTGTTTCTGCCTTCAGGAGACGATTCTGGGATCCCGTTCCCTCCCTCGAGTGTCCGGCTACTGCGGGCTCCCTTCCCCGCCTCTCGATGGGGCGGGGAGGGGGGGCTCCGCGGTCTTCGTGCACCGCTCCGTCCCTTTCCGCCCCCTCCCGCTCCGTACAGTCCTGCAAGCTGTGGCCGTGCGCCTTTCTTTGGGGCGCCAGCTCACGGTCTGCTCTCTTTACCTCTCCCCTAACGTACGCCCTCCACCCGATTCTCTCCGTGACCTAATTCTTCAGCTTCCCCGCCCTTTCCTGATTCTCGGGGACTTCAACAGTCGGGACCCGGCCTGGGGGGACGTTTGCTCCACCTTTCTCTCCGGGACCCTTCTCTCCCTTATGGACGAGCTCGAGTTCACCTTTCTGAACGATGGCTCCCCAACCTGCCTTCACTCGGCCCACGACAGTTTCACCTGTATCGACCTTTCCCTGGTTTCCCTCGAATCGTGACGGAGTTCACCTGGGAGGTCCTGCCGGATTCTTCCGGCAGTGACCATTTCCCAGTGTGTCTTACCCCGACCCGTCTCCTCCCCCCCACCTCTGTCCGCCCGCGCTGGCTGTTCGCCCGAGCAGACTGGGCCTCATACGCGAGGGCACGGCGATCTCGCCATCAATTCCTGCCTTTCCCTCCGTCAGTGAGGCCCTCGCCTTCCTCGAGAGTAAGATCCTCTCGGCTGCCGCCAGTTGCATCCCCCGTACCTCTGGCTCCCCCAGGCCGCGAAGCGTCCCATGGTGGACCCCAGAGTGCTCCCATGCCGTTCAGGAGCGGCGCCCCGGCCGCCGCTTCTACCGGACCCGCCAGCTGGAGCACAAGATAGCGTTTCAGCGCCTGAAGGCAGTGGCCCGTCGGGTCCTGAAACTGCCCGGCGTACCTCCTGGCGGAGTTACGTGTCCGGGATCTCCTCCTCGACTGTTTGGCGCAAGGTGCGTAGTTTGAGGGGACCCGTGTCCCCCCTCGACCCCCGGTGCTTCGGGTCGGGGACGACGAGTTCGTCTCCGATCCGGAGGCCGTCGCGAACGCACTCGCGGCGCACTTCGCAGCCATCTCCAGTTCCGATTCCCCCCACTCCCGCCGCGACCCACCGGATTTTCCACCTCATAGGGATGACCCCTATAATCACCTCTTCCGCATGACGGAGCTTCGGGAGGCCCTCCGCCCCCGACGCTCCTCCGCCCCGGCCCCGATAATATCCCCTATGACTTGTTACGGCACCTCCACCCCTCTGCTCTCAGCTTTTTACTGGACCTCTATAACCGGATTTGGTTGGAGGGTTCATTCCCGGACCGGTGGCGTGAGTCCATCGTCGTCCCCATCCCGAAGCCCGATAAAGACCCCTCACTCCCGTCGAACTATCGCCCCATTTCCCTGACATGCTGCGCCTGCAAGGTTATGGAGGCGATGGTCGCCTCGCGGCTGTCCCTTACCTGGAGGCGAGTGACCAATACCCTGCTACCCAGGCTGGTTTCCGGCGCTTCCGGTCTACCACCGACCCCCTCCTCCTCCTTAGCCACGACGTGCAGGAGGCTTTCTCCCGGCGTCACTTTGTACTCGCCGTCTTTTTCGACCTCCAGAAGGCCTACGATACTACCGGCGGAGCGCGGTCTTTGACTGCTTACGCTCCCTGGGTTTCGTAGGCTTTCTCCCCTCCTTTATTTATAACTTCTTGTCCGCCCGTTCTTTCCGCGTCCGCATCGGTTCTACCCTCTCTGACCGCTTTCCGTTGGAGGAGGGTGTCCCTCAGGGTAGTGTCCTTAGCGTCCTGTGTTTCTCACTAGTGATGAACACAGTCGCTACGGTCCTGCCTACTTCCGTTTGTAGCTCCCTCTATGCCGATGACCTGGCTATCTATTGCTCTGGCCGCCTCCCGTCTTTGGCTGAACGTCGACTCCAGCTAGCCATCAACGCGGTGGTTGGTTCGCTGGGCGTCCTCGGTTGGCTATGCTTTCTCACCCTCTAAGTCTTCCAGTATGCTTTTCCGTCCTCGGCGCCTCCGTCTGTCGCATACCTTCGCCCTTACCCTTGCCGGCACTACTACTCCCCTCGTCCCATCCGTTCGATTCCTGGGTATGACCCTCGACGAATTTTTCGGTTGGGTTCCACACCTTAGGTGGTTGCGGCAATCATCTCGCCGCACCCTCTCCCTTTGAGTCACCTGTCCACATGACCTGGGGGGGCGCAGGCGTACTCTGCTGCGCCTGTACACCTCCCTGGTGCAATCCCGCATCGACTACGGCTGTGTGGTCTACAGCTCCGCCTCCTCCCGGCACTCCGTATGCTGGATCCTCTTCTCCACAATGGCCTTCGCCTGGCGTCGGGGTGCCTTCCGCTCGTCCCCTGTCGCTAGTCTTCAGGTGGACTGCGACACCCCCCCCCCTACTTCCCCTTCGCCGGGGCCTTCTCATGCGAAATGTTACCTTCGCATCTGCCGCCTCCCGATGTCCCTACTCTTCTCCGCGATCTCCCAGGCGCTACCCCGGCCTGACACGTGGCATTTCGCTGCCTCTCTGGCCGAGATCTTTTCATCCCTGGGGATCCCCCCACCCTCTATTCTGCCGTTCTACTTCGACCTGTCGCCCCCCTGGCTGACCACCCCTATCTGCCGCTGCCAGGCGCTTCGTAGTCTGCGTAAGGAGTCTCCTCCTACCGTCCTCCGGTCTTCTTTTCTGGCCCATCTTCCCGTCCACTCGGACGACGTTCCCGTCTACACCGACGGCTCGCGCTCCCCTGCAGGTGTCGCGGCCGCCGTCTTCTCTCCGTCGCTGTCACCTACCTCCCGGGGTATCCCCCTGCCGGTTCAGGCCTCCATCTTTTCCGCGGAGCTCTTTGCCCTTCTGGAAGCCCTCTGTCTGGTATCGGGTTTTTCGCGGTCTTCCTGTACCATTTTCTCGGACTCGCTGAGTGCCCTTCAAGCGCTCGAGCGCTATGATTCCTCGTACGCCTTATTCAACAGGAGTACCATGTCCTGCACACCGTTCACCGGATCACCTTCTGCTGGGTTCCTGCCCATGTTGGTGTTTCCGGTAATGAGGCGGCTGACCGCACAGCCCGGTCCGCCGCCTCGATGCCTCCCCTCCCCCGCCCGCTCCCCTTCTCTGACTATGTGCAGGTCTTTCGTTCTTTCTACGACCGCATATGGCAACAGTGCTGGGACGATGCCACCGGAAATAAACTCTGGTCCATACGCCCCCGCCTGTCATATTGGGCGTCCTCTTTCCACCGCTCCCGACACAGAGGTCGTCCTTGCGCGGCTTCGCATCGGCCATACGCGCCTCACGCACGCTACCTTATGTTTCCGGCAGGAGGCTCCTCGTTGCGCCTCCTGCCAGTCGCCCCTCACCATCTCTCACATCCTTGTGGAATGCCCCACCCTATCGTCAGTACGTCGTCGCGCCTTCCCGTTCCTTTCTGATTTCCCCCTCCCCGATCGTTTACGTCTTATGCTCACTGAGAGCCCTCTCTTCTCGCTTGACCGTCTTTTCCTCTTCCTATCTCGCATCCTATCTGAGCTTTAGGTGACTTCTCACCCGTCGTCCGCTGCCCTCCCACTTCTAGTGCCTTCCCCCCGTCTCCGTTTCTCTCTCTCATATTCCGCCTCGCCATGATATCCGCTAACGTATAGCGGGAAATGGCGGTAAACGCCCCCCAAAAAAAAAAAAAAAAAAAAAAAATTATAGCGAGGAATAGGAGGATGAAAAGATGGTACATGTTTATTAACAGACGTTTCGGAAAAATTCAATTTCCATCATCAGTGCTAAAAAAGTTTAAAAACAAATAGAAATAAATAAGTATAATAAATAAAAACGAACAATAAATTAAAATGGCACAACAATTAGTTGCCTCTTGAAAGAATTCCATATTAGGAAGATGGAGCCGGGCGGAGTGATGGTGGATTTCTTTTGAGAGTTTATTTTGCAATGTTTAAATTGAAAGCGGAACTGTAATCGTTGAGGGTTGGCTGGATACTGAGGATATAAAGGGACTCAAGTATGCAGAGGTCGATTAGTTGGTTGGCTGAATTAATGATTTTGAAGTGGGAGGAAGTAACGGGTGGTTGTGGAGGTGGCCAGTGATCCCTTATTGCTGATTTGGAGGGTTTGTTCAAGGGCTGTGAAGTTCTTGTAGAAATCCCACGATGCTCGTCCACTCTTGTTTGATATTGGCGGATGGTACTGCCAATATAGTTCGCTTGCAGCGAACACAATTAAAAGCGTAGACAGTGGACGAAGCAAGTGGCTGGGGTGTTTTTTCTTATGGTTGAGGTAAGATTTGATACTATTGTTGTTGGTGAAAGCGAAAGAAATTTAATTTGGGGTAAAGCGGGGTGAGTAAGAGATGGAGTTCTGAAAGTATTTTGTGGTTAATGGTCGTAATAGGGGAATGAA